>JAUESF010000002.1:9780274-9796572 GCA_032274765.1 Malacoctenus tetranemus | reverse complement strand
TCTATCTATCTATCTATCTATCTATCTATCTATCTATCTATCTATCTATCTATCTATCTATCTATCTATCTATCACTTATACAAGTACCTATTGAATTTGGCCCCTTTGTGAAAGTGTTCTTACAAAGGAAAATCGAACAAGAAAGTAAAACATTCAGGGAACTCGAAAGAAGAAGAAAATAAAAGCACTTTCTTTGGTTTCCAAAAGTTCCCATAAATCTTCCATGTCGACCAGCTTCTGGTATCTCTTAAAGTTTTGCTTCTTTTAAACCTTTTCTAATGCAAAGAATCCCTTTTCCTGACTCCTACTTTAATTGCTTCGACCCTCTGAACTTTACCGGCTCTCAGTGTGTTTAGCCATGCAGCACACTCCTCCTCGGTCTCTCTGAGGCAAACGCTGAGACACCACAGCGTCCACGCTCACCTGACGACTGCGTGAACAGCGAACAAAGTCAGAGAAGTTCGTCGTGTTGGAACCAACAACGTCCAGGATCCTGTGAAAAACGTTCACTTTGACATTTTGTTTGATCCCGAGATGAAAGCTGATTGAAAAGTGGCTCCTCCGCTCGGACAGGAAGTCGTTTGCAATGAAGCCTGAGTGCGTTTCCCTCAATCAAGCCGTGATCATGAAAGCGTCCACTTAACAGGACAAATTATAGCACGAGGGTCTTCAGGTGGTCTCGTCACAGCACTTCTGGTGTCCAGCAGGAGGTAATCATCTATCGAGGAGACCTCAGCCCCGTCTCCAGTTATCTGATGTTCCTACAGCTTTGCTCTTTCATACGGGGTTCGCTTCCCCTCTCAGTCGGTAAAGGGCAATTGGACCAACACACCTTGGACGTCAACTCCATTCTCTTCCAAACGAGCCGGCTTGACTGACAGTGGACCGCCTATGATCTTATGGACCACCAAGGCCACGGGGAGGGGGGCGGGCGTAATTAGGAGGAGGGGAGCAAAACACGGTTTATTGATCTCATCTGAACTGTTTTCGGTGTTTGTGCCGGAGAACAAATGCTTTTACTTTACAAAGGGATCTCTTTGATTGCCTCTCAATGGCTGTCCGCGGAGGCTTCGGTGAAAGCAGTAAGCACTTACAGGGCGAGGGGGGGGGGCGCGCTCGTCCTTCGAGGACGCCGGCCGGCCGCGAGGTCCAAGATGATTCACTGGAAATAGATAAAATCAAAGTGGCATTTTCTTTTTCTTCTTCTTTTTCCTGCGCGCTGGTCGCAACTCATCGAGCAGCGGCGATAAAAGGATTCATCACGGGAAGGAAAAGACGCTCTCGGTGGTCTTGTGGATTTTTGCATGCGTGTCCACGTCGGCGTTGGCGTTTTCCATAAAACCAATAAATAATTTCACCGCCGATTGAGATATTTGTCTGCTGGATCGTTCGCAATCACAGCGGCAATGAGGGAATCCGTCGGGCTTTGAATTATTCTGATTTATGGATGACTGGAGTTTTATTACTGGCGCCGCTTCAAAGAGAGGGGGGGAAAAAGATCCAACTGGCATTAAAACTTCATTTAAGGGAAAAAAATAACAGAGGGAGCGCAGACAGAGGGTGAGAATTATACACTGTGGCTCTCAGAGTGGCAGGATCTCATCTAAAGGGAGCGCCCACCGGAGATTTCAGCGCGATATGTGAGAAATCAAATGGATCCTTTATTTGGGCGCTCGTCCCTCCGGTTGGACTCAGAGCAAAGTTTCACTGGAGGATTTTCAGTGGCCTGACCAATACCCGGGACACTTCACTGCCCTTGTTTTATCGTTTCATTTACCCGTGTGCAGGACGTCGGGTCAAAACATAAATACATGATTATCAGGGACTCAGAGGTAAGAAAGAACCACAACAGCTGAGCTTTTATTGGCTCCCACAAAGCTACAACACTCAGAATTTACAGTTTAGGAGGAGCGTCGGACTCTAAAGGTGATTAAAGCTGGTCAATATATGTAAACGCTGGTCAGCTGCCTCTGTAAATCCTAAGAAATGAGCGTTTTACCTGTGCAGTGTTTTCTGCATTGTCTCTGTCCTTTGGATGCTGAAGTTCAGGACTGTAACCAGCATCAGCGTGAACAAAGAAAAACTCACCAGAAAGAAACTGCCAGCTGGTGTCGATTCAGTGCAGCTGACAGACGGTTGAGCAGGATAAAAAACCAGAGAGAGGCGAGTTCCCATCAGATCGCTGCCATCAGAAGTTTCCTTCAGACGAAGCTGTGAGCAGGACTTTCATTTGCTCTTCAGAACGGGGACGATTAACAAGAGAAAACTGTGATGAATTTCTGGGGAACGCGAGAATTTGGTACTTTGTGAGGAACTGGAAAGTGGGAAAGTTTTCACTTCCAAGTTGGAAAAAAAAGCATCCGACGTCGTCTGCAGTGAAGCAGTAAATTTACCCCTCCAAGAGCCTGAGGACCCCCTTCAGTCCAGGTTTGGCCCCAAAATTTACAGCGAAGCCAAACGCTGACAAAAATACAGCATATTTCTGTCGGCACTTCCCAACTTTTCAAGCGGTTGTTGTTTTTCTTGGCTTATATTATTATTATTATTGGCTTTTGTGTTTACCTCATTTGCATTGTATTTACATTTAACGTTCATCAAACATTCAGTCAGTGCTGATGATTTTCTCTGTGTTTGAACCTGAAATCATTATTCAGTGGACATATTTCTACACAGCTTTTCTTGCAAAACCGAACAGCTTCAGGGAATAAAAGTTGGAAACCATTAAATTACACATTGATGAGAAATGAACTGAAAGTTCAACACTTTGGAAGAAGGCTTGAAGTCCCTAAAGTCTGCTACTTGCTGGAGTGCAGAAATCTGCATGAGTGATGGACAATGTTGATGATTTAGCCTCTCACCATGAAGTGTTTTCTGTGATCCTGATGTTTCAGTGCACAGTGAAACATCAACACTCACCTCGTCACTCTCAGGGTCGACTGTCAGACGAACTGTGACTGACTGCGGCTTTCTGTTGCTGACTGATGCTGCAGCGCAGAGTTGGGCCGAGGTTTGATTCAAGGACAAACCAAAAGGAAAAATGCAGCGCGACAAGATTCAGGGGGTTTTCTAACCGTCGTGACATCATCCTGCTCTCAAACACTTTGTCCCCTTTTCCCGCTCGACAGTCGGGGGAAACGTGCTGCCGCTCCTGCTGGTTGCCTTAAGCCATCCTGGACACGGAGCTGGACACTCCTGGAAGTTGTGTGTGTTTGTGTGCGTGAAACTTTTGCAACCAAGGTCGTGAGGCTTTCACTCCGACGCCATTGTGCTTCTCAACGATTCATCCATCCACCCGTTTTTCTTTCAAGGTCACAGACGCAGCGAGCTCACTTCTGACTACTTCTCCTTTAAAACATGCAAGCAGATTCAAATCAAATTCCAAACTGTGATCGATGGAATCAAATAAAACACTTAGGGGTCCCGAGGGGGGCGGACGTGCATTTCCCAGACGCTCAAACACAACAAGGTTTATCAAAAGTGTCACGTTGCGCCGACGCTGAAGAGCCACCGCGCGCCTCCGCGCCGGGAACATTTTTCCCGGCTGCTCGGATGAACAGATGATCGTCCAATAATTGCCTGCAGCGTGTAGTTTCCACCATGGAAGGTCAGTCAGGTGTTCCGGACAGGGGACACAGCCGCCCCATTAGCCCGGCCCGCCTGTCGGCCTGATGACCATTAATTCGTGGGTACTTGCTGGATGTCACTTCCATTAGCCCAAAGAGCAGCCGGAGCATCCTCTGGCCCTAAAAGGTTGTTATTAATACGGAGACGGCTGATGGTGAGTAATTGCGCCGATGCCTATGAATCATTCATCATGTGCTTGTCCCACAGAAACAATTGGAATATGATCACACAGACATACAAATAAACAAACCTCCGGTCAGGGTCTTGCAGGAATCAGCAACTGTGCACTGGTGGCTTGAATACAGATGAGTGCGTTTATAGATCTGAATGCCGCCGCGTGCATGACCAAGAAGGATATTAACATCAATATTGATTTTTCCCCCTCTTAGACAGGACGCCATGTTTTACCCATTTATCTTGCTTTCACTTCGTCCAGGAGGAATTTCTGCATTATTGCCGTTTTCTGACAGCAGGTGATCAGAGCAGAATCCCCTCCGATCGCAGCCTGAGAATGATGTTTACTGATCGATGCCTCATAAAAGCGTCAGCCGTCGGCATTGTGCACTCAGCGCCATCAATGGTCTGTTAAAGCTATTCATTTGTGCCGCGTGAAGAAGAAGAAGAAAAAAAAACACAGAGTACTGAAAAGCCTTCATTATGCTGGAAAAATCCCAATAGGTTGCCAGACCTCCAGAAAGTCAGGACGACAGATCGCCCAACGTTTGCATTTTGCTTCCATTCCCCTCGGTTGCCTCGGCTCTTATATTGCTTCTCTCAAACTTATGCAGATTCATTAAAGTTTCATCAGTGAACTCCTGAACTACAGTCTGTGCAGGCGCTGCTCCCGACATATATTTAGTTTTTTCCCCACTCACGCTGACTGAAGTTTACGAGGGCTTTTTGGCCTCCGACAACACAGGCGACTGTTGTGAATCCGTGGACTTGCTTTACTTTGTTTAACTCGGATGAAAATAAATCTTAAACATCTTATTTCAGAGGTTTTGTTCGGCTGCTCGTTGTCAAACGTTTCCTGTGCGGCAGGTTGAATCACAGAGGACGGAGAACTGAGCGAAGGACACTGCAGCGAGCGTTCACGTTTCAGGCTTCACGCTCTCACATGACTCACTCCTGCAGGTTATCGCTCCCCGGCTGTTTGGGTATCAGTTTAAAGCACATCCAGCCTGGTCTCACATATATTATGATGAAGCGATGGGAGGAATTTGAGCTCCAGTGGTTTTTCCTCCCAGATGTTGTCGGCATCTTATCGGTGGTTTGAGCCTGTCCTGAATTTTACAGCGTTTGCTCTGCAGCAATAGAAACCGTATCATCGTGCTCGTCTCTTTGCACCTTTTTCAGCCTTCAAATGTCGCCATTTATTTTCCTGCTGGATTTGAGTGTTTTTACCCGTGAGTGTGGCACTAATTTTACTCTCAGACGCTTGGACGACACAGAATCTGTGTGATACGAGTGTAATAATCATTAACATCTGTGAGCCTGACTTTTATTTTCGAATGAACTGATGTTGGTTTTTCACCTCCTGTGTGCAGACGAAACTCTGGTCTGCAGAAGCAGTTGTCGCTCTGTTGATTCCGAACAGAAACAGATCGGCAAACCTTTAAGATTTGATGTTTTGCAACAAAAAAAAACAATGCGGAAAAAGATGAACTTTCCTGTACTTTTAGGCATCTCGGTAAGTTGGAGTTCATCTGTGGGTAAGACTCAGGCCAAGGAAGTGCCGAGTTTCCTCTTTGCAGGGATTTTATCAGAGTTGTTGCAGCTAAACTTAGTTTGTCCACGTTATCTTAAATTGGAGTCATGGGACAGAGAATCAGCTTGGTTTTTTTCCCTTTTTCCCCCTGAACAGTGAGTACCGCTTTAAGATTGAAGAAGATCTCAGGTGACCCTTCATCCTCTGACCTCGAATCAACTTCGTATCACGCAGCAAAAGAAAAAAAAGACAACTGAGAGAAACTTGTTTGGTGAGCGATCATTTATTTTGCCTCGATGGCGTGATAAAGCGCCACCGGTCAGACGTTCCAGGTAGACGGTTCTGTTATTGGCTGATGGATGTGCAGCGTGCCCCGCTGTGACAGGCCTTATTAGTAAGAGTAATGCCTGCCGTCAGGAGGCCACTTTATGCCCCGCTAAAGAACACATGTGTTGCTCTGTGGGAAACATCGCTTGGATTTGTTCGTCATGCTTAAAAATAGGGAGCGAAACGTGTCACACCTGCTGGGAGACGTGTCATCGCCTCGGCGACACGTCTGAGGAGCGTCTGTTGGCAGCAGGAAGCAGCAAAGCAGAAACGACGAGACGATTCGCAGAGTAACAACCCAAAACAAACATTTAGGATTTAGGGATGTAACAGTTAAGCTCTCCTAACATGCCCGAGTGAAGCCTCAGCACATCACAGATCTTGGAATGAATCGGCCCATATGGCCGCGCTGCAGTCATAGAAACATCACAGATTCACATGTGATAAATGTCAGCGCAGTGATCGACCCCGGCCTTCTGTTTCGAGCTGAAGCGACATGAAAGAAACAACACAGCATCAGGATACAGGCAGAGATTTGATTTTTGTTTTTGCTGTGTAACATTTGTTACGTGATAGGCTTTAATAGACCTGTCCAATGTGCACCTTGCCTCCAGGCTGACTGCAGCCCACTCAATCAAACCTTGTATAAAGTCAGAAACATCCAGACTAAGAAATGTTTGTAGCCTCGGTCAGGTTTGTGCTCATTCAGCACTATTTGGTGAAATAGCGTGAATAGCTTCTGGGTTCATTTGATCTTTCTGTGCAGCCTAACAGTGAACATGTCACATTGTGTCTCCTGAGTCCACTCGTTTCTTCTTTACCATTTTTTCCTGCGAGTAATTGTTGACGGTGTCGCTCTGCGGTTCAACCTTCACACGCTCTCTGATTGACAGCGCGTTTTGATGAACGCTGGTTTCAGAGATTGACGCTCTCGTTTGCCTGCGCATCAGCGAACAAGCACATTGATGAACGGACCAGAATCAACCTCCCGCGTCGCCACCTCGCATGCTTTCACGGCCGTGATTGCCTCCCTGCCAGCGGCTGCGAGGTTCCCTCCTCCAGCGAGTGTACAAAGAGCCTAATGGGCACAGGTGTGGCTCATTATCCTCCTGTGGAGCACCTGGCACTCTGCTCAGTCTGCTCCCCACCCACAGCAACACGAGGGCCCAACAGCAGCACTGCTCCAAACACCGGGAACACCGACACTCTCTTGCAGCGCGTCATGAATATGTAGCGGTAAGCACTTCATCCAGCTTGTGCAAGTGAAGAACCCATGCTTATTGATTAATGTGCCACACATAAACACTCTAACTTTGCTTTTGCATTGTACAAAATTGCACCTGCATTCACCTTCTTCCATAAGAAAGGCGTAAACAGGCTCAGCCTTTACAGGAGATGCTGCTGTTATGGCGCCGAGAGGCATTTTCTGGTCTCATCACCTCATATCTGCGACTCCCTTTCTAGTCTTTCTGTCAATAAATTAATTTTTCCGTACTAAACAGCCAAAAAAGTGTGAGTGAAATTTTGCTCAGTTGTGGAGTTCAATCTGGGCTTTTAAAAAGGGAAGATTACCCACAATTTTGTCTCGCCCTGGGTCTGAGAGGTGGATTTAAAAGTGGGTGCGCTCTTTAAAAAGCCTCACGGCGTCACCCTTTGCTACTCCACTCTCACAGGCAACTAACTAATGCATTGACATCTCTGAGTTAAACTTTTATTTGTGCTCAGGTTTAATCCAAATGCGGTATAAAATGTGTGCAAAGTAAAATGCTAATTAAAGCTTTCCTGCTGTACGCTGCTGTTTCGTGGATATTAGGGGTTGATTCATCAAAGTAAACAGTGGAAATAATCCTCCAGCAGGGTTCAAACTGCTGCAGAGGAAGAGGCAGAGGGAGTTAAGTGGGTAAAAGCGAGCCTGTGAGACTTTCATTTGGAAAAATCATGCGGAAAGTGGTGAAAATGTGACTTTCACTGTGTCTCTGTCAGGTATTAGTCATGTAAAAAATCTCCTCTTCAGTCCAAATGGATTCAATATATCTGCCTGGTTCAGTTTTACTCAACATTAATGCATCACTGTCAGACAGTTCATGTTCTTTCATAATTATTTGAAGTGTACAGTCCCTTTTCGCAGAGGAACCGTGCCTCAAAACACGTGTATTGAACCCCGTTTCTCTCCATCGCGCGAGCTGTCCGTGCTCCAGCCCACCAGGTTGATGGATCGGCGAATGAAGCCGTTTCATCTCCTGCTTTTTCCTCCAACTTGAATTATTCAGGCGGGCTGCAGAGGAATCTTTGTGCTTTTCTCGAGTTACACTTCGAGACGTGAATCATAGTTTCTCTCCTCCTCGGCTCTCTGTTGCCGCCGACGGCTGCAGGTTGTTTTTTTCCTGGAATCGGATTACTGTGTTTGCTGATCGGATTAATTTCAGGAGTGAAACTTGAGGAAATCAAAAAGGAGAGGCGGTCAGACTGGAGGGCTCTGGTTTCTGGCTGAAAGACCAATTACAATGATGCAGGTGTGTGGAATGCGATTTGTAGTGTGTTTGCAGTGATAAAATAAACAACAGCCTCCATTTATTTTCACAAATGAAGCGGCCTGAAAGATCCGTTTTGGTACATTAGTCAAATTACCGGCCATAGCTTTCCTTGCAAAGGGCTTTGTGGAGAAAAACACCTCAAATACACTATTTGTAAAGAGTAGGATGGGACACTCTGAAGTTTTATTGTCTATTTGTTTCTTAATAAAAGTGTTTTTGGGGATCAGCTATTTCAGTCTCTCATGTGACCAGTTTGTCTTTTGTATCAACTCGTGTTGGAGGTGTTGGAGTTCTTCCAAACTGGATGTGAGGATTTAAGAAAAAACACCCCTGGAAGAAGAAACAAATGAGCGTTTCAAAGAAGCTTCAGCGAGCATGTTAATAATAGAAAACTTGATGAGTGTATGTCAAACAAAATGTGGCGCCAAGCTCACAGATAATTATCACCTAAATCTGCACGTTCTCAATCTGCTGCAAGGAGATTTACAACGTTAATTTAGCTCCTTTCTTTCCTTGTTGCTAATTTGGTCTTTCACTCTGAGGTCGCTCCCGAATCGTCGTGCGTAAAAGGAAGATTTACACTGCAGCCGCTGGACTGGGAGAAAGTGAACGGCGTGATGTTATTATCAACGGATTTTGGTGGAAGCTTGTTTGCCTTTCACACGGGGAATGAGGCGGAACCAGAGCTCAAATCAAACCCAGAATGAGCTCCGGTCCACTCGCAGGGACCCGGAGTAGATTGTTACATCCTTAAAGGAAACTCGTGCTTCTACAGCATCGAACGCGTCACAGTCTGTACCGATTGTACATCCATCATACACTCCATTTTCCACCGAGTTAAAGAAAATGTTCTGACCTTCGTGCGAGAGCGTAAATGCCACATCGCCACCTCTCAACCTTCCCCTTTTCCCCCGCTCCAATTTCTGACAACTGAGTTACATTTCAAGGGTTCGTGTCACATTTCCAACCTTTTTCGACGCCTCGCAGCCGTCCTCACGTCTTCTGAAGCATTCGGAGTGGCGCGGCATCCATCACGACTCCACCGGAAGCACTCTCCAGGCCATTCACAGCTGCTCGTGCCATTTCCAACGAGAGTCGGGACGAGTGGAGCCAAACAAGTCGCCTCTCAGCGGCGCGCGGAGCCACTGTGTCAGATCCATGTTTAGATAATTGCTCGAGCAGCTGGGCTTCGGAGGAGGGACACCGACGTCAATGTATCCCTCAAAACTGAGCTCCTCGCAGGCACCATTAAGCTGCCGTGCCTGCAAGTTTATCGGTGTGTCACGAAGACGGACGTGGCTATTTCTTCGTTTTGCCCTCCTGACTGGCCGTCATGAGCGGGGCTGTTATTTAATGTCAGCAGGAAGGATCACAATTTAACCAGAGGAGCTCGCAGGGGCATGGAGTTTAAAAAGAAGGCAGGTATCATATAAAGGGAGCAACATATGTGTCAGCTCTCCTGCATTCTGGTGAAAAAGCTGAAATAAATGGATGTGTTGGATACTGTAGGCTGGTTTTTTTTTCCCCAGAGGGGCTTCAGACTTCTCCTTTTGTTGCACCTTCAAAGAGGATTGCACAGGGGAGCGCGCCTCTCTTTCTCTTCCTCCCCTCATGGGAACCGATTGTACTGGAGCTCCGGCGCTTTTGTGCGCTGAAGAGTCTCATCCGCCACCGCTGCTTTCTCTGAACCTTTCAACCAGCCGGACCGAGGGTGATAACGCAGAACGTGGTCCAGATCGCCGAGCTGAGTGGATGGTTTCTGCTGATTTCACTGCCGAAGCCTCGTTTTGTACGAGTATTCTGTAGGAACTGTTGGTGGCAAACAGGAACACGGTCCACTAATCACTGTCACAACATCGTCGTTAGTAGCTGGACGCTCTGTGTGCAGAGCACAACTCTTATTCAATGGCCAAACGAGTCTGCACAGCGCACACTCACAGGACGCTTGTCGCACTTTAAAAATCATGTTTTATGCAGTTCTGTGTTGTGTTTTCACTGGTGCGTTTGTTGACCACGCGTGCAGGACCTCCCGAAGGTCTGAGGAAGAAATGGTCTTTGTTCAGGAGTGAAAATGAAGCATGTTGTCGGGTCGCTTCTCCCTGTTTTTGCACTTGTACTCGTTAGATACTCGTGAAGCGTCAAGCAGCGCAGCAGTGAGCAGAGCTGGAGCTGCTCATGCTGCTCCATTTTTTTTGGACCTACAGCGCATTAATTCGAGCTGTTTCTATTTTCCTGGCGAGCATTTTTGCCCCCTAGAAGAGCACTCTACCGTGCATTTTTTAACTCCCAAGAGAACACCTCAGTGTGTGTTTTGCCACCTAAGAGGACAGTTTACTATGTTTTTTCCACCTAAGAGGGCAGCCAGGTGTGGTTTAGCACACATTTTTCAACGTTTAGACCACTATTGCCCCCTCCCACACCCCACCCTACCCCCCCCACACACCACTGTCTTAAAGCATGTGTTTCTGATTGAAAAAAGCTGCTTCATCACTTCTTATTCAAAGTAAATTTACTCTGCATTCATTAATCGTTAATTATTTAAAGGACCAGTGGAAAAGATTAACTGAGCTTAGTGATTGATTAAGCATGCACTGCACGAAGTCATCTCCTCGTCTCCACGCTGCGGCCATGAATTCCAGCCATCTCGCTGCTGGATCTGTGTTCTGATGCTGGAGCCACAGCTGTGCCACACTGAGCATACATCCACTGTATGTCATAAATAATTTAACTGGGAACTGGTGTTATTTTTGCAGCAAACATCCAGCCTGTGATGATGACGCCTTCCAAGCCATCATCGTTTTTCAGAAATCATTTCCAGCCATTATGGTCGCATTCTCCAGTGAATATATTTCCCACAATCTCGCCCTCATTTGAATGCATCAATTGTCCACAAGTTTGCCGTCCAAACACCCGGTGGAGAATAGACCGTGCTAAACTCTGCCGCATCAAGCCGGGAGGAGGAAACAATAAAGTCCGTTCCATTGATATGAGAACCCACATTTGTGACCTTTGAGCGCCGCTCCTGTTCTCACCCCCCACTTTGGGTTAAGTGGCCCATCAGCCGGACGGAGGAGCTGGAGGTCAGGAGTACGTTGTCTTGACAGCACCCTTCCCACAATCCTTCCTGGCTGAAGTGGTTCACTGCAAAACAACTAAATCTTTCATTGGACTTGTTTCAAGTCCAAAACAATGTGATCACACCAAAAAGAAAACATAATCACATAAAAAGTGGACCTTTTTCTGCTTGTCTGTTTATTCCCAACGGTGTGTTTTCACTGGTGATATCGACTTTTTTTTCCTTTTCTCTTAAACAATAAGATTCACTCTTGAAATAAGACAATTAAACCTTGAAACAGGCAAGAAAACACTCCACTTTTAGGTGATCATGCCTTTTTTGTGTGATTTTTGACTGGTATTATATAAAGTCTACTTTTGTCTGGGTTCTTTTCTTTCAGCGTTGGCTCTGATTTATCGGTTTCATACGCGGAGCCCAGATCGAGGCTTATGAGGATGTAGGAGGGCTTCATGTGAGTGGAACGGGGCTCAAATTTGGTTTGAGGCCGACAGCCCCGCGGGGGGACATTCAGAGGCAGCGGGGCGGCCGGTTCACCCGCGTGGCACGAGTCCCGCGCGAAGCCCTCTGTCTCCTGCGAGGAGGGAAATCACGGGACACATCCAGAGCACGAGATATGTTTCTTTTTGAAGTGCTGTGAGGCGCCGCGACACAAAAATCAGCCCGTGAGCTGTTTTTGCTTTATGTTTTTTCTCGCGCGCGTCCTGCTGAGCTGCTGCATTTGAACCGTGCAGGGGTTTAATGAGCCTGTCATCGGAAGCGCTTTGTAGGATGAAAGCGTGAAGGGGTGGTGGGGAACCCAGCTCGGTCATGGCCACACACTTCCTGTGACGGCTTCGGACTTTTCGGCGCGTTCCGACTGTGTGCGATAAGTTCATTAAGTTATCGCCGGAGGCGCTTTTTAACTGGTAAAATAAGATCTCTCCTCTGCTGCCGCCATAGATTTCTTTTTCACTTGCTTCCCACCATTTTAGCGCCCCCCCCCCTCCCCCCTCCTCATTGAGCAGCCCTCGTGTCCTCATCATATTTGCTCTGATTGTGGCGGTTGTAAAGCTCGGTAATAATCTATGAGTACACCAAGGCAGCGCTCACAATGCCCGACTGTCCAGTTTTATTCCCCGATAATTCAGCCGCCGCGCGCACGCCTTAATAGAAATGCACTTCCCCGATCCTCACCAGCTCTCTGACTGACTTACTTATTAATACTGGCCTCCCTCCACTTCCCTGCCATTTCCCCAGCAGCAACTGTGTAATGTCTGCGAGAGAGCGACTGAAGTCACCTCTGGAAATGTCAGTTTCCAGCCCCCGTGCGCCTTTGAAATGTAAAAAGTGCATTAAGTTGCCTTTTTTTTAATGATCCAAAGTGGGGGGGGGTGAAACGCATCATTGGGTTGCGCTTGGCTTGCGGTGCCGGCGACGGATAACTCAGAGAGCAATTTGGCATGTTTCAGACTCAGGAAACCTGCATCACAGAAAACAGCTTGAAGCGACGCGAGTGATGGAGGCGTCCCAGAGTGCCGGGGAAAACAGTTTCTCCTCGCAGACTCCCGTGCGAGCCACGGAACGGCGTTTATATATTTTTTTCGACGAGGTATCAAAACGGGACCATTAGAATCATCCCAAGCGCACTGTCACGGACTCTTATTGATGAGAGTCCTCAGAGCCTCTGCATCTGTACGCTGTGCGTGTCGCTCCCATTATGAAGAGCAGAGTGAAACGCGTGTTTCGTCGGCCGTGTGTTATTGGGCTCAGATTGGAAGGAAAGCGCCGGCGGCCTCGCGTCCCGGCGCCGCAGCAATTCATCATGTTAATTCTCCTGATCAGGCGATTAATCTCACGATGAGCCGCCACCAACAACCACTCATGTATCCGCAGAGTGAGCGCTACGGGACATTAATCATTAAGCAAATTATGAAGTAATAATTACTGTGCAGTCATAATAAACCACACTTCATTTGTTCGCGGTCGTTGGGCTCAAACAAACCGCGGCCGCGCGCTCCCGTCGCCGCTCTTTTCAGCCTCTTCCCCCTCGAGACGCTCCAAAACTATTTTTACAGTGCGCTCGATAAATCGTCTTGCTAAAGGTCACCATTCGCTGTGATGTGGCGATGCCATATGGTTGCCAGGGAGACGCCGACGCGACTCGCCAGCGAATGATTCACAGTGCAGGCAACAGACCACATCACCTCCTCCGACTGTCTGCTGAGGGCTTTTTTGAAGGGGCGGTGGGGGGTCCCATGTACCAGGGAGTCGCTGTGATGTAAGAAATACTCAAACTTACCGTAAAGCACAGAAAGCAGGGCGCCGGGACGACGCGTCGTAGGGAAAGGGGTTTCGCGCAGCATTACATTTTCACGACTTCAGAAGAAACGCGCTGCATTTTTCAACAGTTACGAGAAGAACCTGTTGTAATGCTGCAACAAATGACCCTGAATCCTGCGAAAACAGTTGCTTGTGTGGTCGTACATGACATGACAACAACGGGGACGCTGCAGGTTTGGGTTTTTCCACACAGGCTGAACAGGGCGCTCACACTGGAAGGTTTTCAGTGAAGCAGACTGTGTTGAGAAGTGGCTGCTTGTACTTCAGAAAGTTGCGACTCAGGGTCACATTTGAGCTTGTGGAGGAGGTTGGGGTGGATGGATGGATCACCAGAATCGAGAGTTTGAAGACTTATTCAGTGGCGAGACACAGATTGTGTCGCTGTGGACCTTCAGGGAGCGAATGAAAAAGACGAAAGTCTTCATTGAAAAACGAAGGAACCTCAATAACTCTTGAGGAAAGACGACAGAACGAGTGCAGCATCGAATTAAATGATTTGAGAACGAACGGATCTTTCATCCTTTTTAACTAAGTTGTTTTCCATTACGTTTAACCTTCTGGCAGTTGATTACCAGCCAGACAAAAGGAGGAACCGTCAGCGCCTCGTCATGAAAGGAAAAAGTCATAAGTGATAAAAGCATCTGCAGGTCACACGGAGCTCGTTGTAATTAGCCGCATGATGTTCAGAGGAAAAACTCCATCGGTTTCTTCCGCATCTTTTCTGAGAGGAAATCGCGACCCGGCTCCCACTGACGCGCAGCGCGCTGACAGCTGCGCTCGTTCCTCCGTTGTGCCATCGTACATATTAAGTTGTGATAGATGTTTCCGCACCATGAAACCATCTGTTCCCTCGGCTGACATGACTGTCATAGTTCAAACACAGCACGAGAACACACCTGATCCCCGACGCGTGACACATGTGACATACGTCGACATCTTGCTCTGGACTGTGGATGAAGTCCTGTTCTTTTTTCTTTCAGTGACGCTTATTTCAAATTCACTACCAAGCAGAAGAAAGATGTTTGTTTGTTCTGCAGTGACTCAGGCCTGTAAATCTTCTCCCCCGGTGACTGATGTCGGATCTGTTCGGAATCAATTAACATTCATGAATTACGCGCGCTCCTTGTCGCACAGATTTGTTATTTTATTTCCAGCTGTTTGATAATTGGCTGCAACCAATGAAACACGGCTGCAGCTGTGATAAAGGCGAAGCCCAGCCGCGCCGTGTGGGAGGGGTTTTTTTCATCTGGAGTTGCTGATGTCAAAAAGAGTCGTCTGCAGGGAATTGGTGCTAACGTGATTTCTGGCAGCTTCTCCTCCCAGTGGAATACAATGAAAAATGCAGAGGAAGAAAAAAAAAGTGATGCAGTGATACATGTTTATTTCATGCGATGCCGATAAAAACTAGTCGTGTTTTCTTTTTAATATTTCATGGAGGAAATATCATAAATATGAATCCAGATGTTGGATTTAATACTTAGCATATGTCAGCAGCATGTAATTCAATGCAGCTGAGGGAATAATTTAAATGTAAATGGATGAACTCGATAAGTCACTTAAAAACCCTACTGCTGTAACTGCTGATATTAAGAAGACGAAGGGAGATTGAAAGGCGTACGCGCTGCCTGCGTGTTGGTTCTGCATCTGCTGTCATGGAGTCTGAGCGCAGTCCATTCAAATATGCATTTGTTCTCATGACAAGTCAAGGCCAAGTCTGCCTGGAGCTCCACGCGCACGTGAATGCGAGCGCCCGTCTTTGTGCTCGCTGCAGTACAGTGGAGCAGGCCGCGGCGTGACTCAAACTCAAGGATGAAAACATGCATCTGTGAAGTGTTGACGCTGAGATATGCACCACCGCTCCATCGATCCCTCCCATTGACAGCTTTCACTTCTCATTAAGTCGCCGGCATCCATCAAGAAGCCGGCGCCTCCCCCGGCGACTGTAAATGAGGAGATCGTGGGGAGGAAGCTCAGGAGGGAAGGGGGAGCGGGGGGGGACCAGGAAGCCCCTTCGCTGCTGAAGGAATCACTGGTCTCTTCTGTGGAACAGGCCAGGATCACATCAAAATGAGCCCGCCGAGGTATCAGTGCGAGCCGGGGTGAAACACATATAGCCTGCGTCCGCAGGGAGCTCCTGCACCGGCTGCTGATATCAAACCCATTTGAAGACTCAGGGGCAAATCGGTGCGCGGGAGCGTTTGTGACACGGGGAGGTTTCCTCAGTGGTGATATCGAGCTCCGGCGGGCCTGAGATCTGGCTCCGGATTTCATTGTTACAGGGAGAAAAGATGATTGTTTTGGCATTATGGGAGCGGTTTTCAATTCAGCACGAGTGCAGAACAAATCTATCTTACAGGAGGCCACAAGTTCACCGTGCCGACAACATCCTAGCATTCACTTTCGATCGTTTTCCGAGCGAATAAAAGACAATTACGGCCCCCCGTTGTGCGATGTCATGGATTACTTGTTACACAACAATACTTGCCATTTATTACTCAGAACCTTGGCTGCTCAGGCGTCGGTACAGCGCGATCCAGGCAAGGTGGAAGCATTCAGTCAGAGGCACAAAGTCACACAAACAAAGGAAGATGTTATCTTGTTCTCCGCGTTCTCCTCTCCCCGAGGCGAAATGTTTGATTTCCAGATAACGAAGTTTCTCTTTATGAGGAGCCGAAACTGTGCGCGTCTGCTCTGAAGCAGTAAACTGCA
>JAUESF010000002.1:9770159-9780174 GCA_032274765.1 Malacoctenus tetranemus | reverse complement strand
GTTTTACAAACTGTCAAGCATTTGGTGCGCGCTGTATTTATTAGAGTAATGAAAGTAACAGTTACCACCAAGGCTCAAACCCCTCGACTGAAACTCTGTCGTCCTCACACGCGCTTCATCATTTCGAGCCTTCAAACCTTCCATCACCCCCAGCTCCCTCTCCAACTTTTCCCCGACGTCAACCCTTAAATTTCCCAACTTCCATCCCTCCCCGCTTGATATAGAGGACCGTCTGCGTGCCTCGATCGCTCGGTCATTGATTGCCAACGTCCCGCCGGCTCTCGGTGCACATTCAGCATTTTTCGCGATGATCGGCCGCTCCCCGGCGTCGTAGATCAACCGCAGTGAGCCGCAGCGGCGCCGCAGCTCACTCAAGGCTCCTCCGGAAGGAAAGCGCTGCTTCTGTGGGAAACTTTTAACGAGGCTGGTTTGAATTTTTTTTAAATCTCTCTTTTAGAGAAATAAAGACAAACCTGGTCTTGCTAATCTTTTCCTGGCCACATCGTTCCCCCTGCTGCTGGGATCTATCAACACTCGGGCTTGTTTATGGCGTATTTATTTTCAGGGCCGTTCACCACTGACAGCGGTGAGGTCGTCTCCTTGGTGTTTTTGTAAGAATCAGTGTGTCCAACGCAAGTCGAGCGCATTCACGCCGGCCTTGGTGGAGTTCTATAGAGAGCCGATCTATTGGTTTCTTTTGAAGAGGAAGCCGAGGCCCGTGGAAGCGCGCCACGTGAGGCGGCCCCGCGGCTCCTTATTTACAGCAGCGCTATCAGATGATGATCGCCTCTGTGGCTCGCGCCGCCTTTTTAATGGGCCGTTAATGAGGGTGTAATGCGAACCAAAGCCCCCAGTCACCAGGCAGGCGAGCTCCTCGGCTAAAGACCGCTGATTGGATCAGTGTCAACAGTCATTTGTTTTCGCTCGGTCACTTTGAAAATGTTTCTCATAAATATCGAGATGCGGACGTTTGCGTCCGTCGCTGTGTCCACTCATCTGGCTTGAGAGGAAGGACGCGAAGACATTTCACATTAAAACGCGACGGAAGCAACATTTAATTAATAGCCGCAGAATGCTAATGTTAAGGAAACAAACACAACTGTGTTATTCAAGAAAAACAAAGACTCATTTCTCAAATTATTACCAAATTAGAGCCACAATAAGTCAATTTGAATATATTCTATTATTATTCTATTATATTCTATTATCTAAAGAAAATCTCATGTTTACAGATAACGCAGTAGAATCGCATTAAATCAGAACTACAGAAGCGATGAAACATGGTGCTTGCTAGCGTCTGTGTTTGCGACCGACGGTGGCTCATCTTCGACAGACAATGCGTCTGCAGCTGAGGAGAAGATGTCCTCCGCCGCCGCGCCGAGGGATAAAGGGAACACGGTGCTTCCCTTTGTTGTCAGTCAAGCGCCGCAGATCGTGCCCAGACAAGAGAGCCGACCAGCCAATCAGAAGCGTTGCAGCACTTCGGACAGAAATAAGATCCGGCAAAGTTTTAATCTACGCAGAGAAAACAACCAGACAAAAATAACGAGCTAACGACAGGATCAGAGATATTTTGGAGTAAATTATAATCAAACTGGTTGAATCAAAATACTGAGGAGGATGAATCCTGCACAAAAAAAACACACTCTCAACAGGAGCGATGATGATTGATGGGAAAGAGTAGAAAGTTCCTCTAAACAGGAACAGAGGCCGAGCAGAGCCGCGCCCAGCGGCGACGGCCATCTGCCTCCACGAGCTGCGAGCGAGCAGAGAGCGCAACGAGCGAGACCGGGAACAATAAACAACAAACAGTGGACGCCGCGCCGGCTGACGGAGCCAGCGAGCACAGACCCAGACTGACTGCCCCAAAGCAAACAGGGACACAGAGGGAGGGGACAGAGGAGGGCGCGACGCTGGGCCGACGACCGTCACATGGCCATCGCTCGACATCTGCGTTCCAGTGCGTGTGGATGAGCAGACGTGCTGCTCGGCGCTTCACCTGCTAACTTTAGTCCCGGAGCCAAAGATTAGAGTCGATAAAGTCCTCACTAAAGTTTTAAGTTCAGAAAAACATCACTGTTTGTTCATGCAGTTGAAAACTCAACACAACCACCTCATCTGGTGCATTAAAACACACTCACTCGTCCCCAAACACAGTTCGTTGAAGAGTTTTGAATTATATATTGTGATGCAGATGTTGTGTTGTTGTTAATGAGTCCAGGTGGTTAAAATATAAACATGTACAAACAAAGAAAAAGGAGCCCTGGTCCCTTTAAAGCGCCCAGACTCCACAGAGTTTCCTCCAAGTTTCTACCAGTGGATTATTTGATTCGCTCTGAGTTTCCTGTGTCTTCGGATGCTAAGTGTTCGACAGACTTGTGTAAACAAGGAGTCGGTTCAGGCCGAAGAGTTTCGGGAAGGTTGTTTTGTCCGACAGGTCGAAGCAACGACACTTGTTTATCGGCCTCGGTTGAAATCCTACGACGGCGCCGAGCTGACCGCAACAGTTTCCACTCGGTCGTCTCGGTGACGGATCAGTGTGGTCGCAGCCTTTGGCTCAGCAGCTCGCACTGCTGGTGCAAGTTCGCGGCCACATTTTATCCCTTCGACCTCGAGGACGGCAGCTTATGGGCCGGCTGTTGTTGTTTTTGTTTTTTTTTATTCCCCTCACTGTTGTTCTGTAAAATACATCTGCCCCCCGCCAGCGTGTCGGGAGGAACCTCCAATCTGCTGTTTCTGAATCCAGCAGGGAAAAGCCTGGGGCTTGGACTCGCTTCGCTCCCGTCTGAACCCACACATTGAGCCACTCCTGCATTCTGAATACATTTAAAGACCATTTAAAGACTCAATGTTGTGGTAGAATTTGCGGGCGTGATGAGCAGCTGACAGACGCAACGCCCCTCATTGTAAACAGTCGGTAATTGCACTTCAGTGTTCATGTTTGAGTGTCTTTCTGGGAAAGACTGTCAGCGCTTTAATTGGTCTGTCTAAGAACTGCTGAGAGGAGCGAGCGGGGACTTGATTTCCGCCCACATCATTGCAGGGGCCGAACATACAGATGTGATGTTCATGTCTCACGTCTCAGCGCGAGAAAACAAACACTGCAGATTACCAGCGAAGCGTGGATGTCATCATCAGCGCTGTGCATTATCGAACGGTGAGCCGCTTCACGTGTTCACACCGCACTGTCTTCGCCCTTAGAAAAAAGGAAAAAGAAAGAAAACCGAGCTGTGAAGCTGCAGGTTGTTACGGGAGAATCCACCTGGTCAGCAGGAAATCGTGTTCGGTTCCTCTTGTGAGAACACGCGGTGAAAATCTAGTAACGCTGCTGAGTTTCTCTGTATCGACAGCTGATCTGGAACATGATCCAGAAGGAGCCAAGAAACCTACGCTTCCGTGTTCACGCCTAAAATAGCTGCAAGCGTGATTCACATCTAATGTGGCTCCTTGGCGACTTCCCAAACAATCTTCTTTGACTCCTTCCTGGTCGAGAGTTGTGTCTGGTCATAGAGAGAGTGGATGACTGTGTTCTTTCCTTTAAGCTCAACCGAGCATGAGCCTGCGCAGGGGAGGGACGGGACTTATTCAGAATATCAATGTGGCCAACAGATTGCTGGGGGGAAATATTCCCGGGCTCGCTCCTCTGCAGTCGGGGTCAAAGGTCAGAGACCGCTCAAGGAGTCAGAATGCAGGTTCAGTGAGGACCACACCAGGAGGACTCTTGGCAAAGACACACAGCTCGAGGTTCACGACCGCTTTCACCCAGAAAAGCTGTGAAACCTTAAAACAATCTCTATTTTACTCAAACATGCCAGTGAAGCCAAACACAGGAAGCTCCACACATGCTCTCGTCAGCATTTGAGGGCAGGAGCCTTCAAAATAAAAGCACAGGGCAGAATCCAAGGTTAGCTCTAGATTCTGGAAAGTTGTTTGTTATTTTAACCTGGAGTTTTGCAGGTTCACTTTCTGATATCTGCCGATCATGAAGCAGCAAAATGCAACTTGGATAAAGTCCAATTATTGACACTCAGACCATCGAAAACTTTGAAATCCAGTTTCGCTCTGTGACTGATGGTGCAGGGCGAGGCGAGCACATACGTGACACTTGCCATATGGTTCTCTTCAAGCCCTGATTTATATCTGACCTGGGATATTACATTGAGTCCTGAGTGGGCTGCAAAGCAGTTTGCACTTGAGAGATGGAGGAGGCAGGTGGGGGTGTATCGAGAGCTCCTGGACGCATGTGAAGCTGCGGGACTGAGCGTCTCCACAACACCGACTGTCACGCGCTCCTTCAAACCTTCCTCACGGAGGAGCCGTGAAAGGAATTGAACCCTCGCCGCGCACAGCTCAGTGACGCACAGGCAGAACATATTTAGACGTTCATGTTCCCCAGTGGATGAATTCTCATGACTTCATTTATCCTCTATTTCTTTATTTCGGGCTGAGAGCTTTCTGCTGTCGGTCTTGCTCTCTTCAAACATCCAGTATGCATCAGTCAGCACTTTCCACTCAATCTATTTATTTCTTTTTTCTACAGCTACGGACGTAAAATGCCAAGACATGATTGTCGCGTCGACAAGAAAACGCAGCTGTGAATTTCAGTTAATGTCGAGGAACTTTAGGGAACGGTGATGTTTGTTTGGGTTTGAGAAAAACATCAGGCAACACAATAAAGAATCCATTCTCTACACCGACATATGAACAAGAATCAAAAGGCGGTGGCGTTGTTGAATTTACCTTTTCCATGCATCATTTTTAGTTCCTGTATTGTTCTCCGCTCCGGAATACAAGCGACAGCTGCAATCTGATTTACAGTAACAAGGTTACGGCTGCTTTTTTCCCCTTTCATCGAGATCAAGCGTCGTCGCCTCCTTCGCTCCACCGAATACAGTGAAACTCAACAGCCGCACATAAGATGCAACACGTAGAGAAGAGACAGATGCAACAATCGCGGCCCTGACCCTGTGTAGTGGTAACCCGCCGGTGCAGGTTTAATATCCTCTGACTTGTGGCCTCATAACAACTGCTGACACCTGTGTGACAGATGACTTCCCCAGCACCTCTGACTGCTCTCACCTCCGGCCCCTGGAGTTTGAGTTTGACCCGTCGGGTAAAAGTTGCAGTGCTGAAGTTGTGTCAACTCATCAGAACCTTTAGAGAGAATTAGAAATACAGCTGAAACTGAGAGTCTTGTTGAAAATGTCTGGCGGCCACAGACTGAGTCGTGGAGCAGCCTGTAGGATTGTGTGTTTGTTGTTTCTGCAGATTCACCACGAAAACAGTTTCAGCTCCAGACTGAAGGTAATGGCACCGCTCCCTCCCTCCTGATAGAGGCTGTCTTCGTCGGCGCGCCCAGATTCCTCTTCTTTCAATCATTGATTTTCTATACCAGGTTTTTTTTTCCAGCGCTGCAGCCGAGTCCAGCGTCCACCAGGTGAGAAGCGCATTCTCCTGATTCATTGTGCTCTCCTCCGAGAAACACTGAGGGTGTTGTAACACCGCTGACCGGGTTGTGTAAAGGCTCCTTTCAAACCTTTAAATTAGAAAAAACACCCCGGTGTTCCTGCTTTCTGGGCCCAGGACAGAAGCAGCCTGCGTCTTGGAATGAGTTGCATTATTAGCTCAGACGATGAGGGACGGAGACGTCTGAGGATCGCATCTATTGACGAGACGAAATCCTCTTCTCCACGGATGACAAATGAAGTGATGACTTTGCACGACCAAGAGATGCTAATTTTGAGCTGCCGTGCAAAAATGGAGTGTTTCAATTAACGTCCAGCACAGTGAAGGATCGCTGTGTCGGTTTCCAGCTGGCAGGGAGGAAAAAGCCTCACATTTAAAACACTGGAGTTAAAAACTGTGTGCATGGAAACGTCCTTTGACTTCATGACAACAGATTGTGAAAATAGGTGAACAGAAGGTGCAATATTAAAATGAAGTTGCTTATTATTGTAGATTGTGGTTAGAGCATAAATAGAGGAGACACGTCCGCTCGCTGTTTCTGACTTTTCTTCGGTTTTTTCCTCCATATATTCGTCATAATTACGGACACAAACGCGCGTATCCAGGACGTTCTCAAGGCCGGAAGGACTCGACAAACGAGACCTTTTTATGTCCTGATATATTGGCTGCAGTGCAACAGATCAGCTGAAAGCCGGCTGACAACACGCCGAGGATGACTCAACTCATGATTCAAATCGAAATCGCCGCATTACACTTACACGAGGCTTCGGCCTGATGCATCTCAACATTTATGTTGTCTAATTTGTATTCTGATTGTTTGCGTCGGCGCGGCCGCGGGGGGCTTTTGCGCTGGCTGATGCGATTGGAGAACATTGGGTGATGTAAGACGGAACCGAGCTGTGCTTCTTAAAGAGGAGGAAAGATTAGGAAGGAGAAAGCAATCATTAATTCGAGGACATCTGTATCTCCAGGGGCGACAAACTGGGCTCCAACAATAGACCGTTTAGTGCTATGACGGATAAAACCAGCAGAGGAAAAACAATAAAAGTACAAATAGGATGTCAGCGATGAACGTTTACCTGGTGCGCTTTATATAATTGCTGCATGAGTAGAAACCATGAGAACAATTAAGGCGTAAAGAAGTGCAGAGCTCTTTAATCATGGTGAAATCTTTTCTTCATTTACGAGCAGCGTCCCCTCAGCGCCTCGCTCTCTCTGCATTAGCAGTGTTTCAACGTGAGGCTCATTCAGCCGTCCACGGCTGCTCTCTGTGGATTTGTCCCGAGCGTCACTGTATTTGTACTGTTATAATTAACTTGTCGGCCAATTTCAATCGATCAGCTTAGAGCAAACAATGCGGGACACGCAGATGGAAATGTTTTCTTTTCGGAGTCTCTTTATTGCTCCACATCAAGCCGATGAAACAGCTCTGAGATTGTGAGGGGGGGGGTTCTTTTTATGTATTGAAGCAGCATCACTACCTGGAAAAAGAAGCACTTCATGCCATTGTGTAACACCGCAATCAGACATTCTTCTCTGTAATAACAGCTCGACGGCAGCCTGAGGTGTTGCTGCCACAGGAGGAACTGGAGCAGGGTTTGTGCATCACAGGCAGCCGGAGGAAGTGGAGGGAGGAACCGGGTTCAAAACGTTATGCTGCGAGAGCGACAGAGTTCAAGGCAGCGCAGTACGTTATGTTTGTACATGCAGTAAATCCTAGAACCAAACCTGTGTGTTATGACAGTCCAATCTTTGAATAAAGGCGGCGTCATAAATCACTGGGCTGGTTAGTTTAGTCAAAGTTAAGTTAATCCATCTATTGTAATGAAGCAGAACCTCGAGCGCGTGAACTTTTCTCTGTGAAGAAGTCTCTGAGTTGAAACGGGGGGTCGCTCCGCTGGTTGCCTGTTTGACTCACACCACCGTTGGACCTCGGTCATACATCATCTGCCTCTCCCGTCCCTGGATTGTGTCCACTAAAGCAGAAATGCCCTGAAATGTGCTGTGCTGAGTCCAGCGAGAGTGGTTATGACCCCTATCATCCACCCAGCAGCCAGCGAGGGGCCGAATCCCACCAGGATCATGTCCAACGCATTTCCTGCAGCCTCAGTGCACTCCGCATTTTAACCCTGCTCTGCAGAACACAGAGTTCTTATGTTCCTCAACAAGTTCTTTGAATATTATTTTGCTTTATTTGATCTGCCATCAATCTGAGGGAAGGAGAAATATTACAAAATGCAGTAATGTTGGTTTTTTGGGATCGTGAGCTTGTTCTATTCAGACGAGCTTCTCTAATCAGGCTCCTCTTGCTTACTGATGCTTAACAGGTTTCACTCCGTGGTGGCTTAATGCCTGTGGGGAGCTCTGCGCCCGCCTGCAGCTCATTGTCGCCGCTCCCTCATCTCATATTTGGGGTGAATACATGGGTGTAAGAGAGCGCGCGCGCGCACGGAGGAGCGTGATGGTGAGAGAGAAGGAGTGGGGGGTGGGGGGGTGACGAGGTGGGGGTGTCTAGTCTGACTGCGCCCCCCCTCCCTCCCCCTCCCCCCTCTGCTTCAGTGCATGTGCACGAGTGTCCGCAAAGCCGCCGCCGCTGCCCGCCACCGCTCCTCTCCGGGCGCGCAGAGACATCCACAAACTTTGATGAGCTGGAAGCGTCAAACCAGGCTGAAATTACATACCGGGGTGGACATATCCGACAACCTTTACCAGAAAGAGGTGATTTACAGGCTGCGCCGCTAATTCTGAGGGACGGAGGTGAGCATCCTGCGCGCAACAGTCAGGTACTTACTGTGCGCGTTTATTCTCTCCCACACACTGTTTATGTCCGACTCTGTTTTGCATGGAATGCGGGTGTCTTGAGAGCAAAAGTGTGTCTGTGCATCTCTGATATTCCCGCGCTGTAGCTTCAGGATACTTTTTTCTATCGAGGAATCAATTGTTGCGTTTGGTGCGTTTTTTTGTTGCTTACTCGCACGAGCGTCACCTGTTTTTTTCCACCTTTATGGATCCGGAAAAGTCTTACTCTGCAGAATTTCTTTTTACCATCAAACAGGTGTCAGAAAAACAAACCAGAAACATGGAGAGCGCTCCGGTCGAAATCTTCAAAGAAGACAGCAAGTGCCTCTCGGCGCTGCCGGAGGACTGTCCGCTGAATTCCTCCGCCTGGGTGTCCGGATACTCCGACAGCAGCAACGTGACCCGCGACGATGACAGCTGGGAGCAGGAGGGCATGTCCCCCATCATCCCCATCATCACTGCCGTCTACTCAGTGGTGTTTGTGGTGGGCTTGCTGGGCAACTGCCTGGTCATGTATGTGATCATCAGGTGAGGTTTATGAAGGTCTCATGAGAAGTTTGTGCTGGTAACTCCTGCTAATTCTAACGTGTAGGTGGAGCTTTGATTGGTTTCCTGTTAGAAAAGGTTGAGCACAACCCATCAAATAAATAGTCTCTGTATTGTTTGTAAATGTTGTCACCTGGTTGTTTCCAGTGGCCTCTTCTTCTGGCTTGTTTCAAGACACCCTCCTCTCACAGACAAGCTGTCGTCTGCCACCTCCTGCTGTGGATGATCTTTAAACAGGTCGCATGTTGGCGTGGAGAGGGTTAAGGTGGATGGTGTCATTTCCAATCCATCAGGAGGGGGAGCAGCACAGAAGTGATTCTCCCACCTCTGGTGACCGTGAGGTCTCTCCAACCCTCGGAGTGGCCACATTTTACACACCTAATAACTCCCGACTTCCGAAATGAAAGAACAATATTCCCTAAATCTCTCCACGGCTGGTGGTTGTGATTGATATTAATTGCAGCAGATACCAGCGGTGCTTCATCAAACCGCTGGCCTGCTTGCACCTCATTGTGCATTATTTATGGTCTGTAAGAGCAGCAAATTTTATTTGATGCAACGTGAAATGCAGCTGAGGCATCCAGGACGCTCCGGTCCACAGACAACAATTACCTCCGATCAGATTGATTGCTTCGCCTGTCAGCAGACGCCAGTTTTATCGCTTCGGGTCCAGAAAATGGTATTGGTTTCGCTGTGTAGTCGCTCCGCAGAGGACGATTTAACTGAAGGGAAAATAGGTTTTATGTTGATCTAGTGTTTACAGATACTGGGAATTACACTAATCTAAAGTGAGCCACAAAGCAGGTGTTGAGCTGTGAGGCTTCAGTGGAGCTTCTGAGAGAGGAGTTCACGTTCCACTGCCAGTAACTGGATGCTTAGATTTTGATCTTTCGCGGCAACAGTTCCCAGTTTGGATTGGGGTTGTGTCTTATAGGATATAAGAGCCCATCTGTGTACATGGTGTTAACAAAACTGGTGGCTCTTTCTTCAGCAGCCAATAAGCTCCATCCAAAGTTGGTGGAGACCAAGCCTGAGCTAAAAAATAAACTGTTTGGCTTAAGTTGACCAGCTAAGGACCAAAGGTTTCTTCACCTCCCTCTAGTGGCCAAAAAATCAAAGTCAGACTTAATTAACAAAAATACAGTGAATTGAATGACTTTATTAGTTCATTATCAATATTTTTAAATAGAAGCAAACTGTAAAT
>JAUESF010000002.1:9753713-9770059 GCA_032274765.1 Malacoctenus tetranemus | reverse complement strand
AATTAACAAAAATACAGTGAATTGAATGACTTTATTAGTTCATTATCAATATTTTTAAATAGAAGCAAACTGTAAATTCAAAAAGTAAGTTAAAACACAATAATATTAACTTCGAACCAGCATTCAGGAGTTATGCATGAAGCAAACTGTTGCGATTTAACAAGATGCAAATAAGCAGGTTGAACATGAGCTGCGATAAGCAGCATTCTTTCCATAACAATAAGATGTGTGCCAAGAAAGAAAGACATTATGTATTCCAGAAAGCTCTGTGGACTAATGAACACTTTAATTCATAATGAGACCACAGGGAAGGTCGTCCACTGAGTTAGGAAAGCAATAAACAGCTGCCAGGGCAGCCAGCGTGAACGCTGAGCCGTGCTCGTATCTCTCCTCCGTGCAATTAGGGGACAACTCTGTGTGCTGCATGTTTAACAGGTACACAAAGATGAAGACCGCCACCAACATTTACATTTTCAACCTGGCGCTCGCCGACGCGCTCGTCACCACCACGATGCCCTTCCAGAGCACCGACTACCTGCTGAACACCTGGCCGTTCGGCGAGGTGGTCTGCAAGGTCTTCATCTCCATCGACTACTACAACATGTTCACCAGCATCTTCACCCTCACCATGATGAGCGTGGACCGCTACGTGGCCGTGTGCCACCCCGTCAAAGCCCTGGACTTCCGCACGCCCATCAAAGCCAAGATGATCAACGTGTGCATCTGGATCCTGTCCTCGGCCGCGGGGATCCCGGCCTTCGTGCTGGGCGGCACTCAGACGAACAGCGGTGAGAAGGTCCTCCACCCTCACGAGCTCCCCCGGAAGCACTCAGCAGGCTGCAGATTGGCTGCAAACCCTTGAAAGCAGAAATAGATGTGATCAAGTTCTCGATGATGCACAAGCCATGCACGTCCCTTGTGAATATAAATGACGTTGAGTTTCGAGCAAAATGCTTCCCTCTGAGTGCAGATTAGCAGCTCTGTCACAGTCGTCTAAATTGACAGCAGAAAGGTGCAAAGTGGCGTTTTATTTGCATCAAAGTGCTCTCTATCCTTTCCTTTCTCCTCAGACATAACAGAGTGTGCCCTGCAGTTCCCTGAGCCGTACGCTTACTGGGACACCATGATGAAGATCTGCGTGTTTGTCTTCGCCTTCGTGGTGCCCGTGCTCATCATCACCGTGTGCTACTCCCTGATGGTCCTGCGGCTGAAGAGCGTCCGCATGCTGTCCGGCTCGCGCGAGAAGGACCGCAACCTGCGGCGCATCACCAGGCTGGTGGTGGTGGTGGTGGCCGTGTTCGTGGTGTGCTGGACGCCCATCCACATCTTCATCCTGGTCAAGGCGCTGGTGAGCGTGCCGGAGACCACCGCCATCATGGCCGCCTACTTCTTCTGCGTGGCGCTGGGCTACACCAACAGCAGCCTCAACCCCGTGCTCTACGCCTTCCTGGACGAGAACTTCAAGCGCTGCTTCAAGGACTTCTGCCTGTCGGCCCGGCTGAAGGGCGACAAGGCGTCCGGGAGCAAGAAGCTCCCCAGCAGTGTCCGGGAGGCCGCCGCGCCCCGGGGGAACCCGGACGGGACGAGCAGACCCACATGACTAGCGGTGGAACTGTCGTCGATTTCGCACATTGGAAAAGAGGACTCACATGACCTGGGTTTGACCCACGTCACATCAGCATTGTAGACTATGATGGGGACTCTTGTTAGAGCTGTTCAATTTAATGATCAACCGATAAACATAATCTATAAATTACATCCTACATTTTACATCGATCTACTCGAAGCTCGTCTGCATGACAGTTTTCTCTCTCTCAACCTCTCTGACTGTTTACACTTTAAACTCCTGAACAGCTGACTCTGGTCAGCAGTGAGTTAACCTCCTGAGTCCCCATCTACCCAGTTTTATTGTCTGGTTCCTACGGATGAATGTTCGCCTACTAGCTATGTTCTTCTTTCGATGGTCTTGCTGCCATCTACTGGTCAGTTTTGGGCCTTACTATGATGTATGAATCCTACTTTCATTTGAACGCCAAGATCATCAATGTAAAAACTAGACAAAGTTCATTTTATTTTTTTTTCCATGTCTCAAAATCATGTTGTGAGCTGGATTTGGCCGACGGACTGCTTCATTGATCGTCTCAGTCATGAACTGTCACATTTAGTCAGATAATCAATGATTCAGTTCATGTAGAAACCTTAAAAATTGTTTTGTCCATTTGTAAAACCAAATAAGCCTTTTCACGTTTTATTTCAGGGTTAAATATGTTGGGAATTCACAAGTTTTACGAAAGAAACAATTGAGATTAATGATACAGAAAAATGTTCCTCAAAAATGAGGAGATGGATGAAAAATTAACCCCAGTGACCCATGTGGAGTTGGATCAGATGTTTGTTACACTAGTGTCCTTTGTTTTTTCTTTGTAGATGTTTTTTCTTATACCCTAAAGTGCCTTTAATAGTCCAGGATGATAGTTTGTAGCAGCTAGAAACTTAGCCGAGGAATGATTGTTGGCTGTGGTTAAGAAGCACTTATTGTAAAAAAAACAAACTTAATAATTTGTGTTGCTTTTTAAATGCATCTCAGAAGTCAGTGGTGGCTGCATGAATCACTGACAACAGGAATGTGCCAAAGCCCTTTTCGCCTCAGTGAGGAGTGTGGAAAGTGCTGACTGACCGCAGCAGGAGAGAACTGAGTCACGGAGGACTCTGGAGTTGCATAAGAGTCAGTGGGAGGTTAAAGAAAAGGCAACGTTGTCATTGAGAGAAGCTACAGGAGGGAAAATCCTGGACTTGAATGTGCATTTAAAATTTGACAGAGGGCTCTTCACCAGCTTCCGTCCTGGAGCTGTTTACAAACTGAAACGTTGATATAAATGTGGCGTATAAATATCTGTCACCTGTGCTGTGTGTGGTTCGCACCACGGTACATTTTCTCCTGCAGGATTACTGGACTTTTATTGTGCGAGTTGAAGACTTGACCAGCTAGTTAGCAAGTCGTGCACTCATGACGACTTGTTGGGACTGCGCAGGATGGCTGTATAATACCTTCTTTTGTATAGAGCACACAAAAGACTCTTTGCACAGGCGTCACCGATACACCTACGACTGCACTCTTATTTTGAATGTACTGCAAAAACACTGTATTATAGAAACATAGTATTTATGATATAAAATCGCCTATTTCATAGAAAAAAAACCTCAAATCTGAGTTATCCTTAGAAACAAAAGATGAATTGTTCACAAAAAAGTTCACAGACCATAAATGTATAAAGACATGAAAATATCGCTGAATCAAATTCATCTTTCTGAGGAACCACACTGTGACCAAGACGTTGCTGCTTTTGGTTTTCCGTGCTGACTGTTTCAATCTGATGCTGTACATTGGCTTTGTCTGCTGTCACTGGAGCAGCGCGCGTATCGATTGAAACGTCCTGTCTGTGGCGTGCCAAATATTAAAGCAAATCCAACAAACGCTCATTGATTCTTTCCTGACAACAACATCTTGTTTTTCGGCGGCGTGTGTGATGTTCTCTACTTCGCAGGGACGTTTCTGTCCTCACGCTGCAGCGATGTCTTTGCAAAGACCCTGTTTGAAATGGACGCATCCCTGCAGTGAGGCTTATTTGAGTCACAGTTTCAAGAGTTTTTTTTTTCTCTTTTTCGTCTGCACAGATGAGTGTTGGGAGGGGACCACAGTCAGCCTCAAGGTTGAGGGATTTCACTGTAAAGCAGCTGCTCCCTCCAGAGGATGAGAAGTGCAATTACCACAATATGGCAAGAATCGGGGGAAGATCTGACTGACAGCTTCATGCACATGACTTGGCACAGGCAGACGCCTCACAGCGGCCGTCTAAGCAAGTGTTGACGGGAGTAAAAATAGTATTTACTGGTGATGGGTTAGTGGATGTGAGGCTGTAACTGTCGAAGCGAAGTGCACCAGGTTGAGGCCTGTAGGCACCGGTAACATTTCATTTAACCGCATGTTTACATCATTACTCCTCGATATGTGTGTGATTTTTTTTTAGATACAAATAATTCATTCACGCATTAAAAAAACACGTCTTTGCTTTCCATGTATATTCATGCCCATAAAGCGCACAAAGAAAAACATGCAACAAAATAAAGAATCTGAAGCGTTACAGCCAGAATTAAAGAATTAAAATCTTGGAAAACGAGAACTGAAACGGTGCATTGTCTGAGGGGGCGTGGCCTTAGACCATGTGACTTGCCCTTCGTCACCACCAAAGCTTTTCCGGGTTTGTGCCTTAGGTTGTTCTGTGGACTCCGACTCTCAGCCGCCGTCGCTCGTTTTGCACTTTGAAAGCCTTAACTTGATCAAAATGAACCGCATATTTGGCAAAGGAAAAGACAAGGGGCCGCCGCCCAACCTGACGGACTGCATAGGAAGCGTGAGTTTAAACGGCGACTTGTTATTTTCGTGTTGGACAAAGTAAACAAATATGGATTCCTTCGGTGGTTCCAAAACTTTATGAGCAGTGTTGTATAACAATGAACAAGCCCGGTACTTTTCATAACCACCTGTTGGGTCAGTCATAACGCTGGACAGGGTTGTGTTTGTTGTGTATTGACAGTGTAAATGTTACAAAACATTCAAACAACAAGTCTTTGTGTGGAGGTGGTGATTCAGCACGATGTGATTTTGATGGAGACCTGAAACTATGCCGCTCCATCGCTGACATCACAGACACCGACCTGTAGGACTGGTTGGGTGTGTGGGCGGGGCTTTTGTGACCTGTCTGGGTGGGAAGTGAAAGGTGCTTGGCCTTAATGTACATGTGGATGATGTGTTTCTTCAGTCATGTCTGCGTGGAAAGTATTTCAGACTGAGAGTCAACAGGAAATAAAAGGCGCAACAGTCAATTAAAATGCAAATTTACATGATGGGAAAACTGGTTCCATGTTGCTGACATCAGGCAATATGTAGTTTCTCTGCAGGGGATGTTTAAGATGAAGATGAATCCATTCAGTTTGTATATGATCTCATGTCCTGCTTCATTCAGGTCGACTCTCGGGCGGAGTCCATCGACAAGAAGATTGCCAGGCTAGATGCTGAGCTGGTGAAGTACAAGGATCAGATGAAGAAGATGAGAGACGGACCCTCGAAGGTAACGTTCAGTGTTCCCCTCTGCCGCGAATAAAGGGAAGGATTCAGAAAGATACATTTAAGGTTCATCATATTAAAGCTTCCTGATGTTTTATGCAACATTGTGAAGTTTCTTTTCCCTGATAGAAAACTCTGAAGATGCAGAATAGTAAATAAGCTGACATGTTTTTAATGTTCTCACAACTGTGTTTATTCACCAGAACATGGTGAAACAAAAGGCCATGAGGGTTTTGAAGCAGAAGAGAATGTACGTACAATTCCTCCACAAACACGCTTTGACACTCTCCTCCTTATGGTTCCAAATGTCTATGTATGAAGTCTGACTTTGCTTTCGTCTTGCAGGTATGAGGGCCAGAGAGATAACCTCATGCAGCAGTCGTTTAACATGGAACAGGCCAACTACACAATCCAAAACCTGAAAGACACTAAAACTACAGTAAGACAGTAAGACTAAGAAGCATCAACACTGAGGGAAAGCTGTTCTGGTTTTAACTGCAGTGTTTTCATGTTGTTTCTTAGGTCGATGCCATGAAGGTCGGCCTCAAAGACATGAAGAAGGCATACAAGAAAGTGGACATCAATAAAGTCGAGGTATGTGGCTTTGTACCAGCAACACACTGACTGAATTGTTTCATTTGATGTGATTTAAAGACAGTCTTACAAGAAAAATATAAATTTAATTCAGGTATATACGGAGGACTCCAACGACACAGAAAAGACAGATGACAAATTCTATATACGTTGTTTTTTATTATTTTCAGGATGTTCAAGATCAGCTGGAGGACATGATGGAGGATGCCAATGAGATCCAGGAGGCGCTGAGCAGGAGCTACGGCACACCTGAGATCGATGACGATGACTTGGAAGCAGGTCGGCAGAGCATGACGACACATATGTGTAGTACTTCTATGTGTCCTTAAATCCAAAACTGAGGGAGTCCTTCAGTCAGACTAATGTCCATCCACTGATTGACTCACCTGTCGTCATTTCAACCTGTCCACAGAGCTGAGCGCCCTGGGAGACGACCTCCTGCTGGACGACGACAGCTCCTACCTGGACGAGGCCTCGACCGCTCCCTCCATCCCAGAGGGTCTGCCCGGCGAGAGGCCCAACAACAGGGTACGCCGCTGCCCCGAGATGTTTCACATGTCTGTCTCATTCTGTTCAGAGCAGCTCGGCTCAATCTGCCCTCGTTCTGTGTTTCAGGACGGCGTCATGGTGGACGAGTTTGGTCTTCCTCAGATTCCTGCTTGAAGGAGGAGCAAAGTTCCAGATGCGCCTTGTTTCACATGTATCATAGACTCTAACTATATTTATCCCGCTGACACTCCTGTCTGTAGGAACAGCAGTGTAAGAACCTAAGCATCCTTTTATAAACGATAGAAACTGTCATGAAACAATCCAGCCTTTTCAATTCAACCTCTTCCTGGTTCTTGGATTAGCCTCTTTTCCAAATGCTTCAAGTGACTTTGTAATTGTGGGTTTTTTTCTCAGCTTTGTACAGTTTCTTCAACAGAAAAACACAATAAAAAGGTATTTTTCAAACAATATTTCAGTGTGTGGTACAGTAACCATTCAAAAATCAGGTTTTGTACAAGAGTTGCTTTATTTGTCAAAGTAAATAAAGTAGTAGTGCAGCAATAATAATTTAAATAGCAATTTGTTTTGGCAAAAAAATAAATGATTTGTTGTTTGCTACAAAAACAATCACGAGTGATAATCCAGCCACAACAAGCTGTTGTGTTTATTATCACCAGCTGAGCCTGTATGTGTAAGGGAAGATCTTCTGGTGTAAATACTCCACCATGCTGGCCTTGTTTGTTCGTTTTTCATATTCATAGAAGGGAATCTGGAAAACATGAAAGGACATTTAATACACTTTAATCCACCCTGGACTAAATAACGAGCGATGACTAGAATCTGTCAGAAAACACACTAAGAACACACATTTCTGACTCGAGTCTCACCTGAATGACTTCGTATCCCAGCAGTCTCAGGTGTCGTTGCTTGATGGCCTCCTTCCCGAGGAGCTGCCTCGTGTTTTTCGTGAACCTCTGCTGACCGTCGATGCAAAGCGCGATCCTGAAACATGAACACAATCCGATGTCAGCCTGAACATTCACAGCTCATCGACTTTACCTCGCAAACCCACTTGTCCACTCGTGTACCTTTTGAACACGTCTTCAGTACGATTGGCAGGCAGCACAAAACCCTCTTCGTCGATTTTTATCTCCACGTCTGCGACATAAAAAAAGTGTTATTACACCGATAGAAGTCGGAAACATTCAGATGATTAGGTGCCATTTACCAAGCGTGTAGCAATACGGCGTCAGGACATTGGAGGCGAAATACAAACGATCCCCGAGTAAATCCACCAGCCCTGTCTTCACCAGGTTGTACAGCTGCTGATCCACTGGGGTCTCCAGAGAGCCACCGGAGCGGAGGAAGGACTTGATGCGGTACTTCTGGAGGAGTTTCGGACCCTGGTGAAGACATGAACAACATGCTCACATAAAGTCACATTTGTTGTTCATGAGCAAAGACCCTCATTACTGACAACAACTGGCAACTTACCCGATAAAAGGGGCACTCCAGCTTCACAGTCATGTAGAGCTGAGTCAGCTGTGCCAGCATGACCCGGTTGACCCTCCTGTCCTCTTCTACAACACATGCAGCACTGTCAGCATCACTGTGATCATTCATACGCGCCTGGAGAGCGTCACTGGCACTGCGGCACGTCTTTACCTTGCAGATGCTGCAGGAAATAGCTGCTGAACACTTTGGAGACGAAGTTGACAGGGAATCTCTCCACCAGGATGCAGGCGTGGAGCAGGCTGAGGAGCGTCTGCGGCTGGAACTGCGAGAAGCGCGTGTGCAGGATGGCCTCGACCTTCCTGAACACTTGGCCGGCGTTGGGTGGGACGTAGCCCAGCTTCCCAAACGCCGCGATCTGCCTGGCCACCTGGCTGGTGCTGTAGTCATCGGCGCGGTACACGAAGCTCTCCGCGATGGCGTCGAAGATGGGCAGCGACAGGATGCACCGGTGTCCAAAAAACTGTGAAACTTTAGAGATGGTCTCTGGGTGGGAGGTGAAGGCCACTGTGGGGATGTGTCGCTCCATCACCTTCACAAAGTAATGGTCACTGTGACCAAAGTGCATGAGCGCATCCAGAACATGATTGAGCTCCTCGTCTGTGAAGTGGGGCACGTGCCTCACAGCCTGCTTGCAGAGTTTGATCACCAGGGGCATCGCCTGCATCTGGTTCAGGGAGACCAGAGCACTCAGCAGCCCGCTGACCGCAGCGGCATCCATGTTGGCCGTGACGGTCACGGCGTGCGTGTGCATGCAGTTCAGCAGGTCTCTGTATTTCCCAGCTTCCCCTTCAACACCTTGCAGGAGACTGTAAACAGACACGAGCTCCCCTAAGCTCCATTGGACAGGATCCTGCCTCTGGATCTGCTCCATCACCTGCTCTATCGTCGCACAGCCCGGCCCCTGCATGGCCAGCGTCGCCTTGCCCAGTGTGCACAGCTGCTCGATGCTCATCTCACCACGGTCGAGCCTGGTCTGGCTCTCGGACACCAGCCGCACCATCAGCGTGCTGCATGGATCCAAGTAAAGACGAGTGCAGGCAAAGAGAGCCGACACCAGCCCGGCGTCCGTCAGCCGCTCGCAGTCCTGCTCCAGCTGGAAGCACAGGGCTCTGATGGTGTCCTTCTCCAGCACGGTGGGGTCCCTCAGGGCGCTGCCCTCCTGCTCCAGCTCTGCCACACGATGCAGTGCCGCAGCAGCCATGGTGTCCGACAGCATCTCCACGGAGCGCAGCAGCTTGAAGACATGCCGGGAGGTGGAGCAGACCTCCAGGCGCTGCAGGAAGGTCTTCTCCTCCCCAGCCGGGGGCCGGTGCAGCAGGGTCAGGCCGAACCGAGGAACAGAGTCCCTGTGGAGTCCCACGGAGCTGCTGGCCACAAAGCTCGGCTCCCTGGCGATGGTGGTCAGGCTCCTGGCGTTCCGACTGTGCGGCTGGAGCTTCAGGCAGCCTTGTATGAGGACGCACCGGCTGGCTGATGTGCACAGACACGCGACACACATGGACCGGCACGTAGTGCTGGTGATCAGGAGCCTGGAGGGGCAGAAGGCTCCAACAGGGTAACGCTGGATCCCGAAATGCCCGAGCTGAGGGAGCCTCTGGGTCAGCCTCAGAGCCATGACCCCAGCAGGACAGGCTGGTCCGAGCTGACGGAAAAGACAAACACGGAGCCGGTTACGTCCCTGCTAAACAAACTGAAATTAACAGAAACAAAACCAGAGTTTCCAACGACTAGCAGTTAGCATTACTCCCCTGTTAACTAACCAACCTTGAAGGATGCTAACATTAGCTGCTTCCTCACTAGCTTCTTCACAGCTAACTCTCTGATAAGACAGCAGAGTTACGCTGTGCCTGCGAATATAAAGGCGTCATACCTCCGACGCTTTGGCTCAGAATGAATAATTAACCACAAACGACAGGATGAAAACAGCAAACCTATTACCTGGACCTCCCCGAGGCGAAAAAGAGGGTCAGAGAGGGGCTGACACAGGAGATGAGACCCAGCGTGGTTCGGTAACAAGCGGGAGGCGTTCAAAGAACCTCGTAAAATTGTAGTTCTTAGATGTAATATTCATCGCATGTTTCTAGGATTTTATTTAAATAGTGAAAATAAAAGAACAAACAAATCAACCACTCAACAATTCTGAGAATATGTGACCCTGCCACATGCGCAAATAACTCGCAATCAGCAAAAAAGTTGTTTCATCTTAATTCAGTCGGATAAGGTAGGATCTGGAAATGTCCTTAATTTTTACATACACCCGTGAAGTATCCAAAGATATCTTGCATAGTGGATGTAGCTGGATTGTATTAATAAGTAACGGATTTGAATAGAGACTTCGGATACTTCCGGATCCCACCTTGTCCGTTACACCTGCCAATAACGTATTTATTTGGGCCATTTCAAATGTACTAACTTGCCTATTGTGTAATTATTGTTGAATCCAATAAGGGAATAAAAAGCTTTCTAATAAGGCAATAAGTTAATAAATTATTGGCTGGGTATCACGTCACTGATAATATATAACAAAATCTATATTTCGAACTTTGTTCATTTTTTAGTGTGTGCTTGGTGTTAAATGAACATGTGAGAACTCGAGCTGATAAGGCTAAAATATCTCTAATCATATATGTTTCATGTTTTGTTTGTGTTTTTTTTTTCACAGGGCTCAGAGGGGCAATGATGAGTTGATACAGTTGTACAGAGACCATCTAAATGACGTTTACAAAGGGAAAATATATCTGCAGCACTTGCATTTCACCACCAGATGGCACGGAACATGGCATGTAGCTCACAGCAGCTGGAGACCCCCCCCCCCCCCCCAGTAATCTATCAAGTTAATCTTTAAAAGCAAGTCAGAATCATGTTTTGTGTCATGGAGTTCTAAACAAAAGCATCTCCATCAGTGCACCGAAAACTTTACAGGGGGGGCAGTGCTTTACTGCACTAAGATGTGACTTCACAGACCCCGACGTTCACAACAGGTATGTTGTATTTTGTAGCTTAACTGAGCTTTGGTTCCTGCATTCACCTACTGTAGTCACAGGACAGCATCAAGCATGTCTGACAGTTCAGTGTAATCATTTGTCTGGCTTCAGTTATACAAAGCAAGCAGTGCTTACATCTTTAACATTTTGTTTTTGTTTTAGTACTTTATCTGCTTGACACATGTCCTTAAATAACTCAGAGCTGGTTGCTTTAACTTTGTGTGTCTGAGCTTCGTATAAGGAATTTCACTGGAGCCAGCCTGCACATGTTGGATGAGCTTTGTGGGGGAGGGAGAGCAGACTTGTCAAGACTTGACAAACTCCAGGGTAAAGACGTGTATAGGGTTTCTGTTCATCCTCCCCAGACAAAAAGAAGACAGAGTAATGCAACACATTTTACTCAGTTTCATTTATGGAAGGGAAACAGCAAAATACAACTTGATAGAGGGCTTTATTTAAAAAGTTTATATAATAAAATGTAAAAATTCAGCTAAACCCGATCACATGAATTGCAAAGACTTATCCCTTAAGTGCTTCCCAAGCGATGCCACTTTTAACATGACAAACATTTTACAACCCGTTCCAACTTCTTTTCATCACAGATGTGAACTTTTGGCAACACTGGAAGTTCACAGCAAACAGAGTGGATAGTTATTGCTTTGGTTTGTTTAATGTGGGGTTTGTACTGGAGAGTTGAGATACGCAGCACGGTGGTCTAGCTGACGGGAGGGAGAGAGAGAGGCGAAGAGGGGTGGAGAGGGGGGCGCTGGTATGGGTCTTCAATCGTCCTTATCCTTGGCACCGTGCTTTAGGATGCGTGTGAACTCCACATAGTTGAAGTTACTCTTCTTGTCGATGGGAGCCTCCCTGAACAGCTCGTCCACCTCCTCATCTGTAAACCGGTCGCCCATCGTCGTGAGGAGCTCTCTGAGGTAATCTTCCTGGATGAAACCTGCCAAAAGGAAACAGTCAGTCGGTCCCAGACAGCAGTCAGAACTACATCAAATGCTCAAGTTGCCCGATATTCAGATACTAGAAATGAAGGCTTCAACTGTTTGTGCAAGAAAGAAATAAGCTGGCAGTTTTTACCTGTTCCCTCTTCGTCAAAGCAAGCAAAGGCATTTCGGATCACGTCCTCGGGGTCTGTGCCATTTAGCTTCTCACCAAACATGGTGAGGAACATGGTGAAGTTAATGGGGCCGGGAGCTTCGTTCATCATGGCTTCCAGGTACTCGTCAGTTGGATTTTTTCCTGTATGAATGCAAGTACGTCACACTTTGAACTGAAGGTTGCCACCACCAGTTTCCAATGGGCTAATTGCACATGAGAGCAACGAGTTCTAAGAATTGTTTATTTCCCAACAAAGTAACTTCAGATGATTTCAACTTATTATTGAAGAAACATTTTGCAGTTGTCAAACAATGACAGAATAAATGTCAGTGAGATTCCAAAGCACTCAGGTGCTGCAGTGCTTTTACTCATTAAGTACTGATCACAAAACATCAACACCACAATTTCCAGGTGACATTAACCACTGAGGACATTTCTAAATGTGTCTGCTTGTAAAACTAGTTTCCACAGAAACGGCACACCCACATGATTGAAGAGTGCCACTCCACTCACACCGACATATTTGCGATCAGCTCCGAGCTCATCCCGACACAAACACCGTCCCTGAAAGTCACACTCACCCAGCGAGGCGAGCATGTCGTGGAGATCCTCTTTGTCGACGAAACCATCGCGGTTCTGGTCGATCATGTTGAAGGCCTCCTTGAACTCCTGAATCTGGGACTGGTCGAACATGGCGAACACATTGGAAGTCGCGCGCTGAGGGCGCTTCTTCGTGGTCTTTCCCTTGGCCTTTTTGCTAGACATTTTGAAGGTTTTTCTGTTCCTGTGAAAAGAGATAAATATTCGGGATTATAGACACAGATGAGACTATTCCGAAAAACAGATACTAAATAGGAGGTGTAAAAAAGATTTGTCAAATGCAAAAAAAAGTGAGACAATGAGATAAAAAAGCACGTTGAACATCAATGATTTTCCTTCGAGTCATTCTTCCAGAATAATGTCGCCAACAGCAACTGTTAAAATATGAGATCGCATAGAAAATAAACCCCATCACAACAAAGACAGTCAGACTGAAGATAAAGCAGACCACGCTGTTGCTCAAAATAAGATTTTGTCATGTCCACTACTCAGTGGCAGGGTAATTTAATTCTCTGGCAGTGAATCCCCCCGTGTGGTGTCCCTCAGTGAGCTATAAATGGAAATGTTCCACATCTTTCTGGGTTGATCAGCTCGCCGCCTTCAGTAAGGGCAGGAAACTTAGTGATGCGAGGACAGATGCCCTTATCAGGTAATGTGTTGACTGTGGACACAGACTGTCCTCCGGTACCATCTGCATGTTGACAGACACTGCTATTTGAACTCATGGAAAACTGGCAAAAATGAACTTCGTCAAGCAAGTTGTATCTACAGATAAGTGACTTATTGCACAAATTATGTAATGACAGTGATAAATGCAACATTTTGGGCACATGTAACATTTGGGGCTCCATGATGAGTTTGGCTCTTTGTTCAACAATTTCAAACACACCAATAATAGCTTTTTAATTTAATTAAATTCAATTTAATAGGCAGGTTACTTTAGTGTGTCTTTACACTGGAGCAGGAAAAAACAACCGGAAACCTGAAACTGCATCAAACTGTAAGTATGTTTTTTCAGGGATCCTAATTGATTATCACAACATTGTTCTTTCAATTATTCATCAGTTAAAACACATGATACAAACAAACCATAAAAGCTACGTTTGTCCCGCTTGAGAGCCAATTGAGAAACGGGTTCTTCGTAACAAACATCTACCGCCCTAAACAGCTTGTTATTCTTCCACCGAAGTGGAAGTATCTATCAACCTATTTTTTGAGCACTTTCTTTGTGTCAGACGAGTCTTTATTGCGATTTGGCTTGAACGCGCTGCAGCGCATCAATAAGAGCTTACGACGTCGTCGGTTTGCGGCCTAGTTATGATCCACTTCAAACTCTGAACGACACGCAACTGCTGAATAAACAAAACTACAATATTTCAAGCCAACACCAGCATAAAGCAACTTTAAATTCCATTACTTTTGCTTTGACGCACTAAATCTCGTGTCTTCGCATTTGGACTACTTAGCTTTCAGGCTAACGATTAGCCGTGTTTCCAACATCACGATCAGAGTTAAAAATGGAGCGATGGCTTGTTGTTGCGAGGTGTACTTGCAACACTAAAGCTGGCTGTGCTGTGCGAACATAATGAAGCCATTCAAAGTGAGTAACACAGAACAATAACGGCGGAAAAACGAGCTTACCTGACAACGACGGGAAAACAGTGAACTAGCCCGGTGCTGCTCTTTTTCTCAACCACCGCCCTTCACTTCCTCATAATACTGACGGGTTCCGTGCCAACCATCGGAGCAAACCAACTGAGCAAAGTAGGGGAGACTGTCAGAAAGAACACAACCAAATATCAATTTAAATCTCACAGTAGCCTAACATTGGTTTGAATGTTATTTTTTTTATATGTTTTATTAGCTTTAATTAAATGTAATCTTTAAAATACCTTTGGTTTGAGCTTTAAACGTCCTATAGATATTTGTAAACCCCTCCATTGGGGTAATTGTACCTTCCATAAACACTCCCTGGCCAGCGCTGACATTCCTGGATATGCCCTTTTAAGGAAAGAGAGCGCACATCCTCCCTGGCGTTGTGCAATTAAGGCAAGGTGATGATCCCAGTGGGAAAGATAGGCGTTGACTTGAAGCAGAGTCAATAAATCAATTTATAAATAAAATAAATTAATCGTTTTTTGTCCTCATCGCATGTTTGCGTTGCTTCAATTTTGTTAAATATTGGTTCTTTGACCAAAGCAAGCAAGGAAAATGATGTGAACAAGCTGGATATTTATAAATACTGACAGTCAAGTGCGGGTCAGACAACAGTTGCCACTGTGGTCATTGTTATAAACAGATGCTGTGTGCTGCTGGGGGGCTTCACAAGCAAGAAGTGGAACTGTTGAGTCACAGGTTAAAACAAGGCATAGCTGTTGTATCTGTGTACCTGTGTCTCATATCACTTTCAGAGTGAGTCTTCGGCGCTATACTATGGTATTTTTAGTTAATGAATGGCAGAAACCGAAACTTTGTGTTATGATTCGGGGTGAAAGGTCAGTAACTTCATTTGAATGTATCCCCGATTGTTCGTGCTTGTGTTTTATTAGTTTTAATTAGTGTAGTAAAAATCATAAAAAGTAGTTGTAGAGATAGCTGTGAAACATTTCATTAAATTTGAACGAATGGGAAGTTACACCAAACAACGTTTGTATTGTATGATCAGATATGAATAGATAGATTAAAAAAAAACAAAAATACATTGAACATTGTAGTGCTCTATTTAGCCCCTAGAGGGTACTGCTTTCATGTGAAATTTTCATTTCTGCAGACCGTTTAAAAAATAATTCTCACAGCTTGATACCTTATAACAATACTTTCAAGGCTCTTGTGACATTCTTCATTACTAAAGCTTCAGAATATAGAGGCAAGATACAACAGGAAAAGAAAATGGTCTCCATGGATCCCTAGAGACACTCAAACATCCGGGACAGCTGGACACTGACTCTGAGAAACTGTAAACACAAGAGTCTCCAGTTGAACATCAGTCAGTCTGGGAGCGTTGATGTCAGTAAAACCATTTGGACTCGACAAAACACTTCAACAAAGAGGAATCAAGACATTACACCCACAGTTTTGTGCCAGAAACCTTTGCTTGTGTACTTCACGAGGAATTCTTCACATTTCCACCCAGTGAAACCTGCAGTAAACATGGGTTAAAGGTCACACTGAATACAACATTATCCATCATGCAGAGTGCAAAGAAAGTATGTGATATAAATGTTTACATTAATGTTGTGTTTACTGAATTAAAGTTGTAACAACACACAAAGTGAGGGGGAACGTTTACGCGAAGTTTAAAAGTTTCTTAGATAATGAGTGTAGCAGCCAATATATCTGCTAATCAGTTGAATTCCAGTCCTTTGCAGTTCAATATTGTCATGCAGAATATGTTCCATGTTCTTTAGAAAGCACAAAGTGCAATGACCCTGTTAATGTCTCAAATTAGCTCTACTCAGACCATAGTGACGGGCTTGATCTCTTTTTATTAGGCTCACGCCCCACATTGCTTCCCAAACATTTGAGGTATGCTGTCACACAGAGGACAGTCAGTGTGTGAGGACCACAGCGTCTAATGCAGCTCCCAAAGGTGTTTCTGAGAGGTGATCTTGTTGCTCTCACAACTCACCTGGTGTTTGTGTTACTGTCATGTTCCAAAACAAGCTGGCAGCCAAACGAAATCAACCTGCCGCCTCATTCAAACAGGAGAGTCTCAAACTCGTGCAAACCATCAGCACGCATAACGCTCTGTCATCCTTTCGTCAGTGCGATTAAAAAATAAGACACTGAACTCTCCATCGTTTATTTGTGTGGAATTCCTTCAGCAGCTGTTTACGATCAGAAGGGACAACAGGGAATGTGTGTGTGTGTGTGTGTGTGTGTGTGTGTGTGTGTGTGTGTGTGTGTGTGTGTGTGTGTGTGTGTGTGTG
>JAUESF010000002.1:9739491-9752718 GCA_032274765.1 Malacoctenus tetranemus | reverse complement strand
TGTGTGTGTGTGTGTGTGTGTGTGTGTGTGTGTGTGTGTGTGTGTGTGTGTGTGTGTGTGTGTGTGTGTGTCTGCACTTCCACGAATGAGAGTGACACCGAAAGAGAGAGTGACAAAGAGGCAGTAACTGGAATTTGTTGTATGCCAAACAAGCAACAATAGCAGAGCTAAAGTTAGAAGCGGTCACAGCTGAGAGTGCTGCAGGGGGAAGCTCAGCACAGAGCTGCTGGAGGTTAACGAGCTGCGGCTCACGGCTGAACTTGAAATTGGGAGCGAGAGATCAGACGATTAAAACAAGCTAAAGAAAATTATTGGTCAAAGCGAAGGATTGACTTTAATTTGATGAAAGTTGGCACCTGATTGTCTGTGAGTTTGCATCTTCCTCCAACAGATTAAGCGAGTTAGTGGTTTCCTCTCAGGTGACGTATCAGGTTATGACATGAGCCCTTAAGGTCAACGATCGGGAGGAGCAACACCAAAGTTTTTCAGCATAAGAACTTCCCTGAATGTTCAGGGTACATGATAATAACTTGCTGTGGCAATTCCCTCTAATAAAGGAGCTGCTGAAAAGACAAAGAGGCCTCACATAAAAGTAATGTTCAGTAAAATCCCATGCATGTACTTCATAAACACTGATTGGGAGAAACAACCGAAACATCAGCAATGGAGATTAAATGCTAATCCAAACTGCGAGGGGCAAACCTCTGTTTACCTGCGCTTCGGAGTTATGCCCACCGGCCCAAGCCCTCACCCATAAATGAGTTGCATCATGGGAGTTGACTTGCCCCCCAGCACTGCTCCCAGCTATATTTATCCCCACCCTCACCATAAAAGGCAGTGACTGCTGCTTGGACACTCTGGCAAGGGCCAACATTATTTTTGTTGTGTAGACCGCAGCCCTGCACACACCTGCCTGCCTGGAGGTTTGCTGGGATATCAAGCTTGGAGTGAGGAGTTGGACCGTCTTACGCTTTAAAAGCTCGGAGTTTGAGGGGATTTGTTCAGGGTAAGTGGCCCCCCAGCAGCTGGACGATGCGCCGTGCCAGGTTTTAATGATTGCATATGTCCGTCTGGGCATGGTGAGAAAGTGCCTGATTGCCTGAAAGTCACACCCCGTCTTGGGGAGCTGATGTTGCAGGTTTGAGTTGACAAGTTTCATGATGGTCTGAGTCCATTTTTTTCCTTGCGTTTGCTTTTTAAACATGAAACTATTGACGTGAATGTTTTCAGACATTTATTGCAGCTCAGCCTGTTCCTTCTCAAAGCTACGTTGTGTCTCTGTATTAACAAAACGAGATCGAAGTCAATGTTTTATGATAACAGCAGATCCACGTCTTGCACACTAACAAAGAGGACAGAAAAAAAAGGATAGAACAGAAGAAAGTGAGAGCGAGGAGAGGCCTGCAGCATGCCTGGATCTATACCGTTCTACCAGAAGCACCACCGCCACTACGACCGTGGCTACCGCAGCAGGGAGACGGACTCCAGACTGAGCCACTACCAGTCCAGCAGCAGGTCCACTGCTGGCAGTGTCTCCTTCACCACCAGGAGCAGGGGGTAAGGAGGAGGAAAGGAAGGAGGAGGCGAAGGAGGAGGAGGAGGAGGAGGAGGAGGCGGCTCACACCTTCATCAGACCGGTTCATTGTCACGGGAAAGCCCTGCCGTTACCTCCCTAACACCGCCGTCTACCCATCCCCAGCCCAGCGAGTTCACCTCCATCACCCCTGTTGGATCACTTCCCCTGTCACAGCTTCAGGATCATCTTTCCTTGACATCAAGTAACCATCTTTTTCCCCCCCCTCTGAGATTTTTGTGCCTCTCTGACGAGCCTTCGCACACATCTGAGGACTATCGTGCTTCATTTCAGCTGACAGCAGCTTGGAACCCTGCATGAAGCTCCGTGCATGAAGCCTGAACGACGCCGCGTGTCCGTCACTGCACCTTTCTAACCCAACCATCCCAACACAACTAAAGCAGTCATAAACAGAAAAACACTCAGAATGAAATACAGTAGTTTCACAGGAGAGAAGAAAAAGCCCTGTTATGCAACAGTTGAGTTATGGTACATAACGTTGACTGAAATAGCATCTTGACCTGTGCATGCCTTGCAGGAGTGAAAGGAAGACGTGACAGGTCAGACGTGTCCTCTTGCAAACTCCTTATCACGCAGACTCACCGGCTTCCCTTTGTTTTCACCTGGAAAGAGGGGAGGTGTATGTTAGCGGTGTTGGGTCTGTTGCGCAGCTCGTGTTACGATAACTGTGATCAAATGTAACTGGGGAAGGTCTGTTTTTGTCAGTATTTATGGTGTAAATAAGTTGACAGTCGCATTTCACAGCTAGAATCTTAAAAGCAACAAAGAAACCATTAACCGTGATCCTGTGGTCAGGGGCTGGTCGTCAGTCTGTTTAACAGTCAGATTTAACTATGTGAGGAAAAACGAAACACCGGCTTCACAGTGATCCCTTCTTTTACTGTACGTGTCTGTAAAGGATAGGATCACTGGCTTGCAGAGTGTGAACAGGTCAGAGGGCTTAGGTTTTTACTAACGCCATCTGATCTTTGCCTGTACACTCATAGCTGGGCAAGCCACCAGTCCCCAAACCGGCCCTGCAGTGGCGAGCGGACGGATGATGTTGTGATGATGGTTCAGCACTCGGAATAGGCACAATAATGCCGCTACTGCGTTTTTGTGGTCACGCGTGTGATCACAGTATGTGACATCTCGGTGACTTTACAGGCTATTAGATTAGAAAGCTTATCCGCTAAAGGTTTTTATGCTTGCACGGTCCTGGAAAGTGAAGCCCTCGGGCACAGTGGCCTACATCGATACCGGGAGAAAAGGAGGACAGCTGCCCTGTCACCTTTCTTGCCCCCTGCCTGCTTATCAAGGTTCGCTTATCTCACGCTGTGAATAGCAACCAGCAACCCTCCAGAGATCAGAGGTGTTGCCAGACACAGAGCGGGACCTGATGTACAAACAGTGGGCAGAATCGAAGCCGAGAGAAAAGCCAATAAAAGATGTTGGAGTTTGTTTACGTTGTTTCACGCGATGTAGTTCTGTTGCTATTGGAGAGTGTTATCTTGTTATTTTCTCAGACACGTGGCTTCAGTGTGTTTGACAGTGTTGTGCTCTCATATTAGGCTTCAGCAAGCTGTTTCTGAGGGCTGATTAGTTGCTGTTTCCAGTTCCCACATTGTGTCTTGAAAAGGCCTTCATTGATATTTAAAACCAAATAACTGAGTCACATTGTGGCTGCACATGCGCTGTAATCACCACTAAACCATCTCCATCACTTTCCTTTAATCTACAACTCATCCGCCCCCGGCCTTGGCTTGATCCCCACACGTTTAGGTCATGCTGCTGGCTGCACTGTCTGGCTGTGTGCCAGGCTGATGCTATTCTGTACATCTCAGACTTGAGGCGTCCTCACTCTCTGGCCTGGACGAGAGCAGGCTCAGCCCCACACTCAAGAGAGCTAAGCCAACTTACTTGGCTGTGGATAAAGAGAACCAAATCATCGGCTATGTAGTGCCTATCTTCAGGAGCAGGTAACCAATTCCTCCCCCCGAAAGCTTGTCGACATGTCAGTGTTCACGCTGTGTCTCACGCCCTGGTTCTGCTCTGCTGACTCTCAGCCGAGACTTTGGATTGTCAGACACAGAGGACGTGAGAGGGAGGGACTCTGCTGCCTACATGGCCCGCAGGGAACTGTTCACCAGTGGTCTGGAGATGGAGAGGTCAGAGCTGGTCTCCAGGAGAGAGGCCATGCGCGAGTCGGCCAATCGCATCTCTATAAACAAGAGGGTCAGTGGAGGCGTCATCACCGCTCAGAGATCAGTGTGATATGAAGGATATGAAGGAGTGCTTTACATCTCAGAAGTGGGTTGTTTTGCTCTTTAGTCCTGCTGTCATGCAAAACATTGAGGATTTTTGATGGTACGCTGTAGCGTTCCTCTGTGAGGACATCATACGACAACTTACCCATCACTTGTCATATAAAAAATGTAGCTGTGATAGTATAATCTTCTGTTGAAAAAAGCTTTGTTTCTATGTTACAAAGCACACATGAACCAGGCCACAATACACATTTGTCTCAGTCTGAAATTCTTTGTAATAACTCGTATATATTTCCTCAAAGTACTCAAACTTTCACAGATAGCAGCAGGATTTGTCTCTATTATTAGGCTAACCTTTGTATAACTGTGACCTGAGAGCAATTTCTTGACAATATAGCAGTGAGGATGGTTTCAGATCGTTCCTACTGCCCCTCCATAATGAGAAAAAAAGCCACTAATTGTCCTCCCCTCGAAGTAGACCCCCGTGTTAGAGCTCTGTGTCCTTTCCTTCCCTGACCTCCCAGTGAAGAGATCGGTTGCCTGAACTCAACCCCAGGCCAGATGGCTCAATGATATAATTTCCATAGAAGTCTAACTGATCCTAATTAATTGCCGTAGTGCTATGCCGAGCCAAGTGTGTGGGTAAGTGGCTGTTATTTCTACCCCAAGCACAAGGGGGTTATTTATGTCCCCGGGTGATTATGTGGAGTACTCCCCAAGCAATTCAATGAGCATCATAAAAGCCACAGTAACCCCCCTCGCTGCACTTATCTGTCGCCACTCTGCTGGGTCGTCCGTGACTGGGTGACAAATTCCTGAGGAGATCGGGTTGCTTGAGACACAGGGGGACAGTGTCCCTCTGGTGTTGTCATATTATGCGCCGAGTGGCTGAATAGTACGAGGTCTCAACACCCGCAGATATTCATAGGACATAATGGATCACACACCCTCACAGTCACAACACGTGTCTCATGTCACAGTGGAAAGTAGAAAGAGCATCCTGCATGTGCAGAGCAAATATAGACGGCTCGGCCTTTGCGGTCTCTGTGTGTCAAAGCATTGTTTACACTGCAGGAGTGCATCTTGGTGAGGTGATGAGAGTCTGGTTGTTACTGCTGGTAAAAACAAAAGAATCTATTCTGAATTTTCCTCTGCTGCTCGCAGATCCATGAACACGAGCAGCACTTTAAGCGCATGAACGAAGACAGCCTGATGCATCCCCCGGAGTTCGTGATTAAACCTCGCTCCCACACTGTGTGGGAGAAGCAGTGTGTGCGGCTGCACTGCACTGTCAGCGGCTGGCCGGACCCCCGGGTCGTCTGGTAGGTAGAGGGGCGGGAGTCAACAGCAACAGTTTGATGTGAAATCAGTCTGACTGAAGCCTCCCCGGCTTTCTGTCTCCAAACACTCATCTGTTTGAAGTTCGCTCTGCTGCCTCTGCTCTGCCCACATTTCCGTTCTCTTCCTCCCACAATCAGGTACAAAAACAATGTGCCAATTGACCCTCTTGCCGCTGAAGGCAAATACAAGCTGGAGAGCCGATACAGCGTGCACTCACTGGAGATTAACAGGTGGGTGCTCGATGCGCTGCACTTTTATGTTTTCAGTGTCAAAAAGGCCCAAAAATATCCTGGGTCAAAGGTCACCGTCAATAACACACCAGCATCAGGATTTTTGTAGATCAACATTTCATCCACTTTTCATCCTGGCTTTCAGAACAATGTGTCATAAAAAAGGTACTTTTGCGATTTTCTGACACTTGAGCACAGAATGAAGCTTTCATCTGTGTGTGCACAGATTCAGAAACAATGTCTGTGTTAGCGTCTGAAGCAGCAGATGAGACTATACTCGGACTGTCCTTTGTCTGTGATTGACCCCAGACGCCCACCACTCTGATAACGTCCTGTAACTCTCTCAGCTGGCTCACATTTAGAACCACGCATCTAAAAATGACCCAGATCACATCAGGCTAAAACTCACGAGCGTTGCCTGTTTGTTTGTTTCCAAAGTTCAAGTTCATGGTCGCTTCCACAGACATTTTCAAGTGCAGCGACCCACGGCACCTGGTGTAAATGACATCACCAGCGGTGTCTATTTATTGCCTGGAGTATTCCTGGCCAGGAGCAGTGGAATGCTTTACAGTCCGGCCCCGCAAAGTCGGTATTATTTACATGGCAGAGCGGGCTGAGGCTGAGGTGGGGGGATGGGCGCGCCAAGCTGGTGGATCCCACAGTAACAGAATGTGCAGAACATGGACGCTGATCAGCTGATGCTCTCCTCTTTCAGGTGTGATTTTGATGACACAGCGCAGTATCGCGTCTCCGCCATGAACTCCAACGGAGAGCTGTCGGCGTTCGCCTCCGTGGTTGTCAAGCGTAGGTTTTCAGCCAATTCCGACACCCGTCACTCTTCACATCACTCAGATGTTATAGTCATTCCCCCAGTAGTGCCATACAACAATCTGTGCTGCTTCCAACAGTGACAACTGTTGTCATTCTCTGCAGGGTTCAAAGGGGAAGTTGATGAATCCCTGCCAAAACCAAGACGTGAGTGTGAACTTGTCTGTATTTTGTTTCCTTTAATTTCACCCCTGAAAGGACAGAATCACATCTAATGCCATTTCTGGTCTGTTCACTGAAAATGCTGCTGGTAGAGAACATATGTCAAGGTCATTTGGAGCTGTTTCTGGTCAGTGGAAGAATGAATGGTTTTAATAATTAGTGTTGTTTGAGCTCTGTTTTAGTACAACAGCATATTAGGACCCAGTGAAAGAAAAACTAAATGTTCAAATAACATTTCTTTGGAGAAAAATTTGACATCAGTCTGATCTGCACACTGTGTGATACACTTTGAATTCTTTGTTTTCTTCATCCAACATTTTGCTCAACTGTTACAAGTTGAATGCAGCCTCCAATGTTCACTTTCATAGAGAAACCCAAACTGCACAAATTTACCTGTAATTTACGTTTCACCTAATACGGGTCACATTTGCTGTTGTAATTTTGTTTTCTTTCAACTCAGCTAGCTGCTAACTTGTTTTAAAGCTGAGCATGTACTCTGTTGTCCTGTTGCCATTGTTGTTATTTTTCTTACTGAAACATGGCTACATGCTCTCCATTCATAAGATGAAACAACATTTCCTGGTCACAGACTGAACCCGGCAGGCTCAAAAGTTTGACTCCGTTAAGCAAATCGGCCGTGTGTTGCTCCGTGCTGGGTTGGTCGCGTGACCTCTTTCACAGTGTGTAGCCATCTGTTCAACGTCCATGAATGCAGCTTTACTTTTATCTTAATCACCCTAAAAATGAACTGTAATGGTGTCTCATGCTGGGGAGCTGTCGCTTCGTACACTGTCTGACCTCAGTGGGGTGCAGAGTGGGGGTGGGGGGATTGGGTGGAGGACGGTGGGTGCTGCAGCACTAACAGCTTTTTTGTTTCCTTGCTGCCGTGTCAACAATACAGGGGGCCTTTCATCAGGTAACAGGGTCACAGGACTCTGGTGTGAAAACACTTGGGTGATGCTTCCACCGGCTATCCCGTCCTTGCATGGCCACGCCCGTCCGTGTGAACGCTTCACTGTTCAGTTCGCAGCTTTTTTTTTCTTAAAACTGCAAAGTTTTAAGGGAACCGTTTGGAAAAGTGTCGATGTTTCTCTTTAGCTCGATCACTCTGCTAGTTTGCAGCCTTGTCAGTGAGTTCGTACGGACTTGAGGAAGAATGAATGTTCGACGTTTCCAAACAGCATCTTCTGCTTTGACGACGCTGCCCTGCTTCTGCTGTTCTTCCACATGAAATTAGCAACAGTGCGATGCTGTGCTGGCGTCTTTGGTGCTGGAATAAGCAGTTTAATAAAGCAGCACACTCATATCATTCTGCTGGAAATATTAAAATGCAAAGACGACTAAGATTGCAAATGATCGCCTCATGTTCAGCAAGAACCATCATCTGTTTCACAGATTTTAGCTCATCTGTTGTGTTTCACTGCTCACTGCATGTCACAAAGTCACCATATTCTGTTTCTTTCTGTGAACACTTCAAGTTTCTCTATGTCCGTCTTCATGTCTTCGTCCTTCATCTGTCCCACCTCAGAAATGATCATATTTTCACCTTTGGCTGCAAAATATATTGAATCCAGTCATGCTGTGATCTGTTCAGGTTGTTCCATGGTTGTGTTCGATCGTGTCATCCATGCAGCCACATGAAGGGTTTTCCTGAAATCGCTGTTCCATGTCCGTGATTCATACTGATATTACCGACTTAGCTCTCTGACTGACTCATGCCCTCTCTATAGATGGCCCAGTCTCTGAGTACGGCATCACCTTCAAGACCAACATTGTGGACATGTTTGGTGTCTCGTTCGGAAGAGAGGGAGAGACGATGAGTCTGGGATGTACGGTCATCATTTATCCTACACTGAACCGCTACCAGCCAGAGATCCAGTGGTACAGAGACGGTACGTTCACCTCCAGTCTGCTTCATGATCACAGGATGTTTTTCAAAGCACCCGTCACACTCAAACAGTTTGCGGTTGTTTAAAGCTTCGCGTGACGTCTGCACATGTCTTGCTTGCGTCCCAGATGTCTTGTTGGCCCCGTCTAAATGGCAGCAAATGCACTGGAGTGGTGACCGAGCCACGCTGACGCTCACGCACCTGAACAAAGAGGACGAGGGTCTCTACACCCTGCGCGTCACCACCAAGTCAGGATATGAAACCTACTCAGCCTACGTCTTTGTCAGGGGTGAGTTCACGTTACATGAATGGGTGATTTTTCTGTTCTGAAATCAAACAAGATCTTCCAGCTACGAGGCTCGTCTTTGGTGGCATAACTTTGTTTGGTGTCTTGACCCCTGAGTCTGGAGGAACTGAGTTCAATCCCTGCTGTGACAGGAAAAGATGCAGCATAAAAAAGCCAAATCTACATTGCAAGTTTTAATGACCTGCTATGGAAACCCCTGTAAACAAGGATGCAGCCTTATAGAAACACATACTTCAGCAATGATGTTCCTGAGTTTTTGGCCTCCATGACAAATGGTTTGTAATCCAGGAAGTAATCCTTGAATGGGATTTTTCTGAGGCGCGTCACTCTGCCAGCTCATGTGTTTGTTCTGAGTGAATTTCATGGAAATCGCGGTCAGTGAAGCTGATGTTTGCTGCCTTTGGAGACAATCTGACACATCAGCACGCTGAGCATGAAGGGAAACATAAATAGACCTCATTGTTGACCTGCTGTGGTTCAGGGTCGGCCAACAATGAAAGACGCCAGGTACGGTCTCCATGACAGAGCGGTAATGGAGCCCGGCTGCAGCTGTGCTATTTTAGGAGAGCTCAGATTTGTAACGAGTCCGGTTGTGAGCGCAGGACTGTAAATATCCGGTTCAAGAAGGAAGAAAAGCCTCTCTGATGTATTTACTGTACTGGTATTTTTGGTGACTGAACACTTTGTCTTCGTGGGTCCTCTGTTTTATGACAGTTTGCTGGTATGAAAGCCTCAACACCATAAATCATGGATAAGTCTCTGGTAAAATAGTCGAGTCTTTCCAAGGTGATCTGATTTCAGGCACACACTGCACACTGTGTTGTGCCATTATCTCTTTTTATGCCATCTCACTTTTAAACAAGCTGCTGCAAACAAATAATTTTATTGTATTCCCAATAAAAAGGGACAAAAACCCACAATGAACATGCTCAAAGTGTTAAAAAGAGAGAAAAACGCTGGAAATGTCTTTAGTGAAAGTATTGATCGTGCTGTTGCTGCATCTGTTAGATGGTGATGCTGAAGTCGAAGGTGCCCCTGGAGCCCCCCTGGACGTTCGCTGTCTGGATGCCAACAAGGATTATATCATTGTCACTTGGAAGCAGCCTGCAGTCGATGGAGGAAACTCCATCCTGGGCTACTTTGTGGACAGGTTTGTCCTTGAGCTTCCTGTTTCGATCGCTTGGAAGAAGTTTTAAACTTGCTTTGTCGGTTGTTATTCACTGTGCTATTGGTGCTCAGGTGTGAAGTTGGAACCACCCACTGGGTCCAGTGCAATGACACCCCAGTCAAGTTTGCCCGTTTCCCGGTCACCGGCCTGGTGGAGGGACGCTCGTACATCTTTCGCGTGCGCGCCGTCAACACCAGCGGCATGAGCCGCCCGTCCAGAGTGTCGGAGCCCGTGGCTGCCATGGACCCGGCCGACCGCGCCCGCATGAGAGGTACTGCAGCCAGACAGCACACGCGTGTTTACTGTATGTTCAAAATGCTGACATGATGTTATGTGCAGGTACCTCTGCACCCTGGACCGGTCAGATCATCGTCACTGAGGAGGAGCCTGCAGGTAACACGCGGGCCTATTTGCTCCTGTTCGATCTGCCTTCTCTCTGCTGGGATCTGATGCGTCATCTCTTCACCATCAGAGGGCATCGTTCCCGGCAGACCACGTGAACTGCAGGTTACCGAGGCAACCAAAAACTATGTGGTGCTGAGCTGGAAGCCACCCGGAGAGAAAAGCCTTGAGGGCATCATGTACTATGTGGAGAAGGTAAAAAACAAACAAGCACCTTTAGGTGCCAGCAAAGCACTTCTCCCCTTCTCTGCATCAAACCAATCATGTATTGATGAGTTCCTTTGATGTACGACAGCCTGACTCTCTCCTGCTCCCTTCACCAGTGTGTCTCCGGCACGGACAGCTGGCAGAGGGTGAACACGGAGATCCCCGTCAAGTCCCCTCGCTTCGCGCTCTTTGACCTCGCCGAGGGGAAGTCCTACTCCTTCCGCGTCCGCTGCTGCAACGCTGCCGGCGTCGGCGAGCCGTCGGACCCCACTGAGGCCACCACAGTTGGTGACAAGCTTGGTCAGTAGGACGCAGACTAACATGAAACAAACCTTAGCTGTTGAGATTCTCAGTCTTATTGGGAGATTGGTCCAGTTTGACCCGATGACAATAACCTCAGGCATGCAGTGACAATTGCAAAGAGTTATATTCAGCAGGCAAAAAAAAGCAGCCCAACAGCAGTTGGTGTGACCCCCACCGAGCTGTAATCTCAACATCATGGATTTAGTCTGGGATTAGATGAAGAGACAGACTGAGGCAGCCTAAATCCACACAGCAACTGTGCTGCATGCAAAGTTTCACTCTGAGCAACCTTGAAAAACTTTACGCGACAGTTGAAACGTTTCAGAGCGACCTCACTCAACTTTTAGTGCCCACGAATTTAACTCTGTCATACATGCATTATGATGAGAGTGACCTCATAAGTAAGGAATTCATGTCCCTGTCCACAGATATCCCATCTGCCCCCGCAAAGGTCGTCCCCACCAGAAACACGGACACGTCCGTCGTGGTGTCCTGGGAAGCGTCCCGCGACGCCACCGACCTGGTGGGATACTACGTGGAAACCAGCGTTGTGGGCAGCAACGTGTGGGAGCCGTGCAACAACAAGCCCGTGAAGGGCACCAGGTGAGAGGACGCGGCTCCGCTGTGTCAATCTAACTCGGGCCCTGATTCGAGGTCAGTGATCAACGGCGTTGGTTCGCAGGTTCATCTGCCACGGACTGATGACCGGAGAGACGTACGTGTTCAGGGTGAGGGCAGTGAACGCTGCTGGACTCAGTGATTTCTCACCAGAGTCGGAGCCTGTGGAGGTGAAGGCCGCCATCGGTGAGTACAGAAGTAGAGCGTTGAAATGTGAAAGTGGGAAATTATTGGTACACATAAATTCACATAAATTCAATGCTGATATAATGAAAAAAAAAAACAGAGAGTTTCTTTAAATTGTGGAAAAGAGAGAAAAGAATTGTTGAATTCAAAGTTAGAAGTTAGAAGAAGTTATTTCACCTAAAAAGACCCCTGAAAACCCAGTGCATATTGAGCTGTGTTTAGGGTGAAGTGTATCATTGTTATTATCAACCGCAATGAGGCAGTAACATGATGTCTTGTCTCCAGTTCTTTACATCATCAGCGTCTGCACCCTCCACACTTTCTCCACCATTGTTCCACTTCGCCACCTTTTCATGTTATTCTGCACATTTGTGTGCCACACCCTCCCTACTTCCCCTTTTTCGGCTACACCTCCTTCCACCCCTTTGCCTCCTCCTCCTCCTCTTCTTCCTCCTTCTCCTCCTCCTCCCCCTGCTCAGCCTGAGGCCGGGTCAGGGTCAGGACTTGTAGACTTCCTCTAACTTGGGTCATTGCGATCCAATTCAGTGGTCGCTACAAAGCAGCGCGACTCCACACACCACCTCCACCACCATCACTCCCCCCTCCCCCTACATTTCTCCCCCCCATCTGTCCCGGGCACGAGATGTGTTGGCAACCCCACATGGTGCTGAAGGTACCTTCATGTGGACGCCTCCCGCTCCACTGGAATGTCCTGACATTTCTGCTAGCCGCTAACTCCATAGAGATGTTCGTCCTAATCTCCTGCACGTGCTCCTGTAAGTCTCTCTGCTTTGTGCTTTGTTTCTCATGAAACACGCTTAGTAAGAACGCCAATTTCCTTCCACTCCAACAGAGAGGCCTCTCTCCTCTCACTCTCACACAAGTAAGGTGACCAGTGAGAGGACAGAGCACAAGTAGAACTGGATAAATCGCTGCACCAGTTTATAGAAATGAGCTCAGTGTGCGTTTCAGCGATCAGGCTTAACCGTGACTTCATGTTTTGAGTGGAGATCTGAGAGGTGATGAAATCTGTTGGCATTCTTACCAAGGCCCAGAGTTTTTTTTTTTTTTTCATGTGATGTCGGCGCCCAGCCACACGCCCACGCTCGGTGGACGCTCCACGTTGCACGCCCGCATGCTCTCATAATCCGAAATGGCTCCTCCTCACGTGGATGTCTCTCGTTGGTCATCTTGTCTTCATTTTCACTCCCGGTCAGATGAAGACATTGTACGATATTAGATAGTCAGTGGCTCTGATGATACTGCTGCCTGTCTCTTCTCTTGGCTCTCTGACAGTGCTGTGATAGAGTTATGAGCTGTGAAAAAGATCTTTTGCCTGTTTTAAAAAAGCTCTTTCTGCCTTTCTCTGCTAACACCCGTAGGGGGCGGCATCCCACATGGTGTGTTGTCGAAGACGGGGCCGGGGGGTAACGTGGGCCAACTAACTGAGCACAGGCCACGCTGGATGGGCAAGCATGAATCCGTCCAGTTCCCCCCTGACACTAAGCGAAAGGGCAATAAAGCTCAGGCTGACACTGAAGCCCGGAAGGGGCCCGGGCCCGCGAGCTCAGGCCCCGCAGGACCCGACCCCGCCGAGAGTAAAAACAAGGGGGGCAAGCGAGGCAGTGTGACCTGGGCCCCCGAGCTGGCCAATGACCAGGTCTCACAGGCTGTGTCAGGCTCAGTTTCTGATCCACTTACTGACAAAAGCACGGCGGCACACTTAGAGCCGGTCACTGCTGAGGT
>JAUESF010000002.1:9718360-9739391 GCA_032274765.1 Malacoctenus tetranemus | reverse complement strand
GCTGTGTCAGGCTCAGTTTCTGATCCACTTACTGACAAAAGCACGGCGGCACACTTAGAGCCGGTCACTGCTGAGGTTCGGGATCAGGCCGCGATGGCCGCTCACGAGCCTGAAGCCAAGCAAGCATGTAAGTCCTCTGTAGACGCTTCGGCCAATCGGGAGAAAGCGAAGCCCAGGAGAGAGTCAGCAGGTGAGCACCGGCCACAGACAGATACCTGAAATCCCCCGCCCCCAAAACAACCACAATATGATACATCAAAACATTCCCTGAATATCCTCCCCTGACTTTGTATTGGATCAATTCTGTGGAACATGTGTTGGGTTCTGAAACTTCTGAAAGCAGACGCTTCGAAACGTGGCTGTAACCATGCCAACGAGGCAAAAACGAGTCATGTCTCGCTGTGTTGACCCCTGAATGATCAGAAACACTGAAGAACAAAGTTACTTCCTTCACACTCCTCAGTGATTCGCCACGGCCAAATCTGTACTCATGAAACATTACAAACAGAACAATAGTGCAGCAATGCTAATAACAAGCTACTTTCCAGCTGATTGAAACAGCAGGTGAATTTTGCTCGTGTGGTGTCCGTCAGTTGAAGGTAAGTCACTGTAAAGTAGTCACCTAGTTAAGCTTTAACTCGACACCGTCTTGCTTCTCTGGCTCCCACTTTCCCACAACCTCTTGACTTGATGGTCTGGTGTCAGTCGATCACGTCTCGACCTGCCACCCCCTCTGAGTACCCACAGCACTCTAACACACACACATGCACACACACACACACGCACACGCACAGAGGTATGTCATGGCAGCAGCCAACTAATCACACTGTGCACTTGAAAAAAGTGGGTCACCCAACCAGGAGCAGGACGCTTGTGACCTGTGGCTTTTTTTGGGAGCGCGCGCTGGACTTGACGGCGGTCCATCCTTTGGACGAGTTCAACAACTTCTCACCTCTAAAGGTGGGAAGTGTGTCGAGTTCACGTAATGAGCACACGACGGGTCAATTTATTACCGCCACGTCACACGATCCTGCTCTTGTCGGGACCTTCTGCTCACAGTCACCTCTGTGGACTCGTCACTGTGACCTTTGTGGCCACGAAGTGTGGGATATCCAACAGGCCTACGCTTTGTGTGAAGGACACATTTCTTGTCTTCAAGTGAAATTTTATACTGAAGGCAAAAAATGTAGTTGAATGCAATAAATATGTCTTTAATTTGACAACACTGGATAGCAGCAGCTATCAACATAGATTACTGTTTGCCCCATTTGAATGATTACACAGAAAGTGTCTGGTTCTGTGGCTCAAACATTGTGTATGACACTTTCCAGAAATGCACTGAAATTCGCCAATATTCAAAAATCCGAGATGATTCTTGACTCATTGCAGATGTGCAGCAGAAGAAAAGTATTTTGGCCGTTCAGACGATCACTTCATCTGGGTGTTGGAGCTTCCCATGACATCAGCTTCCCCCCGTGAGGTTCGCTGGTGTTAATTTGAGTCTCCTGTCACAGCCTCCCCGACTCCGCCCTATGGCATCACCGTCCTCGAGTGCGTGCGCGACTCCATGGTGCTGTCCTGGAAGCAGCCGGCCTTCGTCGGTGGCGCTGACATCACCGGCTACTTCGTGGATTACCGCGAAGTGGTGGACGGTGTGGCGGGCAAGTGGCACGAGGCCAACGTCCGGGCAGTCAGCGAGAGGGCGTACAGGGTGAGTCCAGCAGAGGAAGCCCGTCCCGCCCAGCCCTGAGTCCTAGAAACGTCTTCATCAACTACCTTTTTTTCTTTCTCTCTTCCTATTGTGTCTTTGTTCCAGGTCTGTGACCTGAAAGAGAACAAAAAGTACCAGTTCCAGGTCCGGGCAGCCAACATGGCCGGTGTTGGCATCCCGTCACTGCCCAGTGACACCTTCCTGTGCGAGGAATGGACGATCGCCGTCCCAGGTTTGTTCGTCCACACGTTTCAGCCCCCATTGAAAAAGGATCCCGTTCACACAGAACCAGGAAGAGCGTGAAAAATATAATCTATTCAAATGTGTGTTTCATTGACAAAAGGAACAAAGTGGTTGTGCTGGGGAGAATTTATTACCAACACTTTGCAACATTTCTTATCTGCATGTCTGCTCCTGCAGGACCCCCCCATGATCTGCAAGTTAGAGAGGTGCGAAATGACTCCCTGGTGTTGCTGTGGAAACCACCCGTGTACCAGGGCCGCAACCCGGTCAATGGTTTCTACGTCGACATGAAAGAAGCGGAAGCGTCGGACGAGGCGTGGAGAGGAGTCAACAGAGACGCGGCGGAGAAGTCGTTTTACAAGGTCGGGTTTTTGTCCCTGGACTGAGTCACGTGTCCAGGAAGCAGCTGCCGTGTTTCTCATGTCTTCTGAATTTCATCTGACAGGTTAAGAATCTCAAAGAAGGAGAGTCGTACATGTTCCGTGTGCGCGCTCAGAATCAGGCCGGCGTGGGAAAAACCTCGGAGGTCACAGACGCCGTTCTTGCCGTGACCAAACCAGGTAGGACCCGGTGACGCCGGGCAGCGTCCTGTGGGTGGTAACGATGCCGCTTCATCGCCCGGTTTACTCTCGTTTCTCCAGGCACCAAGGAGATCGTTGTGGACGTGGACGACAATGGCGTCATCTCTCTGAACTTCGAGTGCGGCGAGATGACCCCGGACTCGAAGTTTGTGTGGTCCAAGAACTACGAGGATCTGACAGAGACGCCCCGCCTGAGTCAGGAGACGAAAGGAAACAAGTGGGGAACCTCCGCCAGACTCAGACTGTCAAGAAAGGCTGTCTGATCATCCAAGAGCTGTGTTTTTTTTCCTGTAGATCCAAGATGGCTTTCAACGACCCCGGAGAGGAGGACCTTGGCATCTACTCGTGCATCGTCACCCACACTGACGGTGCTTCGTCCAGCTATACTCTCTCTGAAGAAGGTGGGCTGCATGAAGTCCAGACACAATGGAGGAGAGGGAGGCTGTTGTTTAGTGTTGTCAAATCATAAATCTCTTGTCTTTCCAGAGTTGAAGAAGCTGCTGGAGATCAGCCATGACCACAAATTCCCCAGTGAGACATTCGAGTGTCTATTGTTTTGAAAACATCACGTGTTTGGGTTTTCCTTGTTGGATCTGCCTCTCACTCCCTCCTCGCCCCGCTCTGCTCCGCAGTCATCCCTCTGAAGTCAGACTTGGCCGTGGAGATGCTGGAGAAAGGCCGAGTTCGCTTCTGGCTGCAGGCCGACATGTCGGCCAACGGCAAAATCGATTACATTTTTAACGACAACTCTGTCTCTCAAGGGGAGGTCAGTTAAGGATCGGCGCTGACGCAAAAGAAACCATTTCATGGACACTTTAAAGCGTCTTTCAGACACTCCCCTCCTTCCTGTCCCTGTGTGGCAGAAATACAAGATGAACTTTGACAAGAACACCGGCGTGATCGAGATGACCATGGACTCTCTGACCCCAGCGGACGAGGGGACGTACACCTTCCAGCTGCAGGACGGAAAAGCCACGAACCAGTCCAGCCTGGTGCTCATCGGAGATGGTCCGTTGAATGGATGTGAAGTTGGACAGAAGTTATGAACAGACGAACAACAAACATTCATTAACATTTAATCAATACATTTGCTTTAACTTATTGTAATTAGATTGAATAGCACGAATTCAGAAATACATTTGTTTCCTCAGTACAAATTGAGGGAGACAGGAAAAAGCAGCACAAACTGTGTGTGCAACTCAGGAGAAATGTCAGCCGTACTAGCTCAGCTTCAACACTAGAGGGCAGTAAAAACACTGACAATGCTGCAGCTCTGCTGCTCCAAACAAATTCAGTTTCATCAAATTTAAATGTTCAGTTATTAAACTGTGAACTGTTTTTTTTCAGTGTTCAAGCAGCTGCAGAAGGAGTCAGAGTTCCAGAGTAAAGAATGGGTCAGAAAGCAAGGTATGACTCTGGTCTGCTCTGTTTATGGTGCTTTAAAGGTTGATTATTTATTCATTGGTTATTGTCTAATATGTCAAAATAAGGAGGGAACTGTGATTTTTGCTGTTCTCTTCTCTCCTCTCATCATGCTGACTGTGTTCGTCCCAGGTCCTCACTTCATCGAGTATCTGAGTTACGAGGTGACACCAGAGTGCTGCGTAATCCTCCACTGCAAGGTGAGCCCCAGTCTCCCACCACTTGGCTGGCTGCCCTTCGTTTCGAACGTCCCGACTCTAACGCCGTCACTGTCTGTGGTTCAGGTCGGCAACATGAAGAAAGACACGTCGGCGCTGTGGTACAAGGACGGACACGAGATCAAGTCAGAGCAGAACCTCAGCTTCACAGAGGGAGTGCTCAAACTGGAGATCGCTCAGGTGAGAGACAGAGCGACACCTGAGAGGAGAGTGAATTTATGTACATGTGTGTCTATGTTTGTGTGTGTGTGTGGCTCTGTTAATCATTTGCAGAAGAGAACAAGCTGCTTTCCCCTGATGGTTCTGTCCCTAAATGTGGCTTTCGACTCGTTCTGATACTTCTTGTTTTTTTTCCCGTCAGATTTCCAAGAAGGACTCTGGCGTGTATGAGGTTGTTCTCAAGGACGACCGAGGAAAAGACACTTCCACGCTGAACCTGACAGATCAGGGTAACTTTTCAGCATCGCACATATACAGAGAAAAGAAGTCGCTTATTACAACAATGTAACATAAATATGTTCTTTCCAAGGTTTCAAGGACTTGATGAATGAAGTTTTCAGTTTCATCGGTAAGAAAAAAACATTGAGCTCTCTGGATAATGATCCATCTGATTCATACTGAACCTCTAAGAAGCCTCGCACTGAGATTTACGTGATCTTGTTCACAGCCAACTCCTCCACTCCACTCAAGTACACAAGCACAGCCGAGGGCATCCGACTCTACACCTTCGTCAGCTTCTACAACGATTTGCTCCAAGTGACGTGGCACTACAAGTGGGTGGCTTCAAAAGCATTCCTTCGAAATAAAACAGGACGTGTCACGGTTGAATCAACCCAAAATGCTCCACACGCAGAGGGACGTTTTTGCCCACTTGCATCAGTTTTCCGTCTCGTTGTTTTTGCAGGGACTCTGCGATCTCCTTCTCCGACCGCTTAAAGAGCGGCGTGGTCGGAGAGCAGCTGTGGCTGCAGATCACAGAGCCCACTGAGAAGGACATGGGCAAGTACGCCATCGAGTTCTACGACGGGAAGGGGGGTCTCAAGAGGACCGTGGAGCTCACCGGACAAGGTGAGACCTTCATGTCCTCCAGCTGGGAGCTCAGCGGCAATTACTGATAATAGAAATGAACTAGAACAACTTCAGTGCATTCAGACAGTTTGGTGCATCGAGGAGAGACGTTTGATGTTTTTAATTCACAGAGTCAAATTCTTACAACTTGTGTTTGTTTTGCAGCATTTGATGACGCTTTTGCAGAATTCCAGAGACTCAAGTGAGTTAAAACTGACAGCTCGACCCTCTATCACGCCGTTTACTACACAAGGTTCATTTCTGTCAGTGTTTCTATCTAATTACATGAAGTTCTAATGAAATGTTTCTCTGGTTTCTATTTCCTCAGAGCCGCTGCTACTGCTGAGAAAAGTGAGTTGGCCAGAATGTTTCTCCTCCTCCTCACATGCTGAACAGACTTTATTTCGATTGCTGAAGCGAACACTGTTTCTTTCAGATCGTGCCCGCGTGGCAGGAGGTCTGCCTGATGTGGTCACCATACAGGAGGGCAAGGTAACACATCCCAGCTGCATCTATACACACTACAGAAAATAAATACTGAAGTTCTCCTCTTATTTTTTGGTATTATGTGTGTTCTTCCTCTCCTCTCAGGCTCTCAACCTCACCTGCAACATCTCGGGCAACCCGGTGCCGGAGGTCACCTGGCTGAAGAACGACAAGGAGATCACGTCGGACGAGCACTGCATCCTGAAGTTCGAGTCGGGCAAGTTCGCCAGCTTCACCATCACGGGCGTGAACACGTCCGACACCGGCAAGTACAGCATCCTGGTGAAGAACAAGTACGGCACGGAGAGCGGGGACTTCACCGTAAGTGTCTTCATCCCCGAAGAGGCGGCCGGCAAGAAAAAATAAGAGCGGTCCAACACTTGTCGTAAATATGTATAAATGACAAACACTGGAAACGGTTTTCGAGAGAAGGTCTTCAGGACGTCAGACGTGTTTTGTGTAGTTAAACAGTGACTGTAGAGGACGCCCAGTTTGAACAATGCAACTCTCAATGTTTAGAGAAGAGAACCCAGATTTGTAATTTAAAATTCTAACTTATAGTAAACACATTTGGTTTGGTCTTAACAAATCTGACTGAGGACGTAGGAGTCACAGTATTACTGGTGCACTTTTTGTTTGTGTAAAGTTGTAGCATGCGAAGAAGCTTCAGAAGAAGAAATTGAAGTTACTGAACATTAGAAAGCAAAAAAACCCCCAAAAAAACACATCTTGTGTTGATGCAACTTCCACTCATTGAAAGATGTCATGGTGTTGTGTGCGGTACCCACTCAAAAAATCAATGTTTTTACATTTGCTAGTGATTTTGTTTTTGGCAACAAATCCTAAAAATCAGCACATTTTTGCTCTGTTACTGGCATTAGGTTCAATGTATTCATGTAAACAGAATTGGTAGCAAATGCCTTGAAACATGTCATTTCACCTCCACTTTTTGTTCCATCAAATCCACCTGAGGTGTGACGTCACTTTTTGCCTCCCGGCCTGTCGTGAGCACCGAATGTCAGCCACCGTCTCCTCACCGCGATCACTGCTGTTCACCACAGCTTTAACACCTCCTTCACAGTCCATCATTAATGACTTTGTTTGTTTTATTTGTGATGTTCATGCCACTGTGACGAAGACTGTGCGATCACCACCTCCAGTGCTTATTGTTTCACTTCCTTTCCCCACCTTGTTCTGTGATGAGACTAATAAAAAGTAGCACGTACTCCCCCCACTTCCTCCTCCTTCTCGCTCTGTGTGTCGTCTCACCGCGGTCTGAGACCTCCGACTCTTTCAAACTTTCACTCTGCCGTTCCAGTCCCCTCTCTCTCTCTCTCTCTCTCTCTCTCTCTCTCTCTCTCTCTCTCTCACACACACTTCTTTTTCACTCCCAGTCACTCTTTCTGTAGAGCTGGACGGCCTGAGGATCAGCCACCGGCATGGAGACAACCCCACCCCACCCTTGTCATGTGATCCAACCCCCACCCTCACCCCCGGTCCACATGTGTGTTGTGGTGCAGTCACTGTGCTTGATCTCTGATGCACCGGGAGCAAATCTAGAGGCCCTTTAACCTGAAGACACAACACTAACAAAGCAACAAGGCCGAGCGCTCGTGGAAGGATCCGAAACAGAGAACAGACAAACTAAACATTTGCTCCAGACAGAGTTTATATGATCGAGTGTCATGGCCACCATTGGTGAAGAGGAGGACAGGGACGGAGCTGGGGGGGGGCAGGGTAACATGAGCTACTCCAGAGCTTAAGAAATGTGTCGATCACTTGGGGCCACGGTTTAAAATAAATGCAGTTCAGTTGAAAAAAAAGTGTTAAAAATAAGAAATACTTCACTCAAAGTGTATTTTTGAAAATACTTGTTAGAAGTTTCTATAATTTCTCACTATAATTAGATGATTATAATTAGATTAGATCATTTGTGATGAGTTTGCATCACCAACAAAAAGTCATTTTTGTTAGTTGCAATAATTCTTCTTAAAGGCGACCGTGTCATCTCAGATAATGAACTTAGAGTCTGTATACCAGTTTGCTGTGTGGGTTGGCAGTCAGTGATCGGTCTGACCTCACTGAACTTCCTCGGTAAGTACGGGACATCACTGATTCTGACTTCACAGCTTTCCTGCTCGTTAGCGTCTCACGATTTTTTTCTCGCCTCCACTCAGGTGGAAATCATAGAAGGGACCCCTGACCTTGGAGTGACCTCCTATTGGACGGACGCAGAGGGAAACGTTGTGTTTGACCCCAACACCCCGAAGGAAAAGATGAAGACCGCCGTCGCTGGAAGCAAAACGCAGAAACCAAAAGGTGAGCTGACGGAGGGCAAAGACATGTGATTACAGGTCAGTGTCTTCATGCAGTGACTTCAGACGGGACCTGTAACTGATTTTCATCACACAGACTCGGTTGCTAAGACGCCTCCTGTGGAAAAGAGCGACGACAAGAGCAGGAAGTTAAAAGAAGGAACAAATGAAAGTAAAACTGCAGAGCTCGCTGCTGCAAAACCCCAAACGTCAGATTCAGACAAAACAGGAAGCACGAAAGAAGAATCGACTGAGCAGCAGGATGTTTCTGAGCAGGCAACAGACACTGTGGAGACTGAACCAGAGGCTGAAACCCCCACTGAAAACACTGAATAAACACAGCAAAGTGATGCACCGAGTATCTAACATGTTTGTTGTGGCGTCCTTACAGTAGGAATGCTTCTATATCTCTGATGATGAACATTATTGTTGCCAGTAATTCACGTTTTACATTTGTACTGATTGAATAAAGAGCGAACTGAACATCGACACGTTTCTCACTGCTTTTTGCTCTTTGAGTTCTTGGATTTGAAGAGTCTGTGTGAAAGATTTGATGCAATAAAAGTGCTGGTCTAAATTGTGACAGTCGTACAGTGTTAGAAGAGCTTAAAGAGGCGCAGCGCTCTCCTGTCGGACTGAAGAACAAAGCAAACACGAGACATTCTTGTGGTGAAACAGAGCAGAATGAATCGAAATCAACAGGTGTGAATGTCGAAGGGGTTCAGTGAAAAACCCACCAGCAGACCTGCAGCTCTGAAAGAGCACGCGATTAGACACGGTTTGATTCGTTCGTCTTCTGTTGCATTTATGCTTCTGTTAAACTTGGCTTGAGTTTAACTGGTTAAGGAGTCACAATCAAACTCAAGTCACTGGACTTTTAGTTTGGAAACAGAGCAGATGGAGAGGAACGGATCTTCATGTACAGATGTCTGAATGGAGAAAACACAGTCCTTTAAATTCAGCTGTACTGAGGCTGACTCAGCTGGTGGGTAATGAGGAAATGAAAACAGCTACTTCCCCTAAAGAGTCAACAACAGATACATTAAAGTCAATTCTCCTTGCACGCTTGTGGGACACCACACCTTTAAATCCTGGGTTGTTCAAGTGTATTTGTAGTTATTTTGAGCATTTAGGTGGTTGTTAGGAGCCTTTTGATGATCATTGTAGTCTCTTGAAACACTGGAGAGTCTAGTCTGTCCATCTGAGCCCTCTGGTTCTGTACGTGCTGTTTTTCCCTCTCCGTGCTCATTTCTGGGACAACAACATGGTGTCATTTGGAGTTTTTATCAGGAATATTAATGTTTTGTTCCTCTTTATTGTCAGAATGTCTATTTCTAGTTTGTTTTTGTGTGTCCCGTATCGCTTGTGATTTTCCATGTGTATCTCTGGTCGGTTTGTGTACATTTTTAAAATATTTTAGCTCGTTTTTAAAATATATTGGTCAATTTATAGCCCTCTCTCATCTAAATGTTGGCTGCTTTAATGTGTTATTTTCACTCCAGTCTATCACAAAATGTAAATTCATTGCCCTTCAGCGTTAAAACCATGGTGTATTTTTATATATCAAGTGTCGCCCCCCCCCTTCCCCCCTCCCCCCCTGTGATCGTCGTCCTATCACCTCGCTGTGCGCTCTCTGCTGCGTCGCTGCGCACGCTGCCTGGGTGACGTCACGCGGTCAGCCGGCTGCAGCGCAGCGGCAGCGGCGACGGCCAGAGACTGAACGCGGAGAAGATCCGGCGGGCGGAGGACCCTGACCGGCGCCGGCGTGTCCCCCTCCCCCTCCGCAGCAGGTAGGACGCCCTCTCACCGCGCCCTTCCTCGCGCCCTGTCTCGGACTCCCCGGCAGCGCGTCCGCGTCGGGTGACGTTTGGTCTCTCCGGCCGCGGAGACCTTGAAAACGCTTTCCCCAGGAGTCGTTCGGCCGTTTGGCTGCAACTCGCGAGTCCCGTTTGATCCTCTGAAGACTCACGATGCTGGGAATGAATGGCAGCCGCCGGGCGCCGCTCTACTTGGTGTTTATAAGATATGCAAATTGAAGATCACTGCGCTGCTGCTGTTCGGTCCGATTTCCCCCTTCAGACTGTGTCCCTACACGCCTCCTCTATTTTATTGTTAGAATCAATTGTGTCTTTCTGCATCTACAGGTGGATTTGCATGACACAGTCTGCTGTATCACCTCTCTGCAGGGTCCATCGTTGCTGTGACACAGCTTTGACACCAGTTATAAAGATAATGTGTTTACTCGCCCAGTCACATCACCCATCCATTAACTTGATGTCACAACAAAATGAATGAAACCGAAGCACAATTCAAGCTGGAGAAACTTCTCAAGGTTAAAACAGTAAGAGGGGCATCGATGGATTGACTGACACGAGCTAATGTGGCTCATTCAGTGCAAAGCAGGTGGCTGTCAGACGTGTCAGTGACGGGCTGCTGAGATGAACATCGGCACGGGACCGGTGAGTCCAAAACAACAGCGGCTGACGCAGGGTCACGTTGGACAGCGGGACATAATGAGCGGGACAAACGTGCCGAGACAGGGAAAGCTAGATTTGTTGGTAATCTTGTAAAGAGGATTAACACTTCTTAAGGTCTTGTCACCCAGCACAGAGAGAGAGGGTGGGGGTGGGGGGTGGGGTGGGGGGGAAAGCTGTGAAATGCAATCAGCAGACAGCATCAGAACAAAACTGCAGCGATTCCCTGATCATAAAGCATGATAGTGAAACTAGATACGAGGGTAATACGAGACTCTCTGTGGGAGCTCTGCTTACTCATTGTGAAACCGGATCAACATTGTGTGATCTTGTAAACAATATCAGCCTGTGAGTGGCTACTGTGGTGTTCAGGTTCTGGTCAGGAAACATCGTGTTGGTCAGTTTAAAGATGGTGAAGAGAACACTGAGTTGTCTCTTTGTGTCTCCACTTGTTAAGAAACAAACATTGTGGTTTTTTCTGATACCTGATTGTTTCACTCGCGCTTGTTCACTGTGACAGCACGTTATCAGAGCCTAAATTTAGTGGCATGTGGGTCAGTCGGGCAGCAGGGGGGACGGGGGGGGGGGGGTCACATCCTGACGATCCGCGTCGAGACGCTTCTGCTTTGTCCGTTTTGAAGCGCGCTGCGTGTTCAGGCTGCGGCCGCGGCTTCCCCGTCAGCCGGCCGCACCGTGCACACAGTGTCCCTCTGTTCCCAACCTGTACTGTCACGCTGTCCTGCAGGCTGCACTCACATCTGGGGCCATTTCACTGCCTGAGCAGCTCCTGGAAGGACTGAGGGGACGTCTCAAACAGACTTCTGTCGTTTTTTTTTTTATGCAACCAACAAATCAAATGTAGTCCTGAAGATTTCCCCAATGAGCCGCACTTCTACCCAAAGACCTGCATGACAGCTTGCATCATAACTGACGGACTCGATTGTTCCCTCAAGCTGTTTGTGCAATGTTTATTAAGACCCTCAAACAAAGGGTGGTGTTGAAAGGGGCGGCTGGCGTGAAGAAAGACTACGTCAGCGCGCCACAGCTCACGATGGAGTCGGGGGGCGGGGCGGGGCAGGGGGGGGTAATTTTCCCTCCCAGTGTTCGTTTGAAAGGTCACGGAAGCTGTGGTGCACGGCTCCAGCTGAGGGGGCGGCTGAGGGTTTGGGAAGGGAGGGGGGCGTGTAGAGGAAAGGCTGCAGCTCAGCTGGAGCATGCTGTCGGGGGAACATGCTCTCAGGGAGGAGACCTGTGGAGCAGCAGCAGCAGGAGCGCCGGCTGCACCTGAAGTCCCCCTGGACTCTGGTGAGTTGGAGGCTGGTTCGACCTCTGCCTGAATACAACAGTGAGCGTTGGGCGGCCATGCAATGATCTTTGATGCATTTAGTGACTCTCAGACGGCCTTTTAGAACCGATTTACTGCTTTGATCTGACAGAGAGTAACATATTTAAGATCAGGCCCCACTGATTCACTTTTCTTTCATATGAATCTGAGTAAAAGCAACAATAGCTTCAGAAGGAGGAAGCTCCAACGTGAGCTGTGTGTCTCTTTATTTGTCTCACTGACTGTCAGGTCTGGTGAAGCCACGACTGACCTCATCCTAAACTGCATCTTTCAGTGCAGTCTGTGCATCATCCTGTCTCTGCAGTAGCTACATGAGAGCACACATGCGTATTGGTGACTTATCTACTGAGATCAAGCATCACAGTTACAGTGTCTACAATGATCCAATACGACCTGTTGGGAATTTCTCTTCTTGCCTCCTGTGAGAGAAAGAATTTCTCATATTAATGTGTAAAATCCACTAAATCCTTCACTGTTTGGAAGCAGGTCGGTTCACCGATTTGTAGATTTGCTCAAAAAGGCCCAAATCACCGTGTTACTGAATGAAAACGACGTGGTAAAATGACTTCATTGTGTGATAAGTTTCACTTTCTGCTTTCGTATCACCCCCTCAGGTCTGCTGTTATCTGTCCGTCCTGATACAGTTTGTCCCCAGTGAGATAGATCTCGGTGTATCTCTCTCCTTATCTCTCGTGCTCACTGTGATTCGTTCTGGCGACATTGTCGCTTTTTTTCCCCGGCTCCCATCGTCCTGACGACGATCCACTGAGTACGTTTCTGATCTTACTGTCCGTCCCCCGCGTGTCGGCGGTCAGCTGGTGCGCTGGCTGGCACTTTCAGAGGCTGAATGGTTTCAAAGTCCGTGCAGCTGGTATGCGGCGTCCATTCAGCCACAATAAACTGTTGTCCCGAACGCACGCAGGGCGACGCGAGTCTCGCAGTCTGGCCGGCCGGTCGGTGCCCTGAAACATGAAGCGTCTGATCACATGATGACGCTGACGTCCTGTCGGACGGAGCGAGGTGCGGTGCAGACAGACTGGACCGTGTCTCCTGTGTGTGCAGAGAAAATGCACAGCAAGGATCTGATGTTTGACAGGTTGATGTGGCAAATCGACGCATCGTGATTGGACAGTCGAACATGACCTTCAAAGTTTGTGCAGAGATGAAGCAGTTGTCTATAAGTGGCCGAAACTGGGTGACTTTTTGTCGTGATAAACATGGTGTGTGTGTGTGTGTGTGTGTGTGTGTGTTCCCTGCGAGGACAGACACACACTCGCTGTCCTGGAAGCAGCACCCGAGGCCCCAGATGAGGTCCCGATCAGCTCAGGACTCTTTTGAGGAAAATGGGACAGAGCCGCTGTGTTTAGGGACCGGCTTGCGTTTCCTTCGCAGACTATTCTGAACAACAGGAGCCTCACTGCAGGGACGGTGGCCTAGTAAGAGACGGAGGGGCCGCGCAGCTCCGACACGGACGTAAATCTGAGCAGAGCCAGAGCGGATTTTTGCACTGAAGTGGTGTTTCCAAAGGGAGGGGGGTGGGGGGGGGCGCCACCCGCGTGTGGATCAGTGTAATTACATATGCTAATCAATGTGTTTGCTGACAGGTGGACACCATGAACTATGTGGGGCAGCTGGCGGGCCAGGTGCTGGTGACAGTGAAGGAGCTGTACAAAGGGATCAATCAGGCCACCCTGTCAGGCTGCATCGACGTGATCGTGGTGCGGCAGCCCGACGGGACCTTCCAGTGCTCCCCGTTCCACGTCCGCTTCGGGAAGCTGGGGGTGCTGCGCTCCAGGGAGAAAGTGGTGGGTGTCACTTCAGGTGGAGGGGGTGGTAAAACCCCACACTTGCCCATTCAAACCATCACAAAGCAGCACAAAGTTCCAATCAGCCAGTCCACTTATTTCCAGGCTCCATGTTGGGGGGTCAGCTGAGCTTCAAGGCAGCTGTAACTCAATTCAGCCTCCTAATGAACACTCACTTGGATGAACGCTGTTAAAAGAAGGCGCCTCACCAAGATGTTGCTGCAGGGATCCAGAGGCGGCAGGAAGTTGCCTGTGGTTGAGAGAGACAAACAGCGTCAGTGATTGTGCGAAGCATGAAAAGGTTTAAAAAAACCAAACCTCACTGTGAAGACGTGGTGTGAGAAACAGCGTTCTTAAATGTCCTCAATTGATTTTAGTGAAAGCTGCCGAAGAGTTTAAACGTGAAAATCTTTCAAGCGTGTGAGCTGCTGACCTTGTTTTTACAAATCAAATCCACCATGACGGCCAAAACTGAGTTCAGACTCGCTGGTGAGAGCGGCGTCAGGCTGTTTTCTCTGCAGCTGACCTCCAAACGCTGAAAGGAGAAACTGCGGCACCGGTTTTTGTGCGCTGTGTTGTAAACATCCATATCGTACTTTTCCTGGTTAATCCTCATTAGAGCCTGTTAAAACCCGAGACCATCAGAGGAGAACACGGTGACCTGGTACACAGCACAGCTCGCCCAGTGTGTGAAATGTGTTGCTTGACTTTGCAGATCGACATCGAGATCAATGGAGAAACTGTGGAGCTCCACATGAAGCTTGGAGACAACGGAGAGGCCTTTTTTGTCCAGGAAACAGAGCAGCACAATGTGAGCGTTCAACACTTCATTCACTTCATCTTAGAATAAAACAAAAATGCCCCCAATCAATCTCTGAATGCGGATTTATTTGCTCAAACTCTTCAGGAGATCGTCCCTGCCCACCTGGTGACGTCGCCCATCCCCACAGAGGAGGCTCTGTTCAGGAGCAGGGAGCCCAGGAATGGAGCGCCGGCAGCGGACGCCGCTCAGCCTCTCGGTCCCGAGGACCCGACGGCCGGAGGCTTCCACCTCTGCTCCGCCTCGGTGGGCAAGAAGAAGAAGAGACGCAGGCGGAAGCACAAGGCCGAGCAGCGCAAGGAGGACCAGACAGCAGCAGCGGCGGCGGCAGCAGCCTGCGGGGAGCTGGAGCTGTGTGAGCTCAGCTCAGACGAGGAGCAGAACGCACACAACGGACGGTGAGAGGAAAGTCCCATTTAAAAACCGCGTCTTGGTTTTTTACTTTGTCGTGACTCCGATTGCTTCCTGTCCTCAGGGCGTCTTCGCTGTCTGTCATGAAGGACAATCAGGACCACAGGCAACACTCCCCTCTCACCACCCTGGAGTGGGACAGCTACCCTTTCTCTGACGGCGACTGGTCGCCCGTCCCCACGTAGGTCAAACGTTTACGCCGCTCATACCAGCGACGAGTCACTTTGTCAAAACAAACAGTGCAGAGTAACACAAACGACTCCCACCGGTGGTGAGAGCTGACTCACTGGGAATCTGTTTGTTCTTCCTCCTCCACCAGCGACGTGTCGGAGCCCATGTCGCCGAAGAGCGACTCGGAGCTGATGGTGAAGCCCGCAGAGAGCCTGCTGAGGGCCGACGCCCACATGCAGTGGACCTGGGGGGAGTTTCCAGAGTCCACCAGGGTAGGTGTGGCTCTTCAACTCAGCCGGGTGGGCTTCTCGGCTGATCTTGACGGCTGCTTCGCTTTTTAGGTCAGCAGGAAGGAGAAATCGGAGCCCAAGCCGCTGACCATCACCCCCTCAGAGAACACACATTTCAGGGTGATCCTGAGCACTGAGGCCATGGAGGAGGAGTCCGGAGACCAGCACGGGACACCAGGTCCCATCTGCAGCATTGTAAAACCGGAGCCCCGGACAATCAGACCTGGCCGGTGCAGCTGCAGCCCTCCCGAAGCTTCGTCACGCGACACAGACGCCAACAAAGTCGAGACCAAACACGCAGTCGAGTCGCGCAGCTTTGGCGAGGACTCGGGTCCCGTCGCAGCAAACACACGCAAGACCAGATGGACGTCTTCACCCCCGAACCGCAGGGACAGCGGCTCCGTGGCGAGCTGCGCGGCGAAGGAGGCCGGACACGCTGCAGCTGCGTGTCCTGACGCGAGAGGGTCCTCCAAGACCACCGACTCTTCCAACAAGAGGAGGGGTAAGAGGACCTACAGAGAACCCATCAGGCTATTTTCCATCTGCTCTCTATCTCTGAGAAAAGAGCTGCTAATAAATGTTCATGGCCCCAGAAGGACTCTTCATTCCCACGAGGACGACATCTCATAAAAGTAAATCTAGGAGGAGATAAAGTTTGTTTTATTGTCTTTAAAGCAGCTTCAGAAGCTTTTAGAAGGCCTTTCTCTGAATTGCTCTCTGGCAGCTTCTTCTCAAACCTGAATGTGTGTGAACAGGAAGGATGTGGTGTCTGTTTGCTCTAATTCAGGGTTCTCCTCTGCTGGCGTGCACGCGTGAGGAAAACAAACAAGCAAAACGAAGAGGAACTGAAAGAAGGATGTCAGCATTTCAGACGTGTTTGGTTATATTCTTTCTTTCTTTTAGGGGTGAGGAAGAGGAGCCAACATCAGGGACCTGAAGACATTTACCTGGAAGACCTGACTGCACTTGAACCCGACGTGGCCGCTCGCTACTTCCCAAAAAGGTGAAGATAAAGAGACGCTCCTGGACGAAGTCCGATTAAATCTGAGAGACGTGTGGATCCAATAAATGTGTGTGTCTGCGTTTCAGTGAGTCGGAGCAGGTTCCCAAACACTGGGAGGAGACGGGCCGGCGCTCTGGGTCGCAGTCGCCGCAGTCGGTGGGCAGCGCGGCAGCCGACAGCGGCACCGAGTGTCTGTCGGACTCTGCGGGCGACCTGCCGGACGTCACCCTGTCGCTGTGTGGAGGCGTGGGCGAGAACTGCGAGATCCCGAAAGGTGGTTCTTCTTTATCGCTTTTTCAGTGATGATTAATAATTGAGGATAAAGAATGTGTCTCCAAATGAATAAATGATGTTGAAGCCTGCTTGCTGGTTCAGCCACAGCACTGACTACTGCAGGGCTTACTTTCATCACTCATTGTACTTTTTTCTGAGTATATTTTATCCATTTCATTCATTTTTCTCTTGAAATTATCAGCAAAAGTCTCATAATTACAAGCACTGCTGACTCACACCTTCTTGTATTCATCGTACTTCTTCCAACTCTTCTCCTGCTTAGAGAAGTTCATGGAGCACATCATCACCTACAACGAATTCGCAGAGAATCCTGCAATTATCGACAATCCCAATTTGGTGGTGAGAATTGCAAACAGGTGAGTCCCTCCGAAAACAGGTGCTACTCTCTCACCCAAGCCTTCAAGTTCTTGCATTGTATAAATATTTGTACATTACAGCCAGATAATCGTGTTTCTTCAGGTATTATAACTGGACTCTGGCTGCTCCGTTGATACTGAGTATGCAAGCTTTCCAGAAGAACTTGCCCAAGGTACAGACATCAGCTGGAGCGCTCTCATTTGAAGCTCTGCATGTTCCACTTCTATATTCAAAGATATCTCTTGAATGGCAGGCGACAGAAGAGGCCTGGGTCAAGGAGAAGATGCCCAAAAAGCCTGGACGCTGGTGGTTCTGGAGGAAGAGCAGCGTGAAACAGGTGGGACCACCGTCACCAATCACTTTCTCTTCCGAACAGCTTGAGCGACTTTGCATTGTAAATAAGTGCCGACGGGTGGAGAACAGGTTTCCCTCAGGCACTGTCAGCATCGTCAACCACTTCATTTTATTATTATGTAAAAGAGCCATTTACTCTTCGCTTTTCTCTCCTCAGTTATCTGCAGAGACCAAGTTAGAGAGCCAGGAGTCTCTGAGCAGCGAGAGCCCGGCCCTCCGCCGGGCCCCAGAAACACAGTGAGTCAGCAGCAGACCGCACTGCACTTCCTTACAACACACGGCGACACAGAGCAGCAGAGCTGGGTAAACATGTGGCACAGAGGCCGGATTAGCATGTTGTTCTGCAGGCAGTGTTCTCATTCCACGACTCATAAAGTCATTAAGACTCACGAGATAAAAACTACTGTTACACTGTATAAACCTCCCAGTGACTCTGGCCCCAGTCAGGGTGCTGCAGCTGTACTGTAAAATAAAAGTTGTCAGAAGAGGATGTGTGCTGCCCTCTGGTGGCAGGAAATGACTGCGTGTTTGTGGCCCCTTTTTCACAGGTCGTCACATGTTTTCTCACTTTGCAGGCAGAAAGCAGCAGAGTGGTCCAGCGATGACGAGACCAAAGAGCTGAACGCCGGGGGCCCCGCGCTGACGCCCTCTGAGCGCGTGCAGACTGAAGACCCGCCCCCGGCCCAGTGTCACTCCTACAAGAAATCCCTCCGCCTGTCGTCCGAGCAGATCGTGAGTCGCCAGCGGCCCTCGTCGCCAATGTTTGAGCGAATGAGATGTAACTGTGCGTCCGTCACAGGCCAGCCTGAAGCTGAGGGACGGCCCCAACGACGTCTCCTTCAGTATAACCACCCAGTACCAGGGGACGTGTCGCTGCGAGGGCACCATCTACCTGTGGAACTGGGACGACAAAGTCATCATCTCTGACATCGACGGCACCATCACCAAGTACGAGTGACGCGTGTATACGGCTCGTAGTGTTCTGTCTTTATCACTGTTACACTGTAGAGAAACACTGAGGCTTGGCTGTGTTACTGACACGGGAACTCACAACCTTTATTTTGAAAGCTACAATAATCAGTCAAGTTTGTAACAACTTTATTGACACAAGGAGTGATTTCACAGCCTGGTTCTTACTTTCACAAAAGCCTCAAAGTATCTTTGTTTCTCTGCAACAGGTCTGATGTGTTTGGCCAAATCCTGCCTCAGCTGGGGAAAGACTGGACCCACCGTGGCATCGCGAAGCTGTACAACTCAGTGCACGAGTACGACTCACATGAATCTGTTGGTATTAAAACGCGCCACGCTGTGAGATAAGTAACCGGCGACGATCTGCGATTCGCAGGAACGGCTACAAGTTCCTGTACTGCTCGGCGCGGGCCATCGGCATGGCCGACATGACCCGGGGGTATCTGCACTGGGTGAACGACAGGGGGACCCTCCTGCCTCAGGGGCCCCTCATGCTGTCGCCCAGCAGCCTTTTCTCCGCCTTCCACAGGTGAGATGAATAAAAAGAAAACCCTCCCCGTCCTCCTGGCTGCCAGCAGTTTCAACAGAGCCTCTTAGTAATGAGTGTTTGTGGAGATTTGCAGCTGCGCAGGCGCTCCAGCAAATTCGCTCCCAGAAAATTACAGTGTGTGAGGAAGTCATTCATCGCGGTGCAAATTACAGTCATTCTGCTGCTTTTACTCGAAGATAAAATGTCATTTCAACAGCGGGCGCACTTGTCACACGCAGTTAAAGAGGGATTTCTCGAGGCCAAGTAGAAGAGAGGAAGCGCGGCTCTTCATCGGTGCTGCACTCAGACCGGTGATCGCCAGCCCTATGGCGATCCTGTGCATTCAGGCTCCTCATTACGAGGTGTGCTGCCCATGAGTGACAGCACATCCTAAAGTTAGAACAAATTAACCCAATTAGGAGCACGCAGCTCCGGCAGCCGCAGCAGAGGGTCAGAGGTGGTATCATAATCCTTTTGTTTTGAAACGCCCGTTGTCAGGGAGGTGATCGAGAAGAAGCCCGAGAAGTTCAAGATTGAGTGTCTCACGGACATCAAGAACCTCTTCCTGCCCAACACCAGCCCCTTCTACGCTGCCTTTGGCAACAGAGAGAGCGTGAGTGTCGCGTTGGTTGTTGCTGGTCTGAGTGTGTGTCTTTGAAGAAAGACGATCCTCACCCCCCCCCCCTCTCTTTCTTTTTCTCCAATCTAAGGACGTGTTTGCCTACAAGCATGTGGGTGTGCCTGTGTGCAGGATCTTCACAGTCAATCCCAAAGGGGAGCTGATTCTTGAGCAAGCCAAAGGCAATAAAACATCGTGAGTGGAGCCTCGTCACGGAAAGCTGCGGCTTTTGTTGTTCCCAGACACAAAAGTTGATTGTTTCCACTTTGGCCTGTGTTTGTGTTTGTGCGATGTTTGTGCAGCTACGGCCGGCTGAGCGAGCTGGTGGAGCACGTTTTCCCCCTGCGGAGCTCGCAGCACAGCGCCACCTTCAGCTGCCCGGAGTTCAGCTCCTTCTGCTACTGGCGGCAGCCCATCGCCGAGGTGCGTCTGGAGGAGCTGCTCTGACTGTGCTGGAGCTCAGCAGCTTGAAATCAGGATCAGATCAGCGCTGCGACTCCTCGTCTGACTGCTGAGCGCCTGCGTTTCCTCGCCACCGGCGGGGATTCGCTTGGCGTTTGGTCCTTTTCATTTGAACTTTGAATGTCAGTTTAAACGCCAGAATCCTGAAGACTTCACGTTGCCTCAGCACGAACGTAAGCGTGCGGGTTCATTAACTGTGAAAAACACAAGGTAAGAATCCAGCTGTGCTCCTTTGCTGCCTCATATAGAACGTATCACCAAACATTCAATGTACTTAGACGAGCTCTGTTGTTTGTCCCTTTAAGGCCTTACTAGTCTTATTTAATCTGTACTGCTCCAAAGTTTAAGGCTTTTGCACACACATGGTTAGTTTGTACAAAGGATAAAAGGATAAAATTTATAAAAATTTATTTCTATTTAGGAAAAAAAGACTCTGGATTTCGATACTGCTGCTATTTGTTTGCTGTACCACCATTGTTTTATTCCACAATAGAGAGATTTACTGAGAACAAAAGTATTTTTGCTAATTTTGGAATCTTTGCAGATGTTGCTGCATTATATGAATGTTCAGCGTCTTGTATGTTTTTACTTGTCTTAACCTGTCAGTACACTTGACTGCATCCTTTCTATGAAAGTGATACTTTGTGTGAGGACAACACACAGTATTTTTCTTAGTTTCGTGATCTTTGGAACAGAAAAACCTTCTGCTGCTCTGGTCTCTTCTGCTTATGATCGAAGATGTGACAACGTAAGCACAACCGATGACAGTTTTGATAAATACTTTACAGAAGAACTTCATCCTGATTAAAAAAAAACTGTACATGAACTTGATGCAATAGCATATTTAATGTATATTTAGTTGATGCAATAGCATATTTAATGTATGTTTAGTTATGTATTGACGAGGTGTTGAGAAAAATGTCTTACGTTGGATGAGAACTTAATAAAGATTCTATTTGAAAGAACAATCCAGGCTCGTTTTGTTGTTTTATTTGATAAAAAGTGGAGTGTGTGTGTGTGTGTGTGTGTGTGTGTGTGTGTGTGTGTTGGCTACACATAAATTATAACAGATGTTACAGAACAC
>JAUESF010000002.1:9653269-9667549 GCA_032274765.1 Malacoctenus tetranemus | reverse complement strand
CAAACAGGACGGGCGGGGACGCCCCAAAAAAAAGGAAACAAAAGGAGCGCTCCTTCGCTCTCTCGAGCTGCAGTGATGTTTGAGGGGCTGTTTCAGAGGAAAATTAGAGCATAAGGAACGGGCGAAGAAAGGGAAGGAAACGCAGTTCAGGAAGGAGAAATAACCTGTTTTTGACTCGAGTGAAATCTGTAACTCAATAAAGATGAAGTGGTAACATCTCAGCTCTGTACAAACAGGCTGCAATTTGGCTCCATTGTAATTTAGAAATTCCCAAAGTCATTTCTCACGGCTCCAACAGCATTTCACACTTTACACACGCTCATATGGCCAATGTCTTTGAATGAGGATGAAACAAATAGATCTGTTGCACAGTTTCAGAATCCTGCTGTTGGTGTTCTTCAACCCCATAATCACACTGGGTTGTTTGGGGTAAATAATACATTTGTCATTTAAAAATCACCCCTTATTTGTTGAGGTTGGGGCTGATTTCTGTATCAACAGGTCGAATTATGAACCGTTCTCACCGTTTCCAAGAACTCACCCTAAAGCTCCTCTGGAAGAACCAGTTCACCACATGTTTGTTGTTGCTAACAATCAAAGTCTGTCTCACCTGTTGGGCTTTTAGTCGGCTTCTCAGTTCATGTGGATCGTTGACAATGTGTGAAAATAAGAAACAAGCGATTCGGCTGCGGCGATTCTTGTTGAACACCTTGTCATAAATCTCCTTCCTGTGAAGATTTATGACCTCATCTCTTCCTCACTTCATCCCACGAAACACGTTCTTCAAACGTCTTTGAAAAAAAATGGAGAGGACAAACTTAGACTTCCGACGTTCTTCATCTTATAGTCGATGAACTACTTTACATCCACACGCACGCACGCACGCACACGCACACGCACGCACGCACGTCGTGTCTTTTGCTTATTAGCGAGCATGTTCTGAATCCTAATCCTTTTCCATTAATCAAAACTCCCCAATTCTGATCTCTTCTCAACACATTCCAGCGTATCAAAAAACTAAATTGCTTTTGTATTAAGAGACTCATGTGGACAATCGGCGAGAGCGCCTGCGAGCACAAACCCTCTGTGGCGCGGGGCGCGGGGCATGCTCATACATGCAAACACCGGGATTATGACGTCTGAGGCGCCTCGTCTTTGGAGAGCTGGGATCAGAGGTGGCTGCGACGGACACTCACACATGCGCAGGGCTTCACATACGTCGCCAGTATATATATAAATATATAGCTCGCTCGTGAAGATCATTCCCAGCTCCTGTTTGGCGTCCGCGCGTCGCCTTCGTCTTCGCCGATTTGAATCGCACTCGCGGCTTATCCTCGAATCAAACACCTTTCGCCGAAAGCAACACACCGGCATAATGAACCTCGCAGTAATTAAAGCATAACCAAGTTGGCGGGCGCAATTAAAAGCGCGCGGGGCTCAATCACATCCCCTCGGTGGCTCCTGACATTACGAGCAAACAAAAATAAACACCCTCGGCAACTCCCCGGCTGCAGACGGAGGCAGCACTTAGGAGGCTGCTTCACTTTCTCTGCAGGTTCTCTCTCCCGCGCTGGAAGGTCAGCCGTGCCCGCCGGCAGCCTGTGCTCGGACTGTAGCTCGCCTCTTTATCCTTCGGCCCCGGCTGTGCCCCTCCGCTTTCCACAACGCGTCGGCAATCAATGGCAGGTTTGATACCCCCGCAACGCACGCCGGCACACACGCACGCGCCCACGCGCGCACGTCGGCGGCAGTGGGTCCTCCGCAGGAAACGCAGAGGTAATTTATCAGTGGCGTCAATGATCGGAGGTCGCGCCCCCCCCCTCCGTCTTCAGATGCTCCCATGCCGGATGAGCGCATACGCAAATAACTTCATGTGTCTCACAATGCATCAGTCCTTCAGTGAATGTGAATGTTTGCGTGGTTTCTGAGTGGGTGGTTACTTCACTGTTTCCACATTAAATTTGCCCTCTTGGTATTTTTCTTATTTTTCTAGCCTCCATGTTGGGTTTTTATGAGGCTCAGGAGGCCCCTCGGGGTGCTTGTGTAGTTTCATCCACAAGTTTTGAATAATTCGCTCTCATGAATTCTGAACTTGGCCTCCCATTATGTGCGATCTGTTTCAACATTAGAGGAGCACTGAAGACGGACTGGAAGCGTTTGTTTCGCGGGTTCTCCGCGCTCGGTTTCAGCACAGGAACCAAACGCTTTGAAATCTCTGCAAAGAGGCCGGGGAAACGTTGCGCGTGCAAACGGCTTCCTGGTGCTCGGTGCGACCCGAGGACGTTCTTTCTTCCTGTCGGCGTCTGACATTGATGACTTTCCCATATTGATGATGAATGTGTCGGGCTGATTAATATTGGATGTGCAATCTGGGCGTGTTGGTGAGAAAAAAAAAGAGCTAATCTGGCAGCAGAAGCTCTGTGGACGAACAAAAGACCTTGTTTAATGATCCTTGGTCTGCCCTGAGGGAGTCAGAAGGGAACCATCGGTTCAGATGAACGTATGGATTGAGCTAGCATTAGCAGCAGCAATGGAGCAGCACATGTGATGGGTCGGAGCGAGCAGCGTTCTAATTCACCGACACCTACCAAACGCTGTAATCTGGGAACAACGGCGCTTCCTCCACCTGAAATGTCTCCCACGGTCGTCGGAGGGGGAGAGTGACTTCTGACACCTGGCAAGTCAGGAATAAATTTAGCTCCCGCTGCGCGGCACTCGGGTGCGATCCCCAAAGTATTAGGCCTAATATAAAACCTGTTTCGATATTACAGGATGTCACATGTTGCAGCCGGGGCGATGACAGCAGGGTTTCAATACGCATCATCGCTGCATAATCGCGCCGGAGAGCGTTCACAAAGAGAACGAGGCAGAGACGCGGCTTTCCCCTGTTGGCCTGTGCTGTTTTCCAACCCCAACCAAGTCCTGAGCCGCAGCAACTGCAAATGGCTTTTGATATGGAAATCCAGCTGCTAATTTGGTCGTGCATTTTTACTCCTGAGAGATTTTTACCAGACTGCTGAGTGGTCACGTCAAATAGATGAAATATTTAGTAAACATTGACATTTCTGCCACGCGGCTCTTTCATCTTCTTTGAAATGCCAGCGGCAACTCTGACAGGATACTCTTTTTATTACCAAGTATTTGTGTAATCTATATTTGGACGGCGAGTGACGCATTTGGACTCGTCTTGCACTCGCAAATTAGAGAAAGTGTTTGATTTGGGTGATGGGGCTTAAGTGAGTTATAAAAGCGACGTCTTTCACAGACGCCGGAGCCTTTTATTCGCAATGAACCGAGTAATTTCTGCGTCCTCGTCACGGGAAAACATTGGTGATCGGTGCAACTCCCGCAGCCGCAGGTACAGTAGGAATGAAGCCGAGGTGCGACTGACTGACTGTAGTCAACACGAACTGAAAACACCTTCAATTATCCTGTCCAGGTTAGATGAACCGTGTGTGGTTTAGAGTCATTGAAGAACTCAATCAATTCTGTTTCAACACACGACTTATTTACGTGGAAATGAAGCGTGTTTACTGGCGCAGCTTTCAAAGTTTTGGTGTTCAGAGTTTTCATGTTAACAGCAAATGAAGGAAGGAAAAAAAAACGATTTCCCTTGATGAACGGATATTTCTGGCATCGTGTCTTTTGGCTCAGGACTCCAGCTCCCGTTTTTTTTTTTTTTTTAACATCAAGTTAACATTTAAAGACTGAAATATCTTTACCGGGGTTCAGCGGGAGGCAGATCCCAGCCGCATGAATCGTGTCAGTCAGTTTGTTCGCCTGGGAAACAACATCGCTTCCTGTCACTTTGTCTCTTTAAAAGCCGAGTTTTAGGCTGGAGCTGGTTGCACAGACGCGTCGGGACCAGTCAGATAAAGTACATTCGAACATCCACTCGAACACGAGGACGTGGTTGTTTACTACACAGCTGTTTCTAAAGTGAGATCAGGTTTGGAGAAATACAATGAATGTTGAACATACAAAGTTTGATAACAGACACGAACTCTTGATTGTGACAATCTGATTTGATCGTTGACCATTACAATCCGATTACTCTCGCCGATCCGGCTCCTATAATCATGTCACCAGGCTCAGGAGGCGATGGTGAAACTGACAGTAGGTGTGGCGTGTTATGAGGTCTCCTCGTTTGTGTCGAGCCTCTAACTTCACACACAGTGGCTCTAATTCCACCCTGATTGTGTTTGCTGCGCTCACATTAGTCTAAAAATGGACAGCATCGTTTGTCTTGGATTGATTTTTTTTGTTGTTTGCTCTTGATTCCTTTTCTGGGAGAGTTTTATGGAGAAACAGTCATAATTCAAACGTCTCCTGATAATAAAGTGATTTATTTGTATTAAGAAAGAGCGAGAAAAACACAAAACTTGCAGACGACAATTTCTCTCTGTAGTTTTACTTCTGAAACCATATTTGGCTAAGTCACGGCGTTGCTCTTGCTCGTCGTGTTGCTAAGTGCTCCGACTGCCGCCATGAATTATGCAGAGCGAGTCCGACATGGGCTGAATGACAGAGGATGCGGGACGCTCCCTTTCACCTGGACGGGATCAATATGTTTTCCTCGGCTGAGTTTCCTCCTCGGACCGCTGTGGTCTGACGGTGACCGCAGCACCGGGCTGCTGATGGACTCGTGAGCATCATTAGCTGTGGGAGCACTCCCTCGCTGCACACAGAGTGCCTCGCTAGCCAGCCAGTCCTTAACCTTTTGGGGGTCATTATAGGCAAATAGGAGCTCATTTTGGTCTCATAACTAATGTCTGATATGAAATATTCAATGCCTTTGCCAATTAGCCAAGCTGTGGGTGGTCAGCGGTGCTGTAATGACAGCGTTCATTGTAACTAGATGAATGTGTGACCCCCCCCACACACACACACACACACACCCTCCTCCGGTTACTGTCATAGCAAACTGCAAGGCCGCTGTCTGCGTCTGCGTCGGGCGGAGAAGCCGCGTCGGGGAGTAAATATATTTCTTAACGGCGCCGCGGTTCGTTTCTTTTTGTTCAGCGACACAAAAGTGTCATCGCGGGCTTGTATTGCTGCCGGCGGCGCCAAGGTCTTCCAGCCTCGTGTCGCGTCGTGTGAAAAGAGATCGTCGAGATGAGAAAAGCAAAAAAATGAAAAACCTGCGAGAGTTTTAGCAGAAATCAGTGTTCACGCGCAATCAAGGCTCGATTTATTTTCTCGAGCAGTGTTGGCAACAATTTTGTCGAATTTTGCAAAATTTCCTTTTCTTTTCTCAGCCCCCCCATTTTAAATCAAACACTAATTCTTCGAGTAGTTTGTTATAACGCGGCGAGACAAGAAGGATTAATCAGCGTTTGATGTCACCATGTTGCCCTGCGTGCTTTTTGCGAGCTTGTAAAGGTACAAACGGCCGGACGGAGGTGAAGATCTAAAACGATTGATGGACTTTACAAGACGAACTGGCACAGACAGCGTGCAGACATTCATTTAAAGACATGAAAGGAAGAGGGGGGGGGTGGCTGTTGTGCAACCGACCATGGAGACGGTGAGCTGCATTACGTACACGTAGCACACAAAGGGAAGTCAAGGAGGGGGCGCAAAACCAAAGAGGGACCCAAAACTGACGTGACACCTGACTGGTCCTGATACTGAGTGAACGAGATGCACGGATCACAAAAGATACCCGAAGATTTGACGACACTCGTCTTGCTCTAATGCAGTTTGCAGAAGTCTGGAGGGAAGGAAAAAAAAGTTTCTAATCTCGCCCACCTTATCCCCGAAGTCACCTCGCTCGGCACAGGGTGGAGCAGGTAATTCTGTGTGACAGCTGAGGCGGAGGGAGTGGTGACGGGGACTTTGACGTGGGAAAATATCGTGCTACCGCTGAGATTAAACAGCAGCTGAATCAATGGGGAGTTCGCCTCATGAATGATGCATGGGGGGCGTTCTCCCGACAACTCTCTTCAAAGCCCTCAAACAGGAAGCACAAACAAAGTGTGTTCAGCTGGAGGTCAGACCGTTGGCATTTGGTCATGAGTATGTAAGAGGGAGTCGGATGACAGAGCGCGCGCAAGGACATCAAGATTTACATGGCGGGCCCGAACGTGACGCGAGGCTCTTATGACTGCAAGTCAGGAAGATCTGAAAAGGAAGGAGTTTCCGCCTCCTCACGGCCCAATTACAAACGTTTGGGCTGTTTTTTTCTGTTTCGGCTTCTGAAGTCAGAATGAAATTAAATCAGCTTGACCCTTTCAAGATGATAGATGAGAACTAAACAGCGACTTGGAGGGGAACCAAACAACGAGAGCATAAACTGACGGGTGTGAGGCGAAGAGGGAGCGACGCGCAATTCATAACAATTAAAGATGCTGCGGGGGCGCGATCGCGGCTGGGAAAGACGTTTCAGGCAACAACCTGAAGTTTGACTATTCTGACCCTCGCTGAAGAACTCACAGCAGGAACAAGTGGGGACACCCAGATCCCCTCGACGAGCCCGTCACCGTGGTCTGTGACCGCGCAGCAAACTCTCCCTGCTCGGTAATCAGATTCGCCCGCGTTCACCAAGACACGCTGTGACCGCGAGAGGTGCGCGGTGATTAGACTGCAAGTTAAAACGGACAAAATCAGACGCTCCCTCCGCAGCCTGCCGGCCGAGCAGAGCTGCAGCTCTCGCTGCAGCGGAGAACCGACCGGTTAAGGAAATCCTTTGTCGCCACAGCAACAACACTTCTCACCATCTCACGAACATGAAACCACAAGACGTGGGAACTGGTTTCTATTATTTTTGCAACAATTTTTTTTTTACATATTTTACTGCTATTTCTTTATTCAGCAGCATACGAACGGCACGTTTCCTCTCAGGGCTGAATGACGTATTAATTCTTCCATCCATCCCTTTGATCTGCGTCGCTTGCCTGGTGTGCCGCACCACTAGGGGGCTTTGTCACTTGAAAAGAACCATATGTGTTGGAGGAACTTCCTGATATGACTGATGGCGCCATTCTAAGAGCACAAAAGTGTCGAGCCACATGAAAACTGTGCCAAAAAAAACAAGCGTTCGCGCCTCGAACAGCATGTGATGAGGTGTTAAATCCGACAGCCCCTGTTTAAACACTAATATGTGAGAGAACATTCAGAAGGCAGCTTTTGTCTTGACGACGGCGGAGACGGTGGGGACCATGATGCAAGCGACTGATCTAAAATTAGTTTTCATCCCCCCCCCCTCTCCCCCCACCGGGTCGAGTATCAAAGAAGAAGTCACCGAGTCGTTGTGAGTTCTGTAACTTGTCTTTGTGTTAAATCGGCGAGGATCCGCTCGTGTTGTGTATCTGCACTCCGAGATGTTTTCATTAGAGCAAAAAGTTCTTCAGAGTTTCTATGGCAACACGTCAATAGTTGCCGAGAATACTGGGGGAGGTTGTGCATTTCTTGGAGACATTCCTCTCAGCACACAACAGGTTCATGGTGTCATTGTGAAAAGCACTAACAAGCAGCCTGTTCATTAACACCTAATTCCAGTTTAAGATCTCTGAAATCAAATTACAAATTTCCTATTTAATAAGGGCACAATTATTCTTGGGGCCAGAATAATAACGGTAAAGAATAAAAATGTCACCATTCCTCTTCGGGAAGGCGGCAGTCATTAGTTGCTCGCAGTAAAACCGCTTTTAATTTACTGGCTCGAGAGAAACGGTGTTTTTTCGATGATCAACTGTCCCTTTTGGAGTCACTGGCGACCCAGTTTTAGCTCCAGCTGCCGTGTTTATTACTTACAACCTCTCACGAGGCGGCTTTACATTGTGTGAGTTCAGCTCCAGTTTGCATAACTTCCAAAGTCGCAGAGCAGCTTCGGCGCTAACGAGAAAATCAGAAGCACAAGTTTTTATCTAAAAATACATCAACCACTTTTTTTTTCAAACAATGTCTCAGACACGACTGTTTCCTTCACACCTCTTCTTATTGCAATTTAATCGAATCAATAGTGGAAGGAAGCGTTTACACTGACAACAAAGAGGAATGCAGATTAGCTCCAGTGATTTCTCCTCAACTCGTCCAGCTCAGGAGCTGGAGTGCAGGCGGAGACGTGACCTTGACCTGCCTGTCAGGGCAGAGGTTGAACTGTTAGCAGAGCTGCAGCCCACTGTGTCGGCCGACGCCCCACATACGCCCTCATTTTGTAAAGAAGTGCCTCAGGACACATAGTTTTACTTTTGGATTAAAGGTCAATTTGCTGTGAAACAAACTTCTGTACAGAACGTAAAGCGTTCTCCAGTGGACGGCATTCCTGCCAGGCTTCTCTCCTTCCCTCTCCACTGTTCCTCCGGCAGCAACGCGTCGAATCTGCTGCCGAGTAACGCGTAGAAGTCGATATCCTCTCAAAAAGTGACAGCGGGCTGCGTGACGTCAGAGCCTTTGATATGGAGCACCCTTTTTTTTTCTTTCTTTTGGCCACTATAATGCACTGCAGCCAGCTGCGGCGTCGGACGAATCAAAGGGGGGGGGGGGGCTTGTCGGCGCAGCAGCACCTCGGAGGTTGTTTCCACGTCGGTGCGACTGCGGGAACACCTGCTCAGTCAGACCTGCTGATGCTTTTCCATCCGCCATTCAAATCTGCTGGGAGCCTCATTTCTGAATACCATATGCACACTGGCATTTCAAATTCACAATGCCAACAAAGGCCTGACCCCCCCACCCCCCCCAGCTCCTATTGATTATACTCAAACAGCTTTATATTCGGCGCTGTTTGGCGCTTTATTTTGGTGTTGACTGCTGATTTTCAGACCCACTGTTTCGCAATCGATATCTTATTATCCAGAGGGGTTGGGGTTTCTTTTTTTTAGGTGGTCATAGAAACCAGAAATTCTTCCTCTCCCATACAAGTCTAATGTGTTGCATTGACTACCCGGTGTGATTTTTACATGCTGCTTTCTTTTTTTCCCCCCTCTGCTGTCACTTAATTAGTGGCGCTCTCCCCTGGCACAGCCAGCGCGGCCGGTGGATGCACTCTGCTGCTGTTGATCACAGTCTAGAGCCATCAGACTTAAGGAACAGGACAGTGTGGGAATTGGCTGCAGCGCCGGGCTCCGTCGGGGAGCTCAGCTGTTGCTTCTTATTAATCACCAAACACACCTGAGCTTCGTCTCGCCGATCGCCTCCGACTTAATTTAAGGACTCCAAAGATGCTCCCAGGCCGTTTTTAATCATGTCCTTCCACTTACATTGATTACGCTCCCTGCTTTAAAAAAGTTTCCCTGCAGTTGTTTGTCCTAGCGCTGGCTTGCAGACTTTGGCCAGGAGGCATTTATGGGTTTTTTTTTTCCTGCATGTATTCAGATCTTTTATTCAGTGAATCCACTATTTGTTGACTTAATGTGTACAGAACGGTCGTGAGGCGCTTTTTTTTAACCGATTGAACCGACGTGAAAGGTCGAACACTCGCGACGAACCTCTCCACGATCTCTGGAGTGTTGCGTCAGCGTTCATTTTGTTAAGCAACAAAAAAAAATTGGGCACTTTTTGAGCGACGGCACAACCCCCCCACCCCCCCACCCCCCTACACACCCTCCCCCCTTCTCCCTCCTCTCCCTCCTCTCTCCCCTCCCGGCATCGCCGCCCACACACACCTTTTCACTCTCCTTTCCCACAATGTTTCTTTCTGCAGCTTGTTGATCCAATACATCCATTCAAGGTAGATGAAGAATAGTGAGTGTGCGGCCCCATAATGCTCTGCATTCTTCAGCGGTCCGATCAATAGAGAGCGGTAGGCCTTGACTGAATGGATGAGCGTGTGTGGGATTAGTGGGATGATGCTGTCATTACATCTCTGAATACATGTTAATTGACTGCGCTGCATCTTCCTCTCTTTTAGAGCCCAGCCTTGATGGAAATCATTACTATCTCCTTCTTTACTAATTGGTTGCTTCTTATGTCTTCGTGAGGGGGCGTAAAGTGTTAAATCTGAAGGCTGAACTCCGCAATTAATACGGGAATAGTTGCTGAAAGAAGAAACCGTGATCTTCAATGATAAATACGTACACAAGCGAGCCGAGTTGTACTTTAACCCCAAAATATGACTCGCATGTGCGTTGTTCCTGTGATATCTAACAGCTGCTGTTGTTTGGTCTCATTACAATTCTAAAATGGATGGAGCACCTATATGCTGCTTGGTATTCATCAATAAGCAGCAACACCTCCGCAGCGAAGCCCGACTGGTCATTTGTTCTCCCGTAAGGCCATCACGCTTCCTGCAAGCACAAGTAGCCCACTGAAGAAACAAGCTGCTAATGAGCAGGAAAATGTGGAGGGACACAGCTTAATGAAAGAAAACACTCGACGAAAGGAAGGTTCAATGATCGGCGAAGAAGATGTTGTATATTTCAACGTTATTAATTAGGAGAGAACGGGCATTTTGGCCACGATCGCATTCAAAAGTCCCCCGGATGACCCCGAAGCTGTTAAATCTGCAACGCTGGAACATCAAATGAAGTTTGAAGATTTCATTAAGACAAACTGTTCTTGTGTGAGTTTGCTGAAAGGAGGAGAAGCATAAACTTTAATCTAAAACAAATAAAATGTTGCCATTTATTTGGTTTTTTGTGTTAATCTAAAAAAAAAGTTGTTTAGGCATTTCAATGTTCTCACAAGTTCCACGCCGCGTCGAGGTGGTCCCCGTCCAAACACCACCGTCCATTAATTAAAGAAAGCGGCACCTGAACTTTCCACAGCGCCCGACTCACCCCGCGCTCCTCTTCACGCATAATGAGAATCCGTGCAAGCCGACCGCCGCCGGCGCCGCCGGAGCCTCTTCAAACCACGCCAAACTGTTGGTACGCCTAACGAGTGCTAACACGCGTGTCAGCGTCACGCGGCGACCAGGTCCCCCCCCCCCCGATGGAACTCGTGACGAAAGGCTTTAATTCAAGTGCTGAGTCCCAAAGTGGAAACAGAGGAAGTGTTCGAACGTCATCAACAGTTGGGAAAGTAAAAAGAGGATTTTCAGAGGTTTGCTGGTGACCTTGGTGCGTGTTTATCACGGCTTTGTAATTACAAGCCTCCCAGTTATCCCCGTAAACTTATCAGTTATTAAAGATAATAAGAAAATAACAAAGGAGGCTTAGTGGGATTATGTATTAATAGGTATTAACGTACATGTCTGATGTCGTCTAATTGCACTGGCGGGGATGCATGAGCCGTGGTCTTCCTCTCACGCTGCTCGCTGCTCTTTTAATGCGATCTGCAAGTCAAAGCACACGGGGGAAAGTATCTGTTCACCTCAACCGACAATGTGCTAAATGCCAAAGACCAATTAGCCTCCCGTGGCCGTCGCTGCTGGGCCCTCCAGCAGAGGCCTAATTCCAATCAAGCTCTCCGCCTGACGTGCAGCTCGGCTTCAAGGCCGGCAGACAGAAGAGGCTCCAGTGTGCTGCGTGAATGGAGGCTGGAAACTGTGTCAACGTATGTCATTATTACCGTCCCCACCGTCCCCGTCTACCCGCCCTCCCCCCTCCTCCTACTCCTCCTACACTCCCCCCTTGTGTTACAGTATAATCTCAGATAGGATCGCCCTGACTGGAGTAAAAAGCTGCATTAGCCAGGCAGACACACGCGGAAAGTGATCTCTGCTTCCTTCTGGGTTCAGACACGATCGGCATTAAAGATTCATCGTTACTTCTCATCTGTTCGTGCCCGACACCGAGAAGTCTTTCATGATCTAAAAATATCCGTCAAACCGGAGGGGGGAGGGAGGGGGGAGGGAGAGGGGGGGAGGACAAAAAAGACGCCGCCGAAACAGTGTCAAGTTTAGTTTTGTATCAGTTTAGACTACCACAGATCTGTCTCTCCCAGCTGTCTGCGCTCCTCAGGCCTCGCTCTTTTTGATGCGTTTCCTGCTAAACCCACGCGACTCAGTGGAACGCGACCACAAATCCGTCCCTCGAAAGGGTTCGTTGGAACAATAGGGAGGACTCGTCGCCTTCAAACGTGCCCCCGGTTCCTGCAAAAGTGCAACAAAGTGGGAGAACTGCGTCGCCTCCTCGAACACGTCATGTGATTCAATATTATCACCAAACGGAACGTGCGCAGCGAGTTGGTTTCTATGGTTTCCTCAATATCTCTTTCCCTAAATATCCTCTTTCCCTTAGCATGAATAAAACTGAGAGTAAAGACACTGAGGGGAGGACTGATACAGATTTGTTGAAAACTCCATACACAAGAAATGAGATTCAAGGTGAGATGTTAAGAGATTATTCGATACCAATCGAAGGCGGTCCGTCCTGGAGGCCCCCTGCTGACTCCACACATACTTTGCTTGAGACTCAATTCGTTGGAATATATAAATAATGAGGCTCAGCTGCATACCTGCAGCACCAGCTGCTTTCTAGCCGGATGATGAGAGCGTTCGCCGAGCGTTCGTCGTTAACTGTCGTCCGTTAACGAGGGAACTAGTTGAAAATGTGACACGGTGACGCAACAAAGGAATTGTATAAAAGAAGAAGAAAAATTCCCGTCGTCATGGCACCAATAACGTGTCCTGCCTTGTTTGTCGATGCGACGCGCGGCGTGATGAAAACCTCGGACCGGGCTGTGATTGGTGGAGGCCGAGCAACCGACCGTCCCATCACGGCCGTGATTGACGGAATAAATCAGGCGGCGAGCATGTGTCGGCCCCTCAAACTTTAATGAAGGTAATGAATGGACACGGGCAAATTACCCGGCCCCGTCGCGCTGTCATGGCCCTCCTCTCTCACACGCTCTCCCCTCTCCCTCCTTCATCTCCATGAGGGAAATTCACTGCAGCTCCTGCAGCTCCGCCAGCACTCGATCCATAATCAAGGCACCGCCGGGGGGACACCGTGTCCATATCAAATGTGTGAGCAGATACGTTGCTCTGAGTTTCAAAGTGTGCCTTTCTTTTTTCTTGCATTATTTATTTCATTGGCTCTCCTTCTTTTTTTTCTTTTTTTTTGTTCCCAATGTCTCACATCTTCACCAACATCTTTCATTTCTTCATCTGATAATTTCTAATCTTCAAGTATCAGGTAAATTGGGGCTTTCTGGGTGACGAGTATAAACATGGTTAAAACCCGATCTTTATCTAATTAGCTGTATCAGTAATTAAATCCCTTGAAAATCAGAAGAAGGCTTCTATTATCATAATTCAGGCTAATGAGCCCTGAGAACACTGAGGCATAATTTTATGGTAAATTTAGACAATTAACAAATCTCCCATTTGCAAAAAGTCTTGGACCGGCTCGGATTCACAAGTTCCTCTGCGAGCGGTGAGAGACACTAATGAGCTGGTGCAGCGTATCCTCTCCATGCTGAATGCCACGTCTCAGGCGAGCGCCCGGCATGCTCCCCGGTTAGCATCGCTAAAAAAAACGAAGAAGCAGCCCCGCTCCGTCGTTGTCACCGAGTCGACTGTCGGTCACAGCTCAGGAGTGAAGTGTCGCCGTGCAAACCGCTCGTGCCCTTCACGTTTAACCTTCTGATTTGACATATGGAAGTGCGCCTGTAAAAAAAAAAAAAAAAAGTGTTTATTTGCAAGTGAAATGAAGTTCGACTCGTCCGATGAGTTTTGTTCGGCAGCAACAGCAAGGTCGCGCAGAGCGAGGCTCGCTGGGAGACGGGTGACTGATGGGGTTTTTTCGCGCGGAGGAGGGCGCGTGTCAGCGGCACGGTAAATCACTTTACGGCACTTTTATTTTAATCTTAACTCGATGGTCGGAATTTAGTGAAGCATGCAGAAGCAGGACACTGCCAGCAGAGAGTGAAGGACTCCAACCTGAGCCAAGACCATCAGTACGAGGGGGCCCGCTCAGTCGCTCAAAGCTACTTCCTGCTCTGACTTTACTGTACAAGACAGAAACAGTCACGTGGAAAAGAGAGTCACATATTTAGTGGTGGGTCGTAAAAACGTCCTCTTTTCATTGTCTGCATTTCCATCTAGATTCACAACTCTTTAACCGTTTGGGTTCTATCTGTTTAAACTGTTGTTTCTCTGTCAAATACCTCCACTAGTGAGAGGTTTTTATTGAACAAGGGGCAAAAGCTCATAATGAATGTACACTTTACTGTACACTGTGCACTTTTGAATAACGTTGCAGCAGTAATGGGCTAAAATCCCTGAGTTCACACTAATATGAGCTTTGCGTTGCAAGCTGCCTCAGAGTCATAAGGATCTATATTGCTTCATGAATATATCATGCGTGCGTTGCAGCACACACGCATGTGTGTGTGTGTGTGTGTGTGTGTGTGTGTGTGTGTGTGTGTGTGTGTGTGTGTGTGTGTGTGTGTGTG
>JAUESF010000002.1:9631986-9648864 GCA_032274765.1 Malacoctenus tetranemus | reverse complement strand
GTGTGTGTGTGTGTGTGTGTGTGTGTGTGTGTGTGTGTGTGTGTGTGTGTGTGTGTGTGTGTGTGTGTGCACGCGTGGAGCAAAATAAATGAAAGGAGCGGACGCAGAAATGCAGCAGGTTTGTCCGTGTGCAGACGTTGTTTTTGCTAAAACTTGGAATGTTTTTTGCAGTTTTTGTGCGAGCCGACAGCTCACCAAGGAAGAAATGCGTTAAACATCTTCTTATTGCGTCATTCCAAGAGAAAAGTTGATCAGAGGGAGGTGTGTACTCTTGCGAGCTGACTTTGTTGCACATGTCTCTCAGGAAGTCCCTGAAAATTGAACAAAATGTGACAAGGAGGAACAGTTTTGTCCTGTTTTCTCCTCAAAATGAGTGCAAATAAACTTCAGGCGAACTTTTTTTAACTGTTTAATTTTGCCTTTATTGGCTTAAAAGGAAGATTTGACTGTTCTTTCATATATGTTAAAGTAGCTATTTCATTCAGCTTGTACTGGCACCACAACAACATAAGACAGAGAAAAATAATGTCATTTATCATTGAGCGATCTTGACATTAGTGAGCTAATAATTAGCACCTGTCTTATCTTCTCTACTTCAGCTTGATTCATGACTAATTTTCGACCTGAGAGAAATTGATCCTACTTCACTAAAAGCTGCATGAACCCAGACGACTAAATTTATCTCGCATCCTTTTCTTATAAAATCATGCTGCTGATGAGTCATTGTTTGGGCCCAAAAAGATGTTGTGTTTTTTTTTCCCTTTTTTTTTTGGAAGGCTGCAAGAAAACAAGCGAGCACTTGATGTATTTGATGCTGCGTTTATGAAACGACTGAAAGCTCTATTCTGGTCCTGAATGATTTATTTAAGCTCGCCCCGCCGCCGCCCGCTACAACAGAGGACAGGTGTAGGTCCGCGTCAGCACAAGTGAGATGAATCAACTCCCCTCCTCCGCCTTTCGCGGGATTCGGAACAAGTTGCTCAACTGATTGATTACCCCAATCTCATCGGTGTCAGATGAATGATGGGCGCCTGGATATGAAAACTACCACGACAAGACAGCTTGTTTTCCTTTGCTCCCGCCCCCACCCCCCCACCCCACCCGGCACCAAGCGGGGGCAGCCCGCTGATGGGTGTAATTCTAACTGTGTACATGTTTGCCAGATCCCAACCGAGTGTCTGTGACCTTCTTTGTCCTGTGCGCTCGCAAAGTTACAGCCACTGTCCCTCTCAGTGATGATTTCATGAGGTAATACGGCCCGCTAATGGACGGATCGATGGCGTAACGACAGAAGATGCATATTAATGGCGCGGTGACGCGAGCGTCCGCGAAGCCCAGTCGGGCTGCGAGACCTACGGCGTCTCTAATGATGTGTGGAAAATGACATCAGGGGTCAGCTGACAAGCCCGGTAATGAGTACAACGTTCAGTCCAAATCCAGAAACATGCTCCCCAAACTCTGGCCTCTGAACCCAGACTGCCGTGACGTCTGAGGCAGGAGAATGCTAATTGGGCTCTGATGTACTGATCAGCATCCACAGAGGGCCGCGGGGGAGGAAAAGGTTGAGGAGGAAGCACGGGGAAGACGCCGCGCTGGGGTGCGCTGAGAACGCCAAAAACTGACGAGTGGATGCAAATGAAATATTCAGATATGAATCTCTGTTTCGGACAGATTCCCACAGACCTGATTGTTATCGCTCGCTCTCTCTCTCTCTCTCTCTCTCTCTCTCTCTCTCTCTCTCTCTCTCTCTCTCTTTTTTTTTTTTAAAACACTCAGGCGCCTAATGATTCAGCTAGAAAAAAGAGGGATAAGAAGCTGAAACTCTAACCACTTAACAAGGTAAGCTGCTGTCAGCTCTGCCTGCACACCAAACAGAGCCACAGACAAAGGGACACACACACACAGAAAGACACAAAGACACAAAGACACACACACACACACACACACACACACACACACACACACACACACACACACACTCTGTAACTGAGACTATGGCAAACAAATTACCAGCTGCTTGGCCTTTATCAAATGTCACATATTCAGCATTCAGGTGGTCCAACGACAACAAGGAAGAATCAGTGAAATTCAATGGAAACTATATATTAGTTCAATGCATCTGTGAATAGAAAGCCCTTACATAGAAGATGTGAGTCATTCATTGTGGGAGTGAGCAAAGAGTAAACATGTCGTAAACTGTCATCGTTTGATAGCGTCACGTGACGACTTTCTCCCACCCGAAACACAAAGAAGGTGAAACTCGAGATGGAAATCAGACGGTTGAAGCGATGCCGCTGCGCTCATTGCCTGCTTGGCTTTCACACCATGTGAACCGGGACCCCTCGTTTACAAGCAGGACCAGAGTTCGCTTGTTCGGTCCACACAACAGTTCAGAGGAGCCCGGCTACAGCGAGCTGTCCTCTGGTCCCTTTGTAGCAAACCAAACAGCTCCGGTGTGAATGAATGGCGACAGTAAACACAAACACACAACCTGTTGGAGCGCCGGGTCATCAGCTTTTCAGTGTTGTTTCTCGCTCAAGCGAGAAGACTTTGTATTTTTTTTTAGACGGTTTCCCAGAAGAACGTGCGTCAAAAAAAAGAAGAAAAAAAACATTCGACGCATCACGTCTGAGAGAACGATGGACATTTATGCAAAGCTGAACGTGTTTATTCCACCAAGAGGGACAATATGAGCTTTCTTAACTGTGCACGCAGGAACTTTTTCTACAGAAAACGTCACATCTCCTCAGCCCTTCGATCTGTCGGCGCTGTGTCAGAAAATAGCTCTCTGCTTGTCTCGCTGTGTCAAAGAACGATCCACAGTTTCCATGGGATGTACGTGCTTCTCTCCGGAAGTAGCACTTGTTGCTATAGTTCTCTCGGTATGTGTGGATGTTCGCACATCCCGAGGAAACACTTGATCCCATTCACTCCGCGTCGGAGTCGCCCTGCTGCGCTGGCTTCTCCCCTTATGTTCCGCTCATGTGTCGCAGGTGCGGTGAAACACGAGGCGCGGCGATCGTGTGGTTGCTCTTAACGTTGCAGCAGCTTGCTGATGTTCAGCCGCTCGCGAGGGAGTGGCGGCAGCAGCAGAACGCGTGACTCGACCAAGGTTGTCTTTTATCTCGACAAAAATTGACTTTCTATGCAGAGAGGGAGGAATGTGCAAAGGCTTTTTTTTCTCTTTTTTTTCCCACTGAGAGTTGAATGAAGTCGCCTTGAAGAGGCGATGAAATAATCTCTTCCATGTGAGGTCTGAAGGCTGGAGCCGATTTTTTCTGACACTAACGGGCTTAAACGGGAAAGAGAGGAGTCTGGAGATTGATGTAAAATGTCGATTTGTCGTTTTGTCATATCAGAATCATACAAACTATCAACAGTGCAACAATGAATAATCAGTCTCTGTGATACACACTTAAAATTCACCCGTTTTCTTTAATCCTTTTTGAAGATGAGGGCGTTTTTATCTGCGTTGTCGGAGCGCGCCTGCTTTGGCAAATCACGTCTTCCTGCTCCAACACATTCATACAGATAAATGGGTCATTATTGAACCCTGCATAACTGACGTCAACTACACACGTACTTTATTTCTTATTGAAACTCAGTTGTGCTCATTCTGAGCGTGTTTAGGGGGTCTGATTTGTAAGGAGTGACGCACAGCGACACCGAGTCCACTCACGCTTTGGTCTGAACTTCAATAAAATCTACATTTTCAGCCGCGCTCTCTGTAAAGGCTGAACTTTTGCACTGTGCTGCAGTCAGTCTCGCAAAGGCCCCGGGGGGGAGGGGAGGGCTGCTGAAAGAGCTGCATGTGGATTCCCCCTCTAGAAAGCTGTCACTCATGCGAGCCCCCGGAGGAGAAGGGGGGATCCTGAGATGACGCTGGGAGCTTTGGTTGTGCAAGAGCAACCCAACATGTCTGAGACACCATGTTTTTTTAGGCAGCTGTTAAACTCCGTGGTGCACAGAGTGACAAAGAGGTACAAAGGACGGCGTTGATCCGTTCACTTTGGAAGTGATGCTAAAACGTGTACCTGTGAAGTCTCAGCTGTGTCCATGTGAGGGTGTTAGCATGCTGAAACGAGCATTTAGCTTAGCCCACGACTGTTCTCCGCTTCGGTCCCACAGCGCTGCAGCATGCGTGGTGTTTATGCAGCCTACCAAAGGTGCTAGCACCCATCTGAGTGCACATGGCTGGGCTGTGCTCAGAATAACGTGTGATCATGCACGTGGTGGGTGCTTTGCTATGTATAAATGAGCCAATGAGCAACAGGTCTTTGGTCGGCGTCGACAGTCCCTTTGTTTCAGTTCACATGATAATCAGCGACGAGCTTATTGAACAGATCCAGACATGCGACAGTATAGAAACTCGCATGTTATAACTGGCTACGTCTGTCAGCACCGCCCACCTGCTCCAACAGAGGACCTGATGGCATGATGGCTGCTGCGAACAAAAGTGGAGTGATGCCAAACGTGAGGCTGAGTTTCGTGATGTAATCCTCCCAAGTTACTTGCGTTTTCCTGGTGCGATGTTGCACAAAAGTGCAGACGCACAACACGCCTTCAAGAAGCTGATTTGATGCTTCATCCGGTGCGACGCAGCAACAGCGCGTCTATTAACCTTCAACCAGACTTTCACCATTGTTTGTGGTTTTGTGTGTGTGTGACATCACCAGCTGCACAAACTCTCAGGACAAAATGTTCTCAGACTTCCTGAGCTGTTGTTCCAACCTGGCGGCGAATCGGGGTTTTTTTCTTCTTCTTCTTTTTTTTTCACGTTCCTGCAACAGCACATGAATCCCCACAGCGCCGCTCAACCAGCGAAGGCTCCTGCATCATGTGGCTCATATTGTGCGCTAGTATTAAAAAGAAACAAGACACCTCCATCAGGTCTGTTTTTCCGAAGCGTCTTTGGTGTTATTGTTCAGTGCAGCTTATATTTCCTTTTTACGGATTCTCTGATATGTCGCAGTTTGTTTAGCGTTTTGTCTGAGAGGAGACATTAGCTGCTGTGTGTGCGGCTGTCGGCTCACTCCTATGAATCACTGTACATTACTCAACCCCTGTTTTCCTGGATGAGATCTTCTATCAGCCCCTCCCTGCAACTTGCCATTTCGGCCCAACATAGCTGAGACTGAAGCCATTTGAGTGAAATATATCCGCCGTGATCTTTTGATTCTCGCGAAGGCCACCAGCACCCGACCCACTCCCAATGCATCCTCCTGGGACCGGTTGCCTGGCAACACTGGCTGATTGGGTTAGCGGGGTTAAGAAAGGGTCTGGCACGGGCCAGAGGAATCAGATCATTCCCATTGATCATCCTCCGTGTGCGCTCCGCTGAGAGCCGAGGCCGCAGCCACAAAATCAAAGCCCTGCCTTCATGTCTGAAAGGGGGGGTGGGGGGTGGGGTGGGGGGTGTAGGTGGGTGGGGGGTTATTACGCACACGGGGGAGCTGAGAGAGACACGACAGGCTTTGTGTGGCGGCTCCGTCTTACATCCCATACCGCACATGGCACTGTGCTGCCGCAACGACTCACGGGCGCAAGTGATGTGATTGTAAATGAAGCCCATTAAAGAGATTTCAGGCGCTACCGTGGGCAGGTCTGCCGCGCAGGGAGGGGGGGCGGGGGGGCGGGGGAGGTGGGTGGCGGGGGTGTGTGGGCGCAGACAAGCTTTCAGAGTCTAGAAAAGGTCCCGCTCTCTGGTGACCTATTATCAGATATTATGATATATGGTGGATCTATTTAAGGTCATTAGATGTAATTGAGACTGACACACCAGTAGAAAAAGGTGTCAGTTGTGGGGAAAGAGAACAGGGCGGAGGGCTTTTCCAAATGCCACCCACAATGTGGGAGTCTCGGCAGGAGGGGGACGCGCTGAACTGACACTGGCACATAATTCACTCCTCCATCGGGGGGATTCTCTCTTTCTCTTCCCCCCCTCTCTCCCCCCCCAACACTTGCAATTTGTGTATTTCAGGCCCTACTAATAGCGCAGCAGCTGCTACATATCTTGTTTTCACCACGTTATTCAGTCTCTTTTTGTCGCTTTTCAGATGAAGTTTACAAGGGAAACATTGTTGTAGTAAACAGTGTTTTGTGTGGGAAGCAGCTGTCACATTTCCAGTAACTCCTTGAAAAGAAAGAAAAGGCAATGATCACAAAATGTTTTGTAATTATGTGTGAAAAAAAAACCACCCGAACAAGATTGACTTCTGAATTATTTAGCTCTTAAATGACTGTGTGCTCGTTGCGAGGCTTTTGTGTCCCATTTTCATTACACTCATTTATTATTAAGTCTCTCACTTATTGTCAGGAGCACCGTGCGAGGGGAAATCGTTGTCTTTGGGTTTCACGGTGTTGCAGTGTCATTACGTTTCTGTGGTTGGGCCGCACTCTTAGGTGGAAAAGTGCTGCGTCGCTCCGACGCGCCACGATTGAGGCCACATTAAAGTTTCAAAAGTTGTCTCTCAACTTTTTTTTTTGCTGCAGGGGAGGAAAAACAGCCCGTCGGTGGTGTGGTGGAGCCCCCCGCTCTGGGACGCCAGGACGAGACGTCGAAAACACAATTCGGTTCCCACGCAAGTTCTCGCGTGTTTCATGATTTCGTGCCCATGCGCAGTCCCACAACCAGTTTGTGCCAGATCATTTGTTCACATTGTTGTGGTTGGCACAGCAAAGTGCCTGTACCAGTGTTGGGACCGGCCAACTGTTCCCCCAGGCGCGCCCCCCCCCCCCCTCTCCTCCCCCCTTCAAGCTTTCAGTGGTGACTGCTGAAGTCCTGGAGAGGTGTAAAGTGCAGTGAGGCAGTGTGCGGCGCGGGCTGGGTGAACCCTCCCACGTCCCTTTTACTCATGCTGTCCTGAGGGGAGGTAGACACCCGGCCAACTGGTGTCACCGCTCCTCCGCCAAGCCCACTGAGTCACCGTGGAGACGGGGCCGAGGCTCCCGATCGTCTCGGCCCCGTCCTTCGCTTCCCTCGGCGCTGGTCTGCTTCTGCCGCGTCTTTCAGTCGCCGGCCGTCCGCCCACACGCCGCTGGAGAGAAAGACGGCGCACCGGCTCCTTTTTTTTTTGATTTTCTCGTCGCGACGCGAGCGGCGCGACCACACGCGCACGTGCGCGCTCCTCGACTCTGATTCACACTTGGGTTTGACTGATGTTTTGCGCTGCTAATCGTCCTTTGTACTGTTTTTTTCATCCTGTGTTTGAGGACTTATGGTGACATTGGCCCCAAAGATTAGACGAAATTTTTTTTGTTGTTTACAAAAATTTATTCATACAAATCTTACAACACGTTTTTTTTTTTTAAACATTTATTGACTTGACCCTTTGCAGATCGCCATTTGAAGATCTAATCATCACTTTTCACACAATAAATATATATTTATATATATATATATCTTTGAAGATTCATTTTTGTAAGGCTATTGGCGCTTTTCAATATAATACATATGATGTTTCATGAAGAGAAGGAAAATTTTCCTTTCCCGAAAGGTTCACAAAAAGGTTTACGTCTACGCTCTAAAACAAAGTGCAAATGAAAAGCAGTGCAAGCGGAACGCTTGACGTCTAAGCTGGATGGTTCTAAGGTTCCTCCAGGAACATCCGAGCAACACAAGAACAACAACAGAAAGGGTGAAATGTAAGCTGATGATGTGCAGCATTGTAGGGCCACTAAATAGCCATCTGTGATTCATGGCGATTTTTAAAGTCGATGCAAGGCACCACAGCCGCAAACTGCCTCCCGCGTCACAAAGCCTAGAGGGGGAATGCAAAATTAAAGAAAGATTGATACAGTAGACACAGATCGAAGAACTTCACCCTGCCGCTTGAAAGCTAATGCCCAACTCCCCCACCCCCCAACATCTGTATTCCTCCCTCACAAATTTGTATGCAGACTTGAGGTTGGGGTGGGGGAGGGGAGGCGGTGGGGGGGCTGTTGGACAGTCGCTTTAATCCCGAGTCGAATCTGCAGCACTCTGACTTTTCCTCGTAATCACTCCTGCTTCATTTATTTCTCTCCCTTTGGTTTTTCTCTAACTGTGTGTTTTCTTAGTTTGTTGGGGTTTTTTTCTCCTCTTCTGTATATGTCGCCAACCGTGGCAGCTCGAGCGCCGCGCTGCAGAAAACATGGTAGAAAACGGCCACCTTAATTGACCACAGCTTTCCCTTTGGATACAGTTTAACAGTTAGTTTGAAATGAAAACAAAAAACCCTCCGTTGTTTGTTTTTCCGAAATGACAGAGCCTGTAAAGCATCAGACATTGGACTGGGAAACTCTCGCCAGCAGCCAAGTACATTCAGAGTGAATCTTCAATGGAGGACAGGGCTCAACATACAGCTCGTGTCGAGATGCGAGTGAGAAGGAGAACAGGAGAACACAAAACAACATCCAGAGATGACAGGGAATGTATGTTTGTAAGTAGTCAGGAAGCAAGCGAAATCATCTCGTTGGAGTCGTCTGCACAGATGCGGTGGCTAGTGCAATTACTTTAATCATGCAATCTACTGTAGTTTTTACATTGGTTCACATGACAGAAGAGGGAAGCACAATAGACCCAAAAGGTTCAAACACAAAAGTTCAAACGGCCTCGAACGCCTCTCACTGTGAACAGATAGATGAATAAAAGTCACCATGTAACAAGTATCATTAATTCGTTTTTTTTTTTGTATTTTTCGTTTCTTTTGCCTGATGTTGCTTGAGATGCCAGTGATACTTATTATATGGGCAGAGAGGAATGAGGAAAAACCCCTCGGCGGGATCAGAGGTTTCCAAACACAGAGTCCAGTAGATAGAAACACAAGATTGGCACTTTTACATGAGTCAAAGGTGAAAGCGAGCTTCGTTAAAAACACTTGCGGAAGAAAAACGGCGAGAAAAAAAAAAACAACCTCAGAAGCACTCTGGTCCTCATCGCCCAGTTTGCACAAGAACCCCCAAACTGGCCTCTCCAAACTGGAAGGGTTTCAAGCCAACGAGGGCTCAGGGCGGGTTCTTCCCAAGTTTGGCTGGAATAGGTTTCGTTTTGTTTGTTTGTTTTTTCTGTGTGTCAATCAGCATTGATATGTATCATATTAGCCTGGTTAAATGTCTCCACATTCAGCCTGTATGTTCTTGACCATAGAGGCGGAGTTCAAAGCTTAAATCTGTGAGACTCTGGAAAGACAGGAGCACGGATGAGGTGGAAGAAGAGTTGGGTCGGAGTGTTTGAAGCGAGAGTTCACAAGAGTTCAAGGGGTGAGAGATAAGAGAGAGGAGGGACACGGGAACGCCCCCCCTCCCCCCGCGAGGGTGGGGGTGGGGGGGGACGCGCCCTCGGGAGAGAGCCTGAAACTCACCGGGAATTGGGGAGAGAACTGTTTCAGCCAGTCTCCCAAAAAAGCCTCAAACTCATCCCCGTCCGGGAGGGCATCAAAGTCTATGTCTTGTAGGATATGGTGAAAACCTATGTCTTCAAGGCTGTTGTGAATAAAGACAACTAAACTCTTAATGTCACTTTACAAAAAGCAGCATTCAATACATTGATTGTCTTTTAAACTATTTATTTTCTGCACATTCATATCTCTTTACTAAATGTTTAAAAGACAGGGCTGTTGGAGCATATCATCATGTCAAACAATTGCGTCCCCTCGATCAATAACGCTAAAAAAACTAAATCAATGAATACATAAATAGAGGCTATTTTTTTTTTTAAATGAACAAAAAATTGGTCCACAAAGTAGATATGTGCGTCCTCAAGTGCTTTAAGTACAAAATAAAAAACAATATTATTATCAAAATATTCATTTTAATGGCTTACTTCATACATAAATACATGTTTAAGAACACAAAAGCGATCCACTGATTGGTCAGATCTCAAAATGACTTCATCTGGGGCTGCACACACTTAAGGTTGTTTTTTTTTGTTGTTTTGTTGTTGGGTTGTTGTTTTTTTTTGTAGTTTTTTTTTCAGGAGGGGAGAGAAGGATGCTACAAATATGCCAGCCGCCGTCCTTTGTTTCTAATTCTCTGTCTATACCTTTTCCCCAGGACCGCCGCCAGGTATTTCTTGACTGCCATTTGCTTTCGGTAGCGGCTGTAGCTGTCTGTGAAGATCCCGTCCGAGTGGCGCTTGGAGAGCGTCTCCGAGCTGTCGTCCAGCGCCTTCCCCCCACTGCAGGGAGAGACGACAGGCAGGTCTCAGCACCGTCGCGCCGACACATGTGCGTTCACATGAAACCCCTCCACCCACACACACGCCCGCTCGCCCGCCCGTCCCCTGCGGCCCCGCCTTCACCACGGCCCCCCCCTTCCACCACCACCACCACTTGGTTGTGTTCAGCATGTGCTGTAGAGGGGAGCCGCGCAGATTTCTCTTCAGAACAGCAGGTTTTGTGCACGTCAGACCAATCCGTGCTGCTTTTTTGGAGCTTCTGGGTGTTAAATAATAGTGTTAAGGATTCACGACTTCTAACCATTTGAAGTCTCTCCCAAATTTATCTGAGAAGACCTTTTAATGTGATGATATAATCCCCCCCCCCCTCTCTCTCTCTCTATGCTGGACTTTTAACCCTCTGCAGAATCATTTCTCACCTACATTAAGAAGTTCTGGGCCTCTTCATGAAGCTACATTTACTGCAACAACCCCCCCCCCCTCCTCCCTTCCTCCCTCCCTCCCCCACCCACCCCACCCCCCCTTCCATTGGGAGCCACTGAGACTCGGTCCTGATAAATTATTCATATGGAAATAAATTTAAACTTGTGTGGGTTAATTCTTCCCCTCTGAGCCTTCCACTGCAGTGAGCTCAGAAAGAAAGAAAGAAAAAAAAAAAGAACAAACAAAAAAAAGAGAGAGAAGGAGTCTTCCCAAATCAATCAAGTGCCCGTTTGTGCTCCTCCTGACAATTTTATGGCGGTAATAAAGACGGATTCAGAGGGCGAAGGCGCCAGATTTAGCAGCATGCTGGGAGATAATGAGACCACAGACGCATACAGTACGTAGAACAGTGTGAAACATGAGCTTATAAAGGATCAACCGGAAGAAACAAACAAAAACAAACAACAAAAACAAAACTGCACACAGGACAGGAAACGAGAAGTCTATAAATACAAACACTTAAAAGAAGGAGACAGCCAAGAAGATGTTCTTACCCTACACGTTTTGCCATCAGAGAATGAAGGTATTTCCTTGCTGATAACTGACCCAGCGCTTTCCTGTAGGCTTTATTAAACATGCCGTCTGCATGCCTTTCCGTTCTGGGATGATAGATAGCCACACAGTAAAATCACCACACACCCAGCGCAAGAGGCAACAATGTCAAGTCCCTACGCTGCAAAACATATCCATCATACATGTGTATGAGCCCAAAAACCTGACCCTGCCTCACCCTTCATGCTATATTTATGCTTCATGTATTATTTCACGGATCGCGCCCCCTTATTGCTCGTTCTCTCTCCTTATTTTTTTCTTTCTTTGCTTCAGTTACTAAAAAAAAATCCTCGTTTCCTTTCAGGGAAATTTCTACCGTGAAATTTTTCGCGAATTTACGGACAAAAGGTGTGACTTCAGGACTCCACCGGGAGGAGGAGGGGGAGGGGGGAGAGGGAGAGGGGGGGAGGAAGCGCGACTCCGGCGCCTCCGAACGCAGATGTGACTGATTTATTCCCCACCGAGCCCTTTTAATGGTAACTATCCGCTCCTGGAAAGTGTCATTTCAGTCGACTAAGTTTCCCTCGTAATTCAGTTAAAAAGAGACAGAGCACTTTCTGTGTGAACGAAAAGAGAGAACGCACACAAAAAAGGAAAATAACAGAACAAACATCTTTCTTTTGTTGGAGATTTCGACGATTCACACACACAGAAACGCACAACATATGGACAGAAATAGGACTACAGCGATGAGATGTTCAACAGACATGTCTCCAACGTTGAAGGGGTGGGGGAGTGGGGGAGTGGGGGAGGGTTTTTTTCTTTCTTTTTTTTTTTTGAAGGGGTGATGATAGTCACCTTTTCTCCGGAGGATAGTACAACGAGTAGACGTCGTCCGCGACAGATGGAGCGCTCCTCACATCCATTTGGTCTCTGTCGTATTCCAGGGACGATAAGGAGTTGCCATCCTCATCATAAACCTCACTGTCAAGTCTGGAAAAAACGTCACTCTTTCAAAAACCTGTTGTTTTTTTTAAAGAAATTGTGTTCAAACTAGAATCAAGTTAAAGAAGAGGAACATTTCACCAAATGTCACTTTTTTACGCAGAAACCAACATCAAACGGCAATATTCTGCATCACTTCATCTGAACATTTAACGTCTTGGCAGCTTGATCCTTTTTCATTATCGCATTGTTATCTTTTAATCATCTAATCACGTAAATCGGTCGACTAATGCACATCAAATTCAGACGCTGTACTTTACTGCAACGGCAGCCTCAATTACATTACCGCCGCTCCCTGGTGAATGTTTCTCTGCCCTATAGATCGCCTGTCAGATGATGTTACCCAGCAATCCAATAGGCTATTATAATCACCGACATAACTAACAGCAAAGCAGATATGGTCTTTAGCCTGCGCCCTGCTCCTGCCGCTCGGCGCAGAAGTGACACGCTCTGCTCCTCAATGCGTAAAAATGACAGAAATCAGCACCTGGAGAGTGAAACTTACGCACGTACATACCTGGGAAAGCTAAGCCCCACGGGTGAGCAGTTGACGCTGTAATGCATAATGATCCCATAGATGAGTAATGCTAAAGTCGCTTTACTTGACATTGTCCTGCTGCAAAAGAACAAAAAAAAAACGTCACGGAGTGAGTGAACAGGTGTAGAAACCGACGCGCAGGAACAATTCAGCGATGTGCCGGGATCAAGTCTGGCTGATTTCTCGTGATATTTAGCTACTTTCACCACACACCTGTCAGTTAACAAAGCACCAGCCACACCTGACTTCCCCACAGCAACTCTCGCCACTTTTACGCAGCGTAAAAAAAAAAACAACCCGAAAAAGAGCCTCCTCTTACCAGTTGCCAGACGCCGAACGCGATCCGCAGAAGATCTCAACTGGGAGAGTGAGATAGGATCTCTATCTCAGTCTCTCGCACTCTTTCACTCTCTCTCACACACACGCGCTCTCTCTCTCTCTCTCTCTCCCTTCCTCTCCTCTCCCTCTATTCCTTCGCGCTTCTTCGGCGTCCTTGTGCTTGTTTTCCGAGTGTGCAGCCGCTCCGTGCGCCCGCAGCTCAGTTCTCGGGAATTTCTACGTGGAGCCGCTCATGGGCGGAATGAAGAGCGCCAAACATTTATCTGCGAGAAAACAAAAAACTTTCCCTGCGTCCTGAGAACTTGGCTCCCCCTTGGTTTTTTATCTATGAATCCGAAAGGCATGCCTTTTTCACTTATCACGTAGGTGGAGGAGGGGGGAGGGGTGTGGTGGGGAGGTGGGCGGTTGCGTCATCGTCCCCCCGTCCCATTGGAGTGGATCCTTCTTCCGCGTCAATGAAAGACCCCGAGCCAAGTCCTAAAAAAGGAATGGATCTTGGATTCAAACATTATCATTAATTAAAGAGTGAATTAATATCAACACTTGACGTCACGCCATTAAAGGGGGGGTCACGTGGCCGGCCCTCCGAGGCCCGCAGGGAGAGGAAGGAGCTATCCGGTGCTGAAATATCCCCCACAGTCTGTCCACTCAGAGGTCCCTCAAATGACTGCAACAGAAAAAATCACGTCTCTGTGGCGTTTGAATCAAATCATCAATACCGGCTAATTATTTCTCTCCCCCTTCACTTCTCCTTTGCTGGAGTCAGTGACGAGGCGCAGTTACACAACCACGTTTCCACGGTCCAGAGAGTAAAGCTACTGTTCTGAGGGGACTCAGACTGTGGTAAGTTTTACAGGCCTCCGGTCTGAGGCGTGTCTGTAAATGTAGGTTTTTATCGGTTGGTATCATCATAAAGCTGTCATAACGGCATTCTTGTAAAGACAAATCGACATGTAATGTTGGATCATGTCTCCTGAACGTGTCCAGCTGTCCTCTCTCTAAGTCACGGCATCGAAGAGACGTCTCTGAGGCAACTCACTGAATCTGTCCATGTGCATCTTGTAATTTGCCATTTTTACACTGAAGACTACAACTTCCTGACATTCATGATGAAACACTCCCAAGATTCTTTGAGCAGCCGTTGGTTTTCATTCATTTGAGACAATCTGATGTGATTTCACACATTCCCAACACCCCAAAATATCCCTCAAATGAACTGACACTTCAACTCCACCACCCTCCGCTACAACGAGTGGATATCACTCCACAGTGATGACCATATGTCGTATACGTGTCTATAAATACCTTTAGCTATTATCTGGTGGATCAGCCCACAGCTCAAATATGACTCACTGTCTTAGAAATGAAAGTTAACAAACTGCTCATGTTAGGAGCCATTCAAGACATCAAGCCGGCGATCTGCATGCATAAGAGCGGAAACTTTTGCTCTCGTTGAGACTTTGCAGCTGACTCACTTTGAAGGTGATTCTCTTTGACATGGCGCTTTTCCTCGGTGCCTCTCTTCACGAAACCCAATTTACATCATCAAATGGACAACACGGGTGGAGAACTGAGCTCATCGCGTTCATTTGGGAAGTATTGATTTTGAAGAAATTACAAGAGAACAAAACTCCGCGTTTAAAGCCCAAAAGTATCATCCGAAGCAATCTAATAAAGCACTCCTTCTTCAGAGTGCACCATCATCCCATTATTGTTAATACTAATGCATCACCGTGCTGTTCCAGCTCATCAGTGAGGAGGTACTTGATGGAGGTTCGTTGGGTTTGGTGGTTCTTTAGAAAGCGAGGGAAGCTTTGGCTGTAACGAGGAGCGGGGGAAAGAAAAACTGCACAAAACTTTCTCTTTTTTGGGTCAATTCAAAGGTTTTCTATTTCTGAAGCTGCAGTTTGAATAAAAGCAACAAAGATCTTGAATGCTATTCTGTTAATGCGATGTTAGGGACTGGACCACAGCGTATTCATAGCACATTATTTTGCCAAGGGTGTTCAATTTAATTTATATGGCTTGAATGGAGGAGAAGAATGAATGTGGAACTTAGAGGCAAAACGATTTAAAACATCAAAATAGTTTTTTATTAAAGTAAAAAAGACCTTTTCTGTCTTGACTTTGAAACAGTCTCACCGGTCCAATTTTCCATCAACATATTCCTAAACTTGTGATCTGTCACGCTGCTTCTGCTTGGCCGGCAGCACCTGGTCACTTCCTCCTCAAGAGGCAGCTGAGCGCGCGCGGCTCTCGAGCATCAGGACCATGCGCTGCATCTTTAGTGGGTGATTCACGCCGGTTCTTCGTCCTCGCTCTCTGACGTCATGTGACGGCTCGCCTGGCTCCGAGAAAACGCTTCACTTTGGATTCTGGAGGTGTAGAAAGAGAAGAAGAAGAAGAAGAAGAAGAAGAAGAAGAAGGGAGAAGTCTTTGGACGTGCCTCGCCATAGTAAAGCCGAGAGCTGCCTCTCTGCTGCGCCGGGCGCGCACTGCGCCCCAGTGGCGAGAAGCAGGAAGCGCAGCTTGGAATAAACCATCAGATCACGCAATAAAAAAAAAAAGCGGAGCTGCGAGTGTTTGCAAAGCCGAATAAAAATCACCGTGTTCCCGCTTGTTATCAGCGATCGTGTTTTTCAACGCAGGTCAACCGTCTCTTGAACCTTTAACTGTGTAATTATGACGGCCACGATGAGGACAATTAAACAATGATCATGATTGTCTTTGGTTGGGATGAATCACAGCCATCAGAGTAAAGTGGCGATTACTCATGCAGCACTGATCGCCATCTTTTAATAATGTTAAATAAGCATTTGCACTGATGTCGCTTCTTTTAAATCTAATTACAGAGAACATAAAGTAGATAAGAATACTTATCCAGTAATCACACGCGGCTCGACTCGCACGCGCGCCTGAGGAGCGTCCGCGTGCCAATCAGGGCAGGTTGTTGATGAAGCCGCAGCCTTGAGCAAACACCGCAGTGCTTCAGGCAGCTTTTCTTTATCAGGGGTGTAAAGATGATTGAAAAGCTTCTCTCCACCAGTGGAAGAGATTGATCCACCGCAAACAAAGACTTTGGACCACACAACAAGCGAGTGGCAGCCGGCCTACAGGTCACACAGACCCAGTTAAACACTCTTGGAGCCAGTGTTTGTTGGGCTGGGCCTGCAAACAGCAGCTCCTCATGAGCTTCTGCAGCGCTTCGTACCTCTGGCTCGGGCAGCGAGCGGTGACTAATGGTACCAGACTAACAGCGCGTCTGCCCGAGTAGAGTCACTGCACCGAACAACGCTGAGGAGCAACATATGACTCACTCTAATTTTAGCACCGTTTGCTTTTTATAGCGCCTGCCAGAGATGTGCAGGTTGTTTGTTATTTCCTTTATTGACGCTGCAGTCTTACGGCTCCAGCCTGTAATACTCAGGCTGTACCATGAGCAACTCCTGACGGGCCTTCTGTCAATCTAAGGTGCATGCGTGTGTTCTCATACAGCACATACGTGTTTGCCCAGTTGTATTATGGGGGTCCTGACTTCATGGCTGCAAGAAGCAATTCTGCAGAGAGTGAATCACCAGATTGAAAGATCAAAGGCTTAATTGTGCTCAGGATATTGCTGTAAAGCCAGACATTGTCCTCTGTAGTGCTGGAAATACTGTCGATTCATTTTGTGCCACTTGAGAATTTGTGCTTCACTGTAACATACATTTAGAGGCTTCTTCATTACGTTCGATGGAGATTTGTTCAGTGAAAAGCCAAAGATCTCATTCAGAAACTGCCGTCTTTTTGAGATAGATAGATAGATAGATAGATAGATAGATAGATAGATAGATAGATAGATAGATAGATAGATAGATAGATAGAT
>JAUESF010000002.1:9593955-9608383 GCA_032274765.1 Malacoctenus tetranemus | reverse complement strand
ACACACACACACACACACACACACACACACACACACACACACACACACACATACACACACACACACACACACACACATGCAAGCACAGACACACACTTCCTGTATTGATAATGAAACGCAGCTGTGTTCCCGTCAGCGATTTCACCACTTGTCTATCATGAAAAAAGGGAGAATATTTCTCCAGACTTTCTAATCTGGACTCGACAGAGCTGAACGTACAGGGAAACAAGTAAACGATGCACACCCGCAGTGTTTTGTGTTAGATAGAATACAAGAAAGTCTAAAATGCACCGAGGAGAATTCACTTTGACTGCGTGTGTTTGCCGAGTGAAGACTGAGTTCAGGAAAATAAGCATGTCGCAGAGTGTAAACAAGCCGGTGGGGGGGGTTGTTTTTGTGTCCCCTGCCCCCTCAACCACCCGGCCCCCGAGGGAACCGCTGGGCTCTTTTAATGTTGACTCCGGCACTGTTTGTCCAGATGTGGAACTCCTGGACGCACCGAGTCCTGAGCTAACACCAAGTCCTCTAACCCTTCGCCGCGAGACGCTCTGACTCATGTTCTTTGTTTTCACACAGGGATCCAGGAGGGCACCCAGTGCACCAAGTGTAAGAATGACTGGGCGCTGAAGACCTCCATCGCTCTGCTCTACGTGCTGTGCACTCTCCTCACCATCGCCGTGGCCGTGCTCGGATACAAAGGTGACGCGGGGTTACCTCCCTCTGCTCTCTGCTGTCGCTGTGACCTCATGGGTGCAATCAGGGGGGGCGCACAACGCGGCTCTTTGTCTGCCGAAAATGTGGAAATTACTCACTTACATTGTGTTGAAAGAGCAGGCGTCCAAACATATCATTAGATTTCTGTCCGTGCTGCCAAGAAGAGAGCGCTCTCTGTCCCCCTAGTGGCCTCCAGCGTGCCCGAGCATGACTCGAGTGTTCTTTGGCAAGAAGCCTCTCGGTCATTTTTCGAAGGCAGTAAATCAGTGATGGAAAGTCTGACTTCAGGTCCGTCACACCTATAAAAAGAGCAGTTTGAGCCCCAGATGTCACTCAGAGATTCATCCAAATGGCAAGAATGGAACTGCTCCTGAATTGAGCGGCACTCATTTCGACGCCACAGCTCCAGCTCATTAATTCTTCCCTTTGCTGTCAGTAATTCTAGTCAGGGAAATATAAAGCAACTAGAGAAGATGTCTCAAAACTGCTTCACGTATCCCTCCCTCCCCCTCTCCTTCCCTCCCTCTCTTTCCCTCCCTCTCTCTGCTTTTCCCCTCTGTCTCTCCAGCTCCCAACCTTCTCTCGGTTTATTTTCCCAACACCCCCAAAGCTCACACCTCCAGAGGACTTCCTCAGGCTTTGTGGAGCTGAACTTCCTGGTTCTCCTGATTTCTTTTCCATTTCGGGAAGCCGGCGCGTCGTCTTTCGGAGAATTGAACTCTGAATGTTCCTGCCATAATTGCGCTAAACAGTCCCACATGTGGCTCCGTTATGTCCCCCCCCCTTTAGTTTTCAGTTGGTGAAAACGGCGTGAAGTTCACATGTTTAGGTGGGCTATCTGTGTCTCGGGTGCAGGAGCGCTGATGTCCCCTCACTCTCACAGCTCGGCTGGCCCTCTCCTTGTTCCACGCTGCATGTTTTCATGCAGACCTAATTGATCCCAGATGAGCAGCGAGTGAACTCAGCGCAACTCCAGGAGAACCCACTGAAATTGGGTTTTCTTTTTTTTTTTTTTTACTGGCACTGCAGCGCTGTTCTGTCAGGGGAACCGCAGCTCCTAAACACACCCCCAGCTCCAGATGGTTTATGCACCGAGACCCGGAGAGCTCTATGCACTTAACATGTGTGCTCGTCTCTGACCCGCGAGAACGTCCTCTGTGTTTGCCTGCTCCGTTTGGATGCAGTGAAACCTCAGGAGCGGCGCTGGAGATTCACTGACCTCCGTCTCCTCTCCTGCAGCTCGCTCTTTGATTGACACAAGCGAAAGCAATACGAGGTCACTCTCAGGGCTCCGAGGGTTCAGGGCGGCGAGGACGCAAACGAGAGGCGCTCAGCTCGCCTCTGCATGATCCGTTTTCTATAAAGACACTAAACACCAAACAGTAAGTTAGCTTGATATTTGGTGTTTCTTTAAGTGTCACTTTGCAATATCGCAAGTGGATAGACCCCACACTGTGCTGCAGCCTCTGTTTGAAGGTTTATTTTCACTCATGTTTCTTCCTTTCCTTCTGTCACTGCATTCAATCGGAGGCTTTTCAAGGTGAGATCTCTTTGTTTCTTTTTTATCTCGTTCTGGCTTTTTCACCTCACTTCAGTCTTTTGGTTTTGTCGAAAAGAAACTTAATGAAAACAGAAATCAGCAGAACTGAAGCTGCGTTATCTGAAGACATGTCAGTGAAGCAGATATTTGCTGGGGAGAAAAAACAGAAAAAGAGTTTTGATAGTTTCAGATACTTCGACCGGAAACTTTTGAACTGCCAACACAAACTAACACAAATATTTGAGTTCACTTCCAGTACAACACCAAACATTAGCACATTCGTAAGTGAGCTGGAGATTGTAAACTATTGTGTTTATTTAGATGCATTTGATGTTTCCTTGTGTTCATTTTCTCATTTCCTGGTCTCACGTCCATCTTTTTATTGAGTGGATTTTCAAGCAGGACTGAGAGAACGATGGATATTAAACTAAACACTTAAAAACTAAATAAAAAAACACTTGGATATCAAGACTTTACTTTTATAACCTCTGCCTTGCAGAAATAATAAAATATTGTACGTTTTGGTGTTCACACTCTACTGCTTCAGTTTGTAAGATTTTACAAGACGGGCCGGACTGTGTTGACACACAGTTACAGGAACCACCCACACGAAATCTGGAGAAACATCAATCTGGGTAAAAAATAAAAAAACGGCTCCACTTCCACAACTGTTTGGACTCATAAGCCAAAATAAAGCTTTTCCCTGCAGCCCTTTTGCAATTTCAGCATGTATGTTTTTTATGGTTGGTTTTTACCACCGGGTGATGCAACGATCCTCTCCGGAGGCAGGAACATGAACAGAACACGTGGAGGAGGTCCAGAGGTTTCTGCTTGTGTTAGTTACAGTTTCCAGGTTGGTGTGTGTGGAAGTGTTGGAGTGTAATCCACACCTCTGACACACTGTTCTGCTCATGAAGTGTATTGGTGGGACGGACTGTACATCCTGCATCTGGGAATGGGTCCAGTTCACCTTTTTTTTGGCTGGAAAAAGTTCTCATCTAACTGGTTGTTTCACTTTTAACTCAGTTATGTGGTTGTCTATAATTTTAAACGTGTTTACATGACCTCAAGACATCTTTCAGTTCGTTTGAGGATCAAGAACAGAAGACAGAAAAACAGTTTTCTCTTATTTTTTTGTGTTTATATTTGTTAAAACTGATTTAACAGGAAGCAGTTTTCTCTGACTGCAGATATAATTTGTTTTGCACTTCCAAAGTGTTTTTCTCACGGAGAAACATTGGCAGTCTCACACCATTCACATCACTGACCCTTCAATTTGAACTGACTTTCAGGCTATGTTTAGCTTAGCATACAGACCAGAAACAATGGCGAGCAGCTCGGCTGGGTTTGGCTCCTGAAACCATCAACCCACCAACGGCTATGTTGTCGGGCGTCATCCTGCCTGTGTGAAACCAAATAATGATCATGTGGAAGCTTTAGGTGCTTGCTATGAGAACATGTCTGCAGGAACGAGGTGGGAAGTCCTTTATACCCAGCTCAGCCAATGGAGCGCTGTTAGCATCATACTTTCCTGAGTCAGTGACAGATGATATGCAATTTGCAAGATTTGCGATGTTGAGCTTGTCAATTGGTCTGCAAATCAGTAGTGCAGCTTGAATGTATGCTTTGTGATTGGTTGATGGGAGAAAAAAGGAGGGATCATGTGTTGTTTTTCTACTTCTGATTTTAGAGGTTCAGGAGACCCTGCAGCCCCAGACGATGGGGAGCTTGATAGCATGACAGTGTAGCTGCTACAGACTTCCTACAGGCCAGTGTGGTGACTTCATCTGAGTCACAAGCAATGCACTAAATAAAGATGTGCGTCAGGCTAACATTAGAGCTCGTGGGACTGCAAATAAAACGCTTGATCTGCGCTCTCCTTTTGAGAGATGGACGGATTTACAGCAGCTCAGCTTGTCCTTCTGGGGAGAGGTGAAAGCCTCCGGACGTAGCTGTTGTCTTAACTGCGGGAGTAAACTGCTGAGACGCAGCTTCCCGGCAGAAGGGCCCACGCCGTTCCCAGTTAGAGGATGCGTCCCCCTGGCGAGGCTGGTGGTAGGAGTGGGCCGCTTCCCAGGAATCCCAGACACATACCAGAGGAAATGAACGCCGGTGTCGCCTGTGGGGGCGTGAAGGGCCTTGCTGCCACAGTGTCTGTCTCCACCGGGTCGTCTTTGATCCCCGTGTTTACTGAAGACCCCCCAGGTCACTTCCTGTCCCCCGGGGCGCTCGCCTGTGTCCTCCTGTGCACCTCCACCGTCAGTCTCTGTCATTGACCACCCACTCCATCTTTGCCAAGATAGTGTTTCCTCCTCCCTCCGCATCTCTCTCCAAACCGTGTCCCTACATTTCAAGTACAGGCCGAAGCACAACAACTCTAAACTCCTGTTTTTCAACATTATTCGTCTCTGTCACAGACTAAATCTCACCTAATCCTGAAGATTACATTATTCTCGTCCGCCGTTATTACATGCCTACAAGACATGAGGACGGAGCTCTGGTATTATCCCGTGGTGACTGCCTCTTTGATCCCCTTTTATATATTGCGTCTGTGGTTGCAGGCAGTTCAGTCATCCCTGTTTGGTCTGCTAATAAAGGAACCTGTGACACTAATCCTTGTCTTGCTTGGCCTGTTTCCTCAGTGGTGCAAAAGGTTGACAGTGTGTCTGAAGGCATCACGAACTATGGAGGGAAGATCGACGCTTTTGAGACGGATTTAAGAAAACTCGGTATGTTTCAGGGTTTCTGCTTCAACTGAGACGACCATGAGACGCTGCTACATTCTTTATGTACTGCACATGTTTACATTTTCAGATAATCAGGCGGGGGAAAAGTCAGAAAATACCACCACAGAGATCCAGGCTTTCAAGAACAACATCTGGTCTCTTCAGAGGCAGCTGTCTGCGGTGGAGGAGCGCATCCACAGCGATGAGGTGAAGCTGAATCAGCTGCAAAACATTGGCTCAGACATCCAGAGCAGCCAGGGCTCCATTCAGGGACTGCTGAGCAGCAACACGGCCACCCTGCGCTTCGTCAATGGCACCATGCAGTCTTACGGCGGCCTCATTGACGGCCTGCAGGACGACACGACCAGGCTGCAGAGGGAGATCCAGCAGCAGGTCAAGCTCCAAAACGAGGCGCTGCTCGGCATCAGCAGCCTCAACCTGACGCAGGCCCAGCAGAGAGGTTTGATTGCCGCCCTGCAGCGCTCGGTGGACGACACCAGCCAGGCCATACAGAAAATGCACATCAACTTCCAGAGTCTGGAGCAAACAGCCCGGCAGACTCTCTCTGACACCGAGTGGCTTCGAGGGAAAGTGGAAAACCTGCAGATTATGGCCAGCAACGTCTCCGCTCTAGCCAAGGCCAACAACGACAGCCTGGAGGACATGGGGTCGCAGCTCGCTTTCATGGCCGGCCAGCTCCAGAACACCAGCAGCATGACGGACTCCCACGACCAGACCCTGAGGGAGATCATGGACTGGCAGAGGGACTTCGGCAACATCACGTCCGCCAAGTTCGACCGGCTGGAGGTGCGTCTGGACGAGTCGGAGCAGAGCATGGACCGCGTGACCGGGAACATCAGCTTCACCACGCAGCTTCTGGGTGCCATCAACCTCAACCTGAACGATCTGCGCACCTGCTCTGAGACTGTCGGCCGCCACGGAGACTTCTTGTTGAACCTCAACAACAGCATGGCGGACATGACGACGGACGCGGCCACTCTGAGGACCCAGCAGGAGGACCTGGCGGCACGTTTGGACAAGGAGGTCACCAGCCTCTCCATTGTCATGGAGGAGATGAAGCTGGTGGACTCGAAGCACTCCCAACTCATAACCAACTTCACTATCTTAAAAGGTGAGAAATGCTGTAGCTTCTCTGTTTCTCATCAACAGCATTTCAAGTAACGTCGTCCCGTCCGTCCTCCATGTCCTGAGCTCACAGGTGTTGTATTGTTTCAGGTCCACCTGGTCCCAGAGGGTCAAGAGGGGACAAAGGACCTCAGGGACCAGTTGGTCAGACTGGCCAAAAGGGAGATAAAGGAGATAAAGGACCTCCAGGGATTCGAGGGCCCAAAGGGGAGCAGGGTAGTCAAGGATCTGCAGGCCTTCCGGGGCCAAAGGGCTCCCCAGGGGTTCCCGGTATCCCAGGGTCAAAAGGTTCCAGAGGGTCAGGGGGCCGAGCTGGAGCCCCGGGAAGTAAAGGAGAGCCAGGTGCCGCCGGCCTACCTGGAAGAGACGGGCTGCCGGGTTCTCAGGGGGCACAGGGGCCGTCGGGAATCCGTGGCCCAATTGGACCAGCTGGAGAGCAAGGACCAAAGGGATTGCCGGGACCGGTGGGACCTCCAGGACCACCAGGACCACCGGGACCAGCGGGAGCCCCAGTTCCTTTGGTTCCAGTGTTGGTGCAGGATGAGGCTGTGCTTCCAACTCTGTGGGCCCCAGGTAGGACCCTCAGCCAGTCCCCTCAGTCACAGTCGGATGGTTTGTTGCAATTAAGCAAACAGAAGAGCAACTGAACACTGTGGCTCCAACATGAGTGTGAAACGAACCAACAAAATGTGATGAGAAGCTGTTTAATATACTTTCTGTTTCTTGTCAAGAAACTGAGCCTCGTTGATCTTACTGTGCTGTCAGAGTGAGTCCAGTCTGTGTGTTGCAGGGTGCCCTGCGGAGTGGCTCAACTACGGAAACAAGTGCTACTTCTTCTCCAAAAACCTGCACAGCTTCGACGACGCAAAGACCACCTGTGAATCCAAAGCCGCCTCGTTAGTGACCATCGACGACGACGAGGAACAGGTGGGCCGTGCTGCTTGTATTCGCCGCTTCCCCGACAGGTCTGCGAGTGTCTAACTGTCCTGTCCCGGTGTGACCTCAGAAATGGCTGCAGAAGCAGACGTTTGGGAAAGGCTACTTCTGGATGGGTCTGACGGACAGGGCGGAGGAGGGCGTGTGGCGCTGGCTGGACGGGACCAAGCCTACTTTCACGTCAGTGCACGTCTTTTTAGTGGGGCGTCTTTTCGTCCTGCTCTCCAGCAATAACACCGCAGATGATAATTTCCACAGTTGAAGGTGCAGGTTTTTGGTTGCATGAAACGGCACCCACATAAACATGGGAATTCTTCAGCTTTCCAGTCGTGTCTGGTTGCATGCAGCGCTCCACTCCTTACATCCTGTTGCCTGTTCAAACAAAACACACTCTCAGTTCTGCTCTCACTCGATTGGACCGGGATCCTCCAGTGGAAACTGTCGGAAAAACTGCAAAGTATATGATATCTTGTGAAATGCTGCGTCAGTCGCTGCTCCCTCTTCTTCATTCCTTCTGAGCTGAGACAGGAGACAAGCTGATGCGCGATCGCCCCCTGTTGTCCGTTCGCAGGAAGTGGAAGCCGGGTCAGCCTGACAACTGGGGCCACGGCCATGAAACGGGAGAGGACTGTGCGGGTCTCATCCACGAGGGGCTATGGAACGATTTCTTCTGTGAAGATCTCATTAGCTACATCTGTGAGAAGGAAATGGAAACCTGTACGTCCTCCCCCGCCTCACTCCGTTCAACCCTTCATGCTTTCTGATGCTCGGCATTAACCTCGCGCCTGCTCTCCCCTTTCCCCTCCCCGCAGCGAGGTCGCCCGGGTCGTAGCGGCGAGTTCGACGGCAAGCGCACAGTGAGCAGCTAGACTTCACCCATGTGGCACGAGTCCACTGACGCAGCGCATGGGTCGGTCCTCACGGAGCGAGCAAAGGGACGGTTTTGAAACGAGCCCGGGAGCTGCAGCGGCAGACGTCTGTCCAACGCCGACGAGCCGCCTTTCTCCTCCAAACTGAAGCCAGTCCAACACTACCAGCACGTGCAATACAGCAGGGCAGACACAGGAGGGCGATCTGTTTGTTATTTTACCAAATCACCAACTGATTTATATATTGATATAAATATGAAAATGTTTTTTATGGTTCTTTGAAATACATTTTATAAACTGTACTCCACGTACAACTGATTATCTGAATGTATATTTCATTATGCAAGTTTTGTAGAATATAAATGCTATAAAGCCAAATGGACTCGCCGTAATGCTTTTGTATTTGTAACTGTCGAGAGGTGCAAAATGATGCGAGAAACAATACACAATGTCGCTGATATGCTATCGTCAAGGAAACTGATATCTAACCACGCAAATGTAACATTTTCATTTTACACCAGTAAGAGTAAATTTAGTATTTACATCAAGATTGACAATCAGTTTCACTTTGAGGTAAAAAAAAAGCATCAGTTAATAACTTTTTTTTTTTTTTGACAATTTCTCACTGTTACGCATAAATATGTTCATCTGTGAATTTTTTTACTGCAAGTATTGAATGTGCCGTTCTCTGCACTCAGGTATTTCCTGTTGAATACAAACAAAAACACTTGAGTTGGAATAACACCAATGGAGAAATGAAGGAAAAAAAAAGTCACAAATAAATCTGTAAAACCCATGGGGTGTTTGCATTTATTGACTCTTTCCTACATTCACAAGTAGACAAACAGATCGAGTTGCTGGCTCGAGGTTCATCACAAAACTCTCCTCGGTGTTGTAGGATTCAGTTTATTGATTTTGCACAAAAAAAAGGTATTTTCACATTTCGGATGTTTTATCTCGTTTGTTCAGTAACGTTCCCGTTGGATTGGACATCGTCTCTTACTGTTGTTTGTTTTCTTCCCTCTAACCCAGATCAGAAGCCAAAACGCTGATTTCCCTCGATCACCTTGGACTATGCAGTTCGTCGGCTAACATTTTCCTCTCAAGTCATTTCACATGCTGCTTTTCCTGGTCAACTCCGGTCACAGTCAGTCACTCCTTCAGCTGCACAGAAGATTGAAATGATCTGACAATAGCACCGTTTTTTGTTTCGTTTTGTTTTTTTCCAGCAGGAGGGAGTCTAACTACCGTTCCACAGACATGCCACATTCTCACAAAACAGAACAGACTGAAGACTGCGAGTGCTCACAAGAATTTGAATGGTTGTCGCCGGGCGGCCCGCAGAGGAGGTGGTGGGTGGGGGGGGGCGACGCTTCGGTGGCGACTCAAATCGGCTTAAGATGCACTCTCGTAAATTAGTTTGACATCGTAAACATCAAAACAACGAGGAAGAATGCAGGAGCACGGCCACGCGGACAAAACGTTAAGTTTGAGCTGTGCTCGCTCCAAGTGACACAGTGGGTGAATACATCAAAACCGCTCGTTTCACATTGCGCCATTTACACGTAAAACAAACGTACACAAAAGAAGCAGCGCGTTGTCTAAATGCAGATTTATTGTTGAGGTATGATCGAGCTATGAATATTCTCTCCACACTGATTCAAAACCTGTCGTTTTGGTGGGCTGGTGGGATGGAGTTAGGGTGGGGGGGGTTATGATCTTCCTTCCTCGTTCGGTTCCAGTTTTGCTTCTTTGCGTTGCACAGCGGTGTTGTGGCTCGGAGCTGGTTTCTCTCAGGCTGAGATGTTTCAGTGCAACACGATGCTGAATGAAGGACTTTTGTCTCAGGCTCCAGCAAAGGTTGGAGACTGGAAACGTGTTTCAATTAGGACCGTTTGGATGCTGCGACAATACTCCAGATCTGTTATCATTACTCCACTGCTCTGTTTTGTTATTTTAGCATTCGGGATCATTGTGGGTTTCTCTTTTGGTTGGCTGAGTGGTTCTCCTTCGGGTCCCAGTGTGATGTGATGGCCAGTAGCGGCGCTGCGACGGGAGGGAGGGAGGAAGGGAGGGAGGGAAGGAAGGAGGGAGGGAGGGGAGCGGAGGTGGCTGAGGAGGCAGGCTGGCTCAAACGAAGGCGCGAGGTGATGCTCCTCTAGTCGTCCTTCTCCACGATGACCTCGCCGTGAAGCACCCGTCTCCTCTGCCGCAACATGTGGAAGTAGAGCTGAGGAAACACTGCGACACACACGAGAGGAGAGACTCGTCAGCCGCTGCTCAGCGCCCGTTACAGGAGGAACGGCCTGCAACACAGCCAACTCCACACTTACACGCCACACGTACACCTGCTCAGTTACAGCTCACCAAGAGAAAACAAGTCACGTTTCACCTCGAGTCCTCCTGCAGCTGTCTACATGCTTTCAAGTGAACTACGCGTCTCCAGAGCGACGCTGCTCCTTACGTGGGATGTAGGACAGCATGACGATGATGAGGCAGTAGTAGTAGTCGAAGGAGACGTTATACTTGTTGGGCAGCCTCATGGAGTACATCCCCGAGCGGCGCACAAACGGCAGGGCGGCGTAGATGGTGAGCAGCTCCCCGGCCACGCCCAGCGGGTACAAGACGATGAAGAGGTTGTATCTGCGGACAGAACAGTGAAGGGGGAGGGGCTTCAAACTTCAGTTCACAGGTTAAGAGACATGCACGTGCACAATCCTGCAGAGGATGATGACACACAAACTTTAGTTGAGGATTCAACACAAGCGTTCCTACTTCTAGAGTCATGTTATTTCTGAAGTCACTCTGCAGCGGCAGCTCTTCATGGAAAACAGGCATGATACTCTGAATAAACAGCATGTGAAACTAGTAAGTGTTCAAATACAGTGAGCAAAAGCAGACCACTTTAATACCTGTCTAGTATTTCTCTTTAAAAGCCGTCTTACTTTCCAACGCTCGTCACTTTTCATGTCAGTCGTTTTCATTATTTGTGCCCGACTCCGCAGCTGAAAGCACATTTGGTTAGAGAAACGTTTTCCAAATTGCTTTCGTGCACCGAGGTGTTTGCGGGAAGCTTTGACAGCTGCGGTAGAAATGCTGGCGTCTCAGCCGCAAGTCCGACGAGGCGACATCAAAAAAGCCTCTGAAAATACTCTGATGTCCTCGCTGAAGCAACGCTCGTCCCTTTTATTTGACTTTTGGATGCGACGATGAAAAGAAGCCATCTTTCAGGCTGACTTTCTGACGATTGGGTGAATTGGAGTGAACGTTTTCAACACACAGAGATTGTCCTTGAACGCACAAACAAGCAGGAGACTTGCAATAATCACACAACTTTGAAGTTATTGGTAAAAACTGAGACCAAGCTGAAGCGTTGCGGTGGAAATATTTGACGGACCCACTTTAAGTTTCCACTTTCACACAGTTCTATTGTTCTGTTTCTCAGCACATACGTTATATCGCGACCCGCTGACGCAAATCAGCTGCAGAGCTGACGACGGGCCAGGACTTCAGCTTGGAACAGCAGGCCGGGGTTCCCCCCCCCCAGTGGAAAAGGATTCGATTTGGCACGACGCGGCTGCGGGCAAAGCTGCGGGATCAGGTTGTGGCTGCAACTGAGCCCTCAGACAACCGTCAGCGGCTGGATCGCTGCGCGCTGTGATTGATCACGGCACTGACACAAACCGACGCTGGGTTTCTACACCAGCGTTTCACGAAAAAGAAAACAATAAATCAACGGGGCGAAGTCGACCAGACGAGACCATACGACAAACGCGGGGTTAACCCTTTAGTGACACAGCTACAGAAATGACAATTCTCGTCACCATCAAGATTTAATCACCTGTCACCAATCCTGCAGCTTCATCCACATCCATCAAGAGCGTTTGAGTTATTCTGTCAACAGACAAACAAACCAGCCAACAGGAACAAAAACATAACCTCCTCGGTCAAGTACACCAACTGTTCATCAGCTCTAACGTCTACTCGAAGTCCCGTCACATGACGTGACGTATGAGACAGCGGGGCTCTCCTTGCACCGCGCCGTTTGCCGTAACTCAGGGCGACGGGGGTCCTGCATTCAGGCAGGACCGCAGCAAAGGCTCGGGGGAGCGTCTCGGCGGATGTGGGAGAAACGTTGGGTGAACATTCCATGACCAAAACAGATGGTCTTAAAAACAGGAGCAGCTGAACATGAGCCCCTCTCAGGGGGCCTGGCGTCTCCTCCGTGCTTAAAGAAAGACGTGAAGGGCGGGGGCGAGGGGGTGCGGGGGTGGGGGGGGGAGGAGAGTGGCCACTCAGAGAGCAAGAATCAAAACCAGAAACAAAGGAAGAGCTGGCACCACACTGGAGCGACCCCCGCCTCTCCCCTGGGATCGCATGGCACAACGGAGCGGCGACGCGGTCGAGTTTCCGCCTGCAGGCTGCAGACGCGAGAGCAAAGAAGCTGATGCATCATGGGAAGGACTCGATCCCGCACAGACGTAGCTCCAACGGGGGTCGTACATTGCCAGGCGCGTGTGTTGGACAGCTCTCATTGTGTGCAGCCGACGGTCCTCCCAGCGACTCCAGTTTCAGGTGAGGGCAGGCCGCCACGGCACAAGTAGTGTCCAGGCAGCAAAAAGCAGCTTTGTTGCTTCATCACTTTTAACCTCAGACTGGAAACCTCCAAACTTCCAACCCTCTTTGTTGCTGTGATATCTGTCAGATATCAGGGTTAGCAGTTAGTTCACCCACCACTGACAAAAAACAGAGCAAGCTTAACACACACAAACTCATGCTTCTCAACTCGACAACACCGTACACACGCAGTTGCAAAGCAAAGCCGGCCGCGGCCCAGTGAGGCCCAGTTTGGCAGGTCATGCTTCAGGCACACGTAGCAGAGCGGGGTCTCCACCTGGCCCATTTGATGAAGTACGGCAGGTGGTTGAGCAGGTTGAATGTGTAGTAGGAATAGCGAGTAATCTCCGTCATCGTCCATACAACCAGGAATAAGATCACGCTCTCTTCACTCTGGACCTTTGTTTGAGAAACAGAAAGACTTGATGTGTTTCCATGAGTCAGACCCTCTACGGGTCATGTGACCTGCTGGTGGGGCGCAAACAGGAGTGTGTTTCATACATTTTGTAAGAATTTATGTTGTTTCTTCAAGTTTTCGACGTAAACACAGGCTCTGCCCTTCGCATGGTGCTTAGGTGACGTGTGGGATGATTTGGGGCAGTCTCCATATTTTCTTGTCGGTCGCACGGATATTTACCTGTCTGATGCTGTTGGTGACGAACCAAACCATGAAAATCCGAGAACACACTTGAACCCCAGTTACAATCACAGACGTCCTCACAATTCCTGCAGAACCAAAAGAACAAACCGTCCTCAGCAAACACCTGGACAGACGTTGGCATTACAAGGTTTGAAATCAAAACAAATCGAGGTCAAAATGAATCACATACCAATGGCACAATGTCCCACCTGTAGGAAATGACAAGAAAATGAGAGAATATTCAGTTACTGTCACCTTTTCTTAGTGAACAATGAAAAAGAACCCTGATTGTAACGTCTTACCTCAACTAATGCAAAGGTCTGGAAAAACTTGAGTGTCCTCGCTATACTTCTGTACAGACCCTTGTGTGTGCCTTTCTGGATGTAGAAGCGCATCATTGCCATGGCCAGAACCAGCCACCTGCAGACAAACACCAGTCAGCCAAAGTGCACGACGGGCTGTTCAGGATTAACACTGATTCACTGAGTCTCAGTAAACAAACCAGCAGCGAGCGACGACATCAGGCTTCAAAGCCGTTCAGGAGTCCGAATCAACTCTGTCTCATGCTGCTACATGGAAAACAAATACTCTCCTTGAGAAAAGTCTCTCAGCCACAAAATGCTAAAAACACAAACTGACACCTGAAACGAATCAATTGCAGCTTTAAATTCCTCTGAAACTCTTCCTACAATTGAATGTTTGGGCTCTTCATCGCCAAAAACAATGACGGAAGAAGAACTGCTTGAGACGTGACGACCAGGAAAACAATCAATAATCTGGGCTTCATGATTCTTAGTGTCAACCTCATCCTCATACTGTCAACCAACAAACTGGTGACTTCATCTGCTGATTCAATGTCATAATAATTAATCCTTGCAGATTTATTCAGTCTATTCAACAAACATGTAAAACATGGACAACACACATTATGGAGTCATGATTTAATCTTGAAAGCACTGACACTGACTGATAACCAACACTCCTTATACAAAGAAATGGCAGCCGCAATGAATTTCCACCACTGGTCTGCCTGCTGATGACTTATTCTTATTGTTGATCACCTTTGAAACATGAGACACAACAAAACTACAAAACATCCCTGTGAACTTGGCAAAACATGGCTGAGCTTATGTTTGTGTTCACAGCTCAAGTTTACCAATCAAATGATCAGAGTGGTGAGACTGTGTGGAGGGCGGAGGGACAGTGAAGCCTCAAAACTGTGACTGTGAATGTTAAAACA
>JAUESF010000002.1:9558825-9593855 GCA_032274765.1 Malacoctenus tetranemus | reverse complement strand
ATGATCAGAGTGGTGAGACTGTGTGGAGGGCGGAGGGACAGTGAAGCCTCAAAACTGTGACTGTGAATGTTAAAACACGCTTTAATCTGAAATGGCCTCCTCTTCTTAATGAGGCCAACCCAGTCAGCGCCTCTCAGACTGAGAGACTCCTGTCGCTCATGTCAATGAGTCGATCTGACTGACTCGAGTGACCCGAGACAGGTGAGCTGAAGTGCTGCAGAAATGCACAGGGACAGAAGCAGAGCAGGCGGTGACGCTCACGTCTGGAAGGTGAAAGTGTCTCCACACAAGTAGCCTGACATCGATGTTAAAGGTGAGCCAGAATTAAAGGTAAACACGGTGAGGGTTGCTGAACTGATAGATCAAGTACCGGTACTCCTGATGTACCCGCCTAAAGATACACAATACAATCTTTTGGAGCAGTGAGGGAGAACTAAGAATTCCTGTGTGTTGCATGAAATGATCAGTTAAAGAGTGAATCTATTCAGTTTGTACCAAGAGGAAACAAGAAGATCTGATCATTTGATAGAATCCACTGCAACAAGTAAAACTGCTGAAAAGGCAAACACAAAATACACTGATAGCTTGCAAATAGACTTCTAAAGGACTGTGGTTGATGAGTGATTGTGATGAATCTGATCCTATCTAATGTTGCACACTGACAAGAGCTCATTAAATACATCTTTGATATGATTCCTACACAGCTTTCAGTCAGCTGACTGAGGGTGTTATAACTCCATAGGTCTCAGTCCGGATGTTGTAAGAACCCCCCCTACCAAAACAAACGTGACCTCGGGCCCGCCTCTGGTCCAGAGCCGGCCCTGGTTTCTCCCGTGAGACGTTTGAGGGGAAAAAAGTATCGGGACAATGTGGCGGGCAACCCGGAGAGACATCAGAGATGTATCGATATATATAAAAACGCTGTTTATCCTCGCTGAGTTGTAAATAAAGAAGTGACAGTCGCCGGCGGCACCGTGCCAAACTGGAAGCGCGCTGGGACGCCGCACGGACCCACCGATCTCCGTCAAACTCGGGCACCGGCCCCCGGCGCGCTCCGCGCCCGCTTGTCGCGCAGCCCCGTTGTTCCGTTTCCCACCTCGCGGACGTCAGGTTGTTGTGAAAAATCTGCCCATTGAGCAGATCGGTGTCCCGGCGCTGAGCTCCAGTGTCAGCGCGCTCCGTCTAAACTTATCACTGCAACTGCGGGACGCGCTGTGGGGCCTTGACGCCGCCACCACGCAGTCAGCCCTATTTGGACACGGCCAGCACGCAGCGCCAGCCTGTCACTTAACCCCGACGCCGTCCATTCATTTTCTAACGCTCTCGCGAATCCCTCCGAATGATCTTTAATCTCCCCGACGGAAAGCGACCGAGGTTCCTCTAAAGTCCGGCGCGGCGGGGAAGCCGCCACGTCCGGCGAGCTGAACAGGCACTTTGGGCTCCACGCAGAGAGACACACAGTCCTATAAACAGCAACACACGCTGACGGTTGTTTAAGGGAGCGGCGAACTTGTGCGCTTTTCCTATAATTAGGCGCCAGGGGCGGAATCACGCACGTACCCGGCGGTCATGGCGATGTTGTAGAAAGTGAGCCATGCGGTCGCGAGGGTGCTTTTCGTTCTCTTCTTGTTGTTGTTTTCCTTCTCCTCAACCGTGCCGTCCTCCTCGCTGGACGCCATGGTACCGGGGGCAGGGTGGGGAAGTCAGGAAGGGAGCTGACAGCTGGGGCTGCGAGGGAGGGGGTGGGGGGTGGGCAGGCGGCAGGGTCATCCATCCATCTATCCGCCCACGGAGCCCCCTCTTCCCCCTCTCTCTCTCGCGGGACTGCTGCGACAAGTGCGTGGCCTGCCGGTGGCCCGGAGGGGTCGAGGGGAACCAAGCCCGCCTGTCGTGGCTGTGTATCGGTGGCGTTGGAGAGGAGCAGTTGGGAGAAGATGCACCTCAACTTTTTGTCTCTCTCACTCCAGGGGGTCTCTCTGCCCACAAGCTGCCTCCCAACAGTTATTTGTCTGGGTTAATTTCACTCGAGAGTGCGTTTAAATAATTCTCTCTGATCTCAGAACTTCTGCAAAGCTGCAGAAACTTCCCCTTCCTCTGCCTGCAGGTGGTTGCAGGTCATTCTCTTCACACTGTGCAACATTGTTCACACTTGTATCATCTTTGGAGACTGGACTGAGATTCAAGACTGGCTGCAGTGATGGTGGAGCCAGGTGCACCAAAAACTACCAATCTTCTTTGATTCCAGGCAGCTGGTGGCTGAGGAGCTGTCTGGCCTGCTGGCCTCTGGTCTTGGCTCTCTGCTCTGTAAGCCGAGCAGACTCCGGGTCCAGCAGCTGCGGCCTCTTAAAACGAGATGTGACGAGGTTTATCATATATACAGGTATTAATCTGTGTTGGACTCAGTTCCCCTCCTGTGAAGTCACAGCCCGAGAAACTGCATCGATGCACTGTCTAAAATTAGCTCTCTTAATGACACCGCGTAGAAATGAGTGTAAACCAAAGACAGCAGCGAGCATAGTTCACACCAACTATTACTGATCCTGTTACAGGTGTTTGGGGTCAGCAGCAGCAGCAGCAGCACAATGTGCAGCTGTTTGGAGTCTCGAATAAAAACAATGGACAATATTTCCCAGCATCCTGCTATGAATGAGCTTCAACCTACTCTGAGATATATGTATCCTAATCAATGTACATCATTGTTTGCATTATTGTTCATCAGCACTTTTATAATGATCCAGTTGATGACTTTAATCTTCTTTTTTAGCCACATTTTTCTCTAATTATAGTGTGATTGTTCTGTACCTTGTAGTTTAGGCTGAGAAATGAACTTCTAATGTGACTGTGCAGCCTCACTCTAACCACGAGATGGCGCTAGATAGCCAGATATAATAGAAGCTGTGGTGTTTTTGGAGGGGGGGGCGGTGCTCCCATACCTGCTGATATTTCTGTTAAAGTTGTGAGCGTCTTTTATGTTGCGTGAATGTAGGAAACAGCCCAGGCAGGCTGACAGGATGCACAGCACAACCTCAGTGCAATGAAATGTTGGGACTTTGGTGCAGAAAGTCCGCGCTGACCGGAAGAAATCACGGCCGCGAGGAGGCCGCCAGGTCCCGCGCATCCTTGGGGGTGTCCGGTAACATCGCCTCTTGTTTGTATCCTGAGTCAAAAGGGAGCAAAGAGTCAGTCGCATCACCGTCACACGGAGCCACACAATGCCTAGTGCAGTGTAAGCAGTTGGGGGAGCAGAGAGCCGCGGCTGTGCCGTGTGGAAAATGCTAGTGGAGCCAGACAATGCAGCAGTCCGAGGCCTGACCAGCCCTCAGAGGGACAGGGGTCGCCTCACTGCGACAACAGCCGGGCCCCCGTCTCCCTCCCATCTTTAGCCCCCTTATTATCTTTTTTTGTTGTTGTTGTTTGTTTGTTTGTTTCCTACACGGCCGCAGGATGGGCTCTGGCAGGACGCTGAAGTTCGCCGTGTGTGAGGTGCTGCAGTTCGCGGGCCTGTGCGTGCCGCTCTTCATCGTCATGCAGAGGTTCGCCGTCATCGTGGCCAAGGTCAAAGCGTCGGCGGAGCCCCCCGGAGACGGCAGCACGGCCTACTGGCTGATCGTGGCCTCCTCCATCGCCTACGTCACCTCCACCGCCCTGCTGGTCTGGGTCCCCCTCAAGTACATGGTCTTCATCAAGAAGAAGTTCCTCATAGGGAGGAAGAAGTGGTGAGTGTCTGGGGGTGTGAGAGGCGTGGGAGGGGGGGGGTCGGCCGCTGGGGACCACCCACCACCCTGCACAGACCTGAGTGACACCTGACCGGTTGCCCTGAGCCTGAACGGGCCGGTGGCTGGTTGGAGCCGCTCTTGGCCGGTGAACAGCATGAGTTTGCAAGTCCGGCATCTGGCTCAGCTTTCCGCTCCTCCGTGCGTGTCCTTCCCTTCCTTTGTGTCCCTATCAGGAGGCCCGTGACCCTGGTTTATGTGATCCTGTCCACATTACCCTGCTTCGCCTTTCTCATCGCCAGCTCCGAGGTACCGACTCCCGTTTGTTTCATCCGCTTAGCTCCACTCTCAGACCTGTGTGCTGCTATATTTAGAGCAGGAATCAGCCCGTGGTTGTTTGTAGTTATTTCGGACGATCCTACTCGAAAGCAGGGAACATCACATTTAAGGATCTGAGACCAGAACATTTTGTGTGCGAGTGAGAATCACAGTGTGAGGCCTCTGCCAGCGAAAAGAGAGGTGATGATTTGTGAGAAGCCTTTTAGTTCTCAGGGGAGGAACATCCAGCTTTATGGCTGAGGAGCTACTGATAAGCAGCTGGGTTCCTCTTCCTGTCCACGTTGCCCTTGTCAAATCATCTGTCTATGAGGCACATTTGCACTTCCTGCTTGGCTGCAGCCCAGGCTTCACTTGCTGTTTTATGTGACACTTCTCTAAAGCCTGACCCCCCTCTTGACCCCCTCTTATCAGGTGTCTTTTTGCATAAGAGCCATAAATTCCCCCAAGATGAAATGTCCACTTTGTTCTCTGGCCTGTTGCTATGAAGTCCTGACTCAAGCAAATACCAGAGCTGCCAAAGATGCTTCATGGTGCACGTCCCTCTCATCATCACCGTCCTGGTTGTTGTTGTTTTTTGTTTGTTTGTCTAGGTTCAGATAAACAACAACATGAAACATGATACGTTCACGGAGCTCCCTGTGTCACTCGTCCTCTTCTCCCTCATCTGTATAGACGTGGTGGAGAGGATACGCCACTGCAGGCTGACCGGCCAGGGTGAGCCTGAGTGTGTGTGTGTGTGTGTGTGTGTGCGTGTGCGTGTGCGTGTGTGTGTGTGTGTGTGTGCGCACGCGTTTGGTTTGGGTATCTACTGTGTGTCCATCTCTCTCTCTCCTCAGCCAACGACGCCGAAAGAGACGCCGACATCCCCTCCACCGTCCTGACCCACGTGGAGCAGGTGACACCGGTGCCCGCCGTCACTCCAGCTGTGCCAGGGCCAGCTGCGCCCGGGCAGGCCGTGCCGGCTCCCGTGCAGCCGGGACCAAACGCGCCCAGCGACCGGAGCCAGAACGGAGCCGGGGCGCGGCCCGAGACCAACGGGACGGTGCCGGGGATCCCGGGGAACGCCGGCAGGCCGTTCAGCATCTCGGGACTGAGCTCCCGCTCGGCGAGCACCACGGCGTACCGCGTGTCTCCCTATGCCTACACGGGGCCGCTGCGGTTCCTGTGTGCCAGCGACGCGCGGGCGGACGTGTTCGTGGACAGCTTCATGTTCTGGATGGACACGGTGGAGATGGTGAGGGTGGCAGGTCACCCTCTGGTGTACTACTCAGGCTGGGTGTTTCCCATCTACATCTTCAGCTACCTGTCCTGTCTGCGCGTGGTGGTCATGCCCCACAGCCCCCTGCTGTCCTCGCTGGGGGTGGTCCTGCAGGACCTGCCCTTCTTCTTCGTGCGCGTCGGCCTCATCGCCTTCTTCGGCTTCGTCACCCCCGTCCTCTATCTGATGAAGAACCTGCTGGTGTGCCTGGCCTTCATCTACTTCAACTTCATGACCAAGCTGAGGATCTTCAACACAGAAAGGATGTTCTTCTGACGGACACAACAGGAAAACCAGTGACTGCACCCAGGAGGACATGCAGCAGGGTGGTTGTGCCAGCTCCCATGAAGCTCAAACTTTATGAAATCTAAGTGACAAATAATGAAGACAGGGAAAAAGCTCCCAAGCTTGGGATTTTTACTCAAGTATGTTGCTCACTGGTCCCTAATTGAAGGAAGTCACAGAGGGTGCTTCAAGGCAGTGAATAAGTCACTCTATAGTCCACAGCAGTACCAGGAGTTCTCTCTGCAGTTCCTGATTCTTGATGCTGGAGAGAAAACTCCCTTTGAGTCGCCCTCTTAAATGCTGTTTTATTGGGATGATTATCAGGAAAGCTTTATCTCACAAGCAGTCCCGTGACATTTCCTGGCTGAGTTCATCTCTTTAGTGGTACAAATTTAATATTTTTCTCTTTCAGGTCCAATTTTTTTGCGCTGTTTATGCTTCATTAAACAGCTACTTTTAGACCATACTTTTCCATGGAAAAAGGAGCGATTAGCTGAAACTTTCAAAGGATTAAAAAACTGCTGGTACAACAAACCTGGACTGTGTGAACCTGCTCATGGAACCTTTTTTTTTTTTTTAATGCATGATGGTACTTTTAACAGGCCAAAAGGGAGCTCTTAGGCAATGAACGTTACATGTAAAATCACTGTTGTGTTTTGTATAATGCCCCCAATGTGCATACAACTCCCCCTTTTTTTAAGCCTTGAAACTCCCCCCTCCCCTCTCCTTGAACTGGCACTTTGGGTATGTACTCGTGATGTTTCCTCCGAGAACATAGCAGATTTTTTTTTACTACCATAAAGTGCAGTGAAAATAAGAATCCATGTTTGTTTTTTATTGGGATTTTAATTTGCTACAGTAATATTTATAGAGGGAAATCGAGTGTGAGGTGTTTTTTAAAGTCATTGATACATGTATTTTGGTAAGATTATTAAAGAAACGCTTTCAAAAACATTCTGTGTGGGATTCATCATCTACACCTCCGTCAGGCTCCAAAGACTGCAAGAACTTCATTGTTTTGTTCCTGACATGAAGCATTCTGGCAGGAAATGATCCTAACTTTGACCTCACTTTTTTCACTTTACACCAAATAAACAAGCTAGTTACCGACCTACCTATTCAGCAATTCAACTATCAACTTTGCTCTCCGCCTATCTTTGGACAATCTACTGAATGACGGACATTCTTCTTTCCAAACATCCTGCTCTTAGTTGTAGAAAAGTGCTGTTCAGATTTCCCGAGAAGAACAAAAGCTGACAGCAAGCTTTCGCTTTCCACTGAAACTTTGTCCCCCGGGGATTTTTCCCGTCATTGCTTCGCCAAACAACAGCAGGTCAAAGTCCGTCGTATATGTGGGTCATGTGCGAAAAATGTGAGGGCTTTAGTTTGAAGCAGACACAAGAAGTCGAGACTTTTCCCTTGTCTGCTCTTGTGTCTCCTGATCTGAGTGGTTTCGCTCGGTAGTCCAGCCGTTTGGAACCCGAGTGGCCAGATCGCTGCACATTTTCCCCCTGAGGAAGCAGGATTTCCTTCTGTCCACTCCATCAACTGACTTGTATCATCGCTGCCCTCCTCACCCGAGGCCTCTTGGGAGGCAAAAAAACCCAACTCAAACAATCTGCTGTGTCAGCAAAGTGCTGCAGACTTTGTTGATCTCTCATAAACTGGAATATGTTCAGACTGATCCAGTCTTCTTGTTGGACATCTTGCTTTCTGGATCCTTCAGCTGGGGAAATCTTGACAAAACTAAGAATTTTTTGGTGAATCCAAAGGCAACCTAAAAAATCTAGTGAAGAAAAAAAGATACACTCAAGGACTTATTTGCTGATTTCACCATCTGCACTTTTTATTTTTTTCCACAACCTGCCTCTACTTTGCTTCCCTCACAGCGTGATCAGATAGCTTCCCACTTCCTGCCTCCCTCACCGAAGGCTCGTGGAGGCTGCAGTTGCCACTCATGTGACAGGATATCCATCAGAGTGATTAAGAGGGGACGGCACCATGTCTCGGTGTCACTGTTGCTCCATGTCGCACCACTCCGCACACATCGCACCACTTCATACTTGACTGGGAACCCCTCCTGCAGCCCACTGAGGATAATGTCAGCCTGTCCACATTTTGCTGTGTTTGTCTGTCTCCTGCAAGTCTTCTGCATCAGCGCAGACATAGGTAAGAACTCCACACGCAACACAGACTTTGTAAGAATTGTTGGAAAAACAAGACGTTGTTCTGTGCTTCCCTAGACACCAGCAGCTTTCTCATCTACAATGAGGACCACAGGAAGTGTATAAAGGTGTCGAGCGCCACGTACGTCACGGTGGGCATTTGCGACCCCCAAGACGCCAATCAGCACTTTCGATGGGCCTCGGAGTTTCGCCTCCTCAGCCTGTCAACAAAGATGTGCTTGGGCGCCACTGCGATCAATGACTGGGTAAGGGTGGTCCCCTTTGAATGTGACGAGAGCAACGTCCTTCAGCATTGGCAGTGCAAGAACGAGACCCTGTTTGGCCTCAGAGACAAGGACTTGCATTTAAACTGGGGCAACCGCAATGAGCAGAGCGTGATGATCTACAAAGGCTCCGGCCTCTGGAGCCGCTGGAGGATATTTAGCACACGGGGGGACCTGTGCTCCAAGGGCTACCAAGGTAGGAATACTGGAAGGCACTGTGAAACCAGCTGAGGACGCAGTGAACTGACAAAGCTGGAAAATGCACATTTCAAACTTTGAATTAAACTCCAGCACAAGAACTCACAATTGCCTTTCTTTTATGTGCTGTTTATTATAAAAATCTCATCTGTTGTCATGATTTCCTTCCACATTTGTTCTATTTATCTAAACACATTATATCAGTGTGTTTTTATTCTTTTTCAGTTTTATTCAAATATCATCACGTCATGATGACACAAACCTCTGAACTGCACCTTTGATCCAACTAACTTTAAATCGATGATCTGTGTCCCCCCAGAGATTTTTACCATCGGGGGTAATGCTTTCGGAGCCCCTTGTCAATTTCCATTCAGGTTCCAGGAGAAGTGGTACTCCGAATGCACAAAGGACGGTCGCACAGACGGACAGCTGTGGTGCGCCACAGAGAAAGACTACGACAAGGACAAAAAATGGGGCTTTTGTCCCAGTAAAGGTGAAAGTCATGACGCAATGACCTCTTCATGCCACCCTTCACAGATCCTCCCTCACAATAACCTTGTTTTGCTTCCCTGAGGAGGTCAATGCTTACAGGTCTGGTTTGTGACCCTTTTCGCTCCTCTTACCTGCTGGTAAAACAACAGCACGACTTCCTGTCATGACTTGTCAACACAGCATTGTCCTCGCTCTGCACGTGACTATCTTTCCCTGTCGCTGCCTTAAAGGCGAACCAGGATAAGAGAAGGAAAGCCAATGTATTTGTCCATCCATGAACTTACTCGCTCATGTGTTTCAGTTCTGTGCTGACACTTTCTCTTCACACAGACTGAGTACGTTCATGTCTTTGGGCTCTGGGGTACTCACAGTAACTGACTCCTGTTGTGGTCTGTGTCTTTACGGTGATGCAGGGACCTCCGGCTGGGACACTGACCCGGTCACAGGGGTGGAGTATCAGAGGAACACAGAGTCCGCGCTGACCTGGCATCAGTCCAGGAAGAGCTGCCAGCAGCAGGGAGCTGACCTCCTCAGCATCGTGGAGCTTCATGAGCAGTCCTACATTTCAGGTGCGTGGAGTGATTTCAGCTTCAAGAATGATGGGAATTGGTGTTTGATGCACGTGTCGACACAGGGCTGACAGGTCAGTCGGGTGCACCTTTGTGGATTGGGCTGAACAGCTTGTCTTCGGATAGTGGATGGCAGTGGAGCAATGGAAACCCATTCAGATACTTAAACTGGTCCCCAGGTAGGTGAGGACTTGCTCTGGTTGAAGTCACTCGTTTCCTTTCAGTCGGTTTTTATGTGTAAGAGGAATCTCCATAGGGATCCAAATTTCCTACAGGCCACCCCTCGTCAGAGCCCGGTCTCTCCTGTGCAACTCTGAGTCCTGCGAAAGCTTCAAAATGGGAAACCAACTCCTGCTCCAAGAAACACGGTTACATCTGTCGCAAAGGGAACCCCACCACTCCGCCTCCGCAACTGAGTAAAGTCCTTGAATAAAGACATCAGGATGTGAGATGCTCTCAAAGTGTTAAATCAGCGTTGGGCTCATTTGGTGTCTGTCCACAGGCAATCAACCCTTCTTCTGTCCCAGTCACTGGATTCCTTACGCAGGAAACTGTTACTACCTGGACAGGACTAAAAAAATCTGGAAGGACGCCTCGGCTGCGTGTCGCAAGGAGGGAGGAGATTTGGCTAGCTTGCACAACATAGAGGAGCAGAGCTTCCTCCTCTCTCAGTCTGGATACTGTGAGTGCAAAATAAAACACATGCAAGCAATGACCCCAACTTGCAAACATCAAGACTGCATTGAATTTGCATTCGTTTGCTAATGTTGCATAGCTTAGCGTAAAGCCTTAAACCCTGCAGACTTTCACTAACACCTCAAGCAGCGTTTCACATTCAGCCACCATTTCTCACAGTACCGACCGATGTCCTCTGGATTGGCCTGAATGACCAGAAGACCCAGATGCTGTTTACATGGTCGGATAACACGGCGGTCAGCTTCACCAACTGGCTGAGTGACGAGCCCTCACACGCCAGCAGCTTCCAGGAGGACTGTGTCCTCATCCGAGGGAAGGTAACTATGGCTGGGAGCGTCAGTGGGAAAGCACATATGGATTGGGTGCTGGAGCCCCTTCTGATCTGACCGTCGGTCTGCATTCCACACAGGACGGGAAGTGGGCGGACCACTTGTGTGAGAAGGCGTATGGGTTCATCTGTAAGAAGAGAGGCTCCACGAAACCGGCCGGAGGAATCCAAGAGGACGTCAACCCAGGATGCAAGATTGTGAGTGGTGCCCTTCCCATACAAAGGGCTGGACTGTACCTCTAAAAAAAAATAAAAGGTGCTCTTTATATCTAATATCACAGTGTCTTTGTTTTCTAGGGGTCTGTCAGGTTTGGTTCATACTGTTACAGCATCGGAGCTGAAACAAAAACATTTGATGAAGCAAATCAGGCGTGCTCACAAACCGGCGCTCACATGGTGGATGTGGCCGACAGGTATTTATTTATCCTTTGATACACACATTTACCAGCAAAATAAAGGTTTTATGCAGGAGTTTATCTGCATTTTTTTCAAGATTGCTTTATTGTCACTACACATGTTTAGCAAAATTTTAGTGCAACCACCGTGGTACTAAGAACAGTATGAAAAACACAAAACACTATTGTGGTGTTGTCCGCGAACTTCACGACTGTGTTTGTGGGATGGGTGGGCACACAGTCATGTGTGAAAAGGGTGAAGAGGGCTGGGCTGAGCACACAGCCCTATGGCGTGCCCGTGCTGAGGACCAGAGAGGATGATGATGATTTTTGTGCCCAGACTTAAATTGCTCTGTATGATTTCTTGCAGATATGAGAATGCTTTCCTGGTCAGCTTGGTGGGGTTGAGACCCGAAAAGTATTTCTGGACGGGTTTGTCCAACACAGCAGATAAAAGCACGTTCAGGTGGACAACAAGAAGAAATGTCCTTTTCACACACTTCAATGCTGGCATGCCAGGTGAACCACACTCACTCACACTCATCTAAATGCACGTCAAACATCCTTTCTATGTACCAATTATACGTAAGTACTGGTAATGATGTAAAGACTACATACTGGAGAAAAGTCACACCAATGCACAGAGAAGAAGGCCTTTGTTTGGTGTTGTTTTCCTCCCTGCTTGATTATTTGTAATCTTGCTCATTGACTCAAATTTCTGGTTTGGTTTTTACAGACAGACACCAGGGATGCGTTGCCATGACCACTGGGGTTTTTGCTGGACTATGGGATGTCCTCAGCTGCAGCAGCAAGGAGAAGTATATCTGCAAGAAAGCGGCCGACGGTGTGCTGGTGACGACGGTCCCGCCCACCACCGTGGCCCTGAGCTGTGCATCCGGGTGGACCGCGGTCCAAGACAGGAACATGTGCCTCAAAGTAAGATGAGAAAATCAACTGTTCTGTGGATGCATTAGTGTTTCAGGAATGCAAAACTGACTCTTCCATTTGTGACAAAGCTTTACAAGAAGAAAAAGAACCTCAGGAAGACTTGGCATGAAGCAAACGACTTCTGCAAGGCCATCGGAGGGGACCTGCTGAGTCTTCACAGTTCGAATGACCTGGACAGTTTGTATGCTAGTTTGGACGGGCAAACAACACAATGACAGATTTGATCCCAGGCTGACTGATGGCTTCAAGTAATCTGTGCTTGTTTTCTGCTGCCATGAAGGGGATACCTTTCCGATGCAGCCTGGATCGGCCTCTCCCTCAAAGGTGTCAACGAAGGATTTGTCTGGAGTGATGGGACGCCTGTATGTACCACGTCAATCACGGGAAGCGTCATTCGCTCCCTCTGCCCACTCTGAGCTAATCACTTGTGTTCACCTAGTTCACCTATGAGAACTGGAACTACGGGGAACCAAACAATCACAATGACAACGAACATTGCACGGAGGTCCAGAATTACTTTGGTTTGCACTGGAATGACCGGCACTGCGAGTCCTACAACAACTGGGTTTGCCAGTTACGCAAAGGTAACACTGACAGCAGCAATCCTCATAGAGAAGACAAGCATTGACGTTGTAAAGTATCGAAGCGAGTGTCAACTCACACACGAACCGGCTCAGCCTTTACTGGAAACACCACTGCTGGTATTTTCTCAGCAGGAATATTCTATCAAGCAACATTTTATCTTTGCAACATCAGTGATCTTCTTGAGATCGTGGCCACGGTGGTAAAGTTAAACTGAAGCCTCTTTTGATTCTTTTCTCTATTCTTTCAGGTGTGAATCCCAAACCTGAGCCTGCAATAGTGGAACCAGGTACGTCTCAGCCAACGCCTTTCAGAGCATCGAAGCGTTACTAAGACAGCATGGACGACAAAACGATTCCGTGTACAAGCGCAAAGCTGCAGATGGACTCCTCATTGCTGTTTTCCTTACAGTCTACAACACCACCGTAGACGGATGGATCATATACAACGACACACAGTTCTTCATCAACCAAGAAAAGCTGCCGATGGAGGACGCCAGAGCCTACTGCAAAAAGAACTTTGGTGAACTTGCGGTCATTACCGGGGAGAGCGAGAGGAAGTTTATTTGGAAACAGGCAAGACAAACTCTTTGTAACTTTGTCCCAACGTGGTGGAAGCTTTAAAAAACAAAATCCTACGTGTGAAAATTGTTTGACCGAGACTCTGAAGTCTCCTGACGTCCACACAGATATCTAAAGGCTCAGAGGGACAGTACTACATTGGGATGACCGTGAACTTGGATAAATCATTCAGGTAAACTTCAATATCTGATCATGATTTCTTTGAAATGTCAACCCTCACAGCTGACATGTCATTTGATTCCCTCTTCTTGTTTCTAGCTGGGTGGATGGGACCCCTGTATCCTTCACTGCATGGGAACACAATGAGCCCAACTTTGCAAACAACGATGAAAATTGTGTGACTATATACAAAGGAATGGGTGAGTCCAATGCAGAGACACCTTTGTTCCTCGCATGATTGTGTTGCACTCATGAAACGAGTCCTTTTTCTGTCCATTGTGCACATTTAGGGTACTGGAATGATATCAACTGTGGTTTGGAGCTGCCCTCCGTCTGCAAGAGGAGCAGCAGTTCGATCAATACAACAATGGTCCCAACAACTGTTCCTAAAGGAGGGTGTGCGCCTGAGTGGCTTTCCTTCCAAGGCAAAGTAATGACACCAAACTGCACATTATTAAACAACATGAGTCTTTAAAGGTGCATGACATAAAATTGAGGAAATACCATTACTGTGCATTAGGTGGCAGTAGTGACTCACAACGACTGATTTGTGCTCACTATTCAATCTTCTGTCTTCTTATTAATCAAAGGACAGACTAGATACTGGATTTAGGAGACTGGACAACTCCAGGACCATTATCTACAGCTCAACTCAACTCAGTCCAATGACAGCACGGCTACTTGTTGAACATCTATATATATTGAAAAGCTTTATCAGTTGTAATTTATATTGGTCATACCTTCAATTCAGATTTGCTTCACTTTTTCTTTCAACCTGCAATCGAAACTACAAATAGTTTTGTTTACCCGCGTTTTGTTTGTTTTGTTGTTGCAGTGCTACAAAATCGTTACAGGAAAAGACACCCAGAGTTGGCAGGATGCAAGGAAATACTGCAGGAACCAGGGAGGAGATCTGGTTTCCATCCTCAGTGAGAGAGAGCAAGGTGAGCGACGTGGACAGTCTGAGTTTAAAATCAGCCTCCTTTGTGCTTTCCTGAAAACGTTCTTTACTTTTCTTGTGGAATATGTAAGTAAGTTGTATTTCTGTGATTGATTTTGAAATTGACTTGACATTTCTGTCTCATTTAGCCTTTCTAACTACTCAGACACTTCACATCAATCAGGACCTGTGGATCGGCATGAATGACATCAACTGGGAGATGCACTTTGTGTGGACTGATGGCAAAGGCATCACATACACCCACTGGGCCAAAGGACAGCCAGGATCAGGCGTTGATCATCACTTTTCATCTGATGAGGTAAATCTGAATATACGCAAAGCTTTATAATTTTGTTTCTTTTTCTGGTTCTCAAACCAGCATCCCCTAGGGGTAGGTGTGGGAAATTGGAGAGAATATAAGAACAGGAAGAGCTCCCAATGTCCTGAATTTGGGGGAGCTAACATACCTTTCTCTGTCTGACAGGTGTATGACTGTGTGGTTATGGTGGGAAGTTCTCCCAGAATGACAGGATTCTGGAAAGTGGGAGACTGCAACACTGAACTTGGCTTCATCTGTAAACGAAAGAGTGGTGAGGGACATTTCAAAGAGACTCCACAGCCGTAGAGTTTACTGACAGAACGAGGCTGATATGAAGCATGACTGATACCACCTGTTGTGGCGCGTGCGTTCAGATGCCCAGATTGTCGTCCCACCCACCACTGTGCTACCCAAGGCCTTCAGCAAGCTCGGCAATGACTCCTACAAACTGGTGGCCCAGAAGATGAAATGGGACGAGGCTCAGAGGCAGTGCCAAGCGGACGATGCAGAGCTGGCCAGCATCTTGGACCCTGTCACCCAGGCGTACCTCACCCTGCAGGTTCTCAAGCACAAGGAGCCCGTTTGGATCGGCCTCAACAGCAACGTGGTAAAGAATTGAGCAACTTTGCCACATCAAGCTAAAATATAAGGACCAGAATTGGCTTTTGGCAACTTAAACTCATCAGCTTCAACAGATTTGGAAGTTGTTTCTCTCTCACTGTACTCTTACAGCAACTTTGCTTTATTTCTTTGTATCATTGTTGATCAGTGACATCTTCTCAACAGACTGGTGGTCGTTTCAAGTGGGTTGACAACTGGTTTCTGTCCTACACCAAATGGGGCGAGAATGAGCCCAGACAAAACTACGGCTGTGTTTACGTAGATGTGGACACAACATGGAAGATCGCACCATGCACCGATACCTACTATTCCTTCTGCAAGAAATCACCAAGTTGGTTTTCTGGATTGCACAAGAAGCACGTTAGAGGATGGTAATGAAAAGGTTTCAGGACTGATGTGAATCTCTGGCCTCCCTTTCAGTGGTTGCTCCCACAGATCCCCCACAGCTCCCTGGCAGCTGTCCAGAATCAGAGCAGCACAGCTGGATACCTTTCAGAGGCCATTGTTACACCTTTACCAACTCAAAGTCAGGCACTTGGGCCGATACCTCAGTGGAGTGTCTAAAAATGGGTACGTTATGAGGATTTCCAACTTATGCATGGTCATGTTGTCGCATATTGTGAACTGTAACATTGCGGTGTTGCGGCTCCTTCAGGGGCCTCCCTGGTCAGCATTGAGGACCCAGCCGAGGGCCGCTTCATACAGCAAAACCTGGAGCTTCTGCAGGATGGAGCAAAATCGTTCTGGATTGGACTTTACAAGTCCAATGAAGGTGAGCTTCCAAGTTTCTTTGTCAGATTATGACGAGGCTATAAAATAAGGAGGCGTCTCTCTGTTTTAGGTCACTGGATGTGGATCGATGACACCGTTGTGGACTATACCAACTGGAAAAAGGACATGCCAAAGTCAGATTCATGTGTCCATATTAACTCTGATGTAGGACAGTGGGCTACAAACAACTGCAGACGATACTTGGCATTCATCTGCAAGAGACCAAAAAGTAGGTTTGATCATCTGTTATTTGAATCCCAGATTGAGTATTAAAATATTTCTCTCTTCTTTTTAGCTGTCATTCCTACACAAAAGCCTCCGAGTGTCGGTGCGTAAGTGGCAGTTGTACACATCCACAACACGTTTTTAGATCAAAGCATGTCAACGATCCTGCTCCCCTCTGTTTTATCTCCTCAGCACACGTGGTCGAAGAGCCAAAACACGGGTCTCCCGGCATCACTGTGGTGGTGGTACTGACCGTGGTCGCTGTAATCGGACTCGGGGGCTTCCTCCTCTTCCGTAAACAAATCCCCACCCCCACGCTGGGAGAAGGCACCTTCGACAACAAGTTGTACTTCAACAACCCGATTCGAGCTCCGGTGGACACCAAAGGACTGGTGGTGAACATCGAGCAGAACGAGCAGTCATAAGGATGTGAGGGAGGATCAGTGCTGAGGATTTCAGCAGACATTGGCAGCTTGGTTTCGGATCAAACCTGGATCATGAACGAACCCTGTGGTGTTTTCATCGACTGATTTTACATACTGTAATTATTGTGTAATGATTCATACAAGCACTTGCTCAGCTTATTTAACTGAACAATTAGGGGGAAAAAAGAAACACTCACAAATGTAATATTTGCAGATTCATTTTATTATCATTATTACATTTATCAATCAATGTAACCAACAACATCTATATTTAATAAATCGGTCTTTACATGCAAATTAACTGGAATTTCATGACCAGTTTTTATTTCCTTTAATGCTCGTGGCCCTTCTTTTTCTTCCAGTTTCTGGAGTTGTAAAATAATGTTCAATAAATGAAAATAAATTTTAATGGTCTTTGGTTTTTAAATACATTTTTTTCACATTTAAATTTCCATAATTGGCTTATTTGCTTCATTTAGCTGTTCGCAGGGTTACATGTTCCTCCAAATATTTCTATAAAATAAAATGAAATTAAAGTGTTTAGTTACATCTCAAGGTAGTTTTGGTGGTGAAAAGACAAATATATCAATGAAAAGGGGAAAGCGCAAAGAATATTGGGGAGTTTTTTGCAGAGAGAGTAGAAATACACACAGGTGAGGGAGAAAATCTGATTTATAAATGATCTTTTTGAGGTATTACCCTGTTAGGCACCAACCATTCAATCACCTCTCCCAGAGGCTGGCCACCCCCATCACCTCATTGTTGAAAATGAGGCAGCGCTCTCCATGGAAACCACAGCCCTCTGAGGCTGTCGCCGCTAATCCTCAGGAGCTTACTCAATTCTTACTTCTCGTAAGAGAGCTTTACCAACAACACCGATGCCCGAGAAATCTCCCCAAACAAGCGCTGCGTCCTTCCTGTATCCTTCGGGGAAAACACACCCGGTCGGGGCAGCAGAGAGGGAGCGAACGGCAGGCCTGGTTCATCCGGTAAGCTTTTTTTTCATCCGCTCCATGGCAGGTGTGAGTGTGGCTGTCAGGATTTTTGTGCAATCTGTGTGTGCTCTCGTTGCTGGCTGGATTCGACCCGCATGGTGTGGGAGGATGCTGGGAAGCATGTTGTGTTCTGTATGTTTGATCCTCTATGACTCAGAGATCATGCACAATTAGACAACCTTGGATCTGAGCGTGACTGGTGATTTATGCGTGCCAGCATCCAAATTTACTCACACAAGCTCTTGTGTTTTTTGTGTTCGTTTTTGTTCCTGCTACGATCCGGAGAACGTTTGACATCGTTAAAAAGCTGTCACAAAAATTCCCAAATTCAAGAATTCTTCTTCTCTATGTTGCTTTGGATATGGCGCTCCTTCGTTGAGCTTTAAAAAACAGCGACCTGTCCTCAGTCTGTAGTCTTTCTCAATACTAATTATGTTCTCGGCAGTCTCCCCCTCCATGCCCCCTTTCTCCCTGCCCCTGTGCTCTCTCTCTCCCTCTCTCTTTCTCTCTCACTTGCCTGCACTAATCCTTTTGTTGTGGACTGAGGGGCCCAGGCTTTGGCTGACCGTTCGGCACTGTAAGGGCTGGTTCAGCTGAAGGGTGCCGACCGAGCCCTCATGTCCTCCAGCAGATCAGTCGTGCCTATTAATAACGCCTCCCTCAGCAAGAACACACCGTCGCTTTTCTTCCGTTCCCCACCGTTCTCTCCCTCGATTTAACTTCCTCTCATTTCCTTCTCTTCATCACCTCCTCGTGGTTTGGATCCTTTTAGCCGGTCCCCGGAGCTTGAGGCAGCTGGACAGCCCTGGTAGCAACATGCACCCCCGGAGCAGAGCTCCACGCCTGCTGCCACTGCTGCTGCATCTATGTCTGCTCATGAGGGGGCTGGAGGTAAAGGGGCAGGATGAGGGGTATCTGCAGGGGGCTCTCAGGGCCCTGGATCTGCCCCTCGGGATGGGCGATGAGGCGAAGCTGCAGAAAAACAGCACGAGCCTCCTGATCAGCACACTGCTGCAGGCGGTGCACTGTGCAGACTGGACTGGTATCTCTCAGGACACGTGTGAGAAGGTAAGGCCAAAGCATCTCCTCCTATCACCACCCAACTGTCTGTTAATGATGGTAAAAAGACAACTTGGGCTTTTACATCCCTTTTCAAGTGTTTACTCTGTATTCATCTTGTGTCCTGGAAGCATGCTCGTTATGGCAGGAATGTGCATGAATGTGGAGGCTTAAGTTCTTGACCTGTATGGGGCATTCATGCTGAGTGGCTTTAGACGTCCCTCAGTTTGACATAATAAACTCCAAAGGGTGGATTTAGAGGCATTAAATATGCTTTTGCAGGTGGGCTGACAATAGGATTTAGCGTTTGTCAAGCTTCGGGAAAATATAAGATTTAGGAATGAAGGACCACCTTTTTTTGTACATTTTGTCTCCGATCAGTGAATAGGCTGCTTTTTCTCAGAGGGAACAGTGCTCCACCCACTCTCCTAACCTTGTGTGATTTGTGCGTGGGTTTAATTGGGCCTGTGTTCAAGTCACAACACAAACGGCACCATAAAAAAACCCTTTTTTCTCACAAGCAGAGTACAGTGAGTGCTGTAGGAAAGTGGGCCCTTTATCGAGCTGACCTCTCCTGAACCGCGTGCTGCCATAATCATCGAAAGTTTACGTCTTGCAAATGTCAATCCACACATGATGTGCACCTTCCTGTCCCAAACGTTTGTCTGAAGCCGTTTTAACTCGCCTGACATGCTTTCATTCTTAATGCAGTGCTTAACTCCAGACGTCGCTCTCTCCGTGCTTGAGGACGACCGGAGTCCAGACCTCAGTGAAGACGACTACCAACGGATTTCCACCGTCCTGCTTTACTACATCATCAACTTGGAGGATCTGTGCGTGTCCAACGCGGCCTCCCACTCGTCCACGTCCTCTTCAACCTCCTCGGCTGGGAACTTCCAGTTCTATCTTCTGGCTCTCACCAACCTACATCCTGCTGAGGACAACGACTTCCTGTCACCCAGCGAAACAGAAAGTATCCTGCAGCTCATCAACCAGCACTACGAGCCCTCCGAGCAAAACAGGGCATCCGACCTGCAAGTGAGGGACTTCTTTTTTCTCACAGATGTTTCCCGTCCTAACAGATGTTTGCCTGCACACGAACATGCTTCATCTTTGCTCCCACAGTGTGTTGATGAAGAACAACTCCTGCAACATGTTGACGCTGATGAAGGTGCAGGTGCCGATGCATCCGTTGTGCCCAAACTGGCGGCGGCCATCATCAGTCACATTCTGCAGGGCCGCTGTTTCCGGCGGAGCAACCTGCCGTCACCGGCCTTCTTCACAGATTATATCTTTCACTCTCTGAACCGCACGAGCAACCTGCAGATTATTGGTAAGTTCAGGAAAGGAGCCCGTCCTCCTTGTGACTCTGAAAGCAGAACAAGAGAAAAGATGATTGTTGCGGACCTCAGAGCGCAGCTGTTTCTCTGCTTAGACCTGCAGGAGTTGCTTCATCAGCTGGGAGTGGGACGGGAAGGCACGACGCACTCCTACAACAGGAAGAGGCGGAGCTTCTCAGGAAACTCGAACAAGGTGGCTGTGCATTCGCTGGATGACTGCGATCACGATGCGGAAGGGAAAAGCAGGGACTGGGCTCAGGTTTGTCTGAGACAAAAAACTCACACGGCTCGGTGAAAACATCACGTACAGTCAACCGCTGCGATATGGTGGCAGTGATGTAAACTGCAGGCAGGTACAGTGCGACTTGATTTGCAAAACCACCCACTCATCTCCACATTTATCTCTTTCTTTGATTCCAATCAGGTGTGTTTTTCAGCCAATCAGTTGGTGGATATTTTTGCCCTGGATCCTCATTTGCCAATTTCCAAGGAGCACTTCAGACAAATTTGCCCAGCCATCATTCAGCAGTTGCTAGGCAATGCGTGCGAGTCTGCAGAGCAAAAAACCAGAGGATCTCTTCCCACTGCTCTTGAGAGTAAGACATTTTGCCACACTGTTTCTCTCCATGTACCACCAGCAGTTTGAATTCTATGTAGAAAATTAACCCCACGCAGGATTAACGCATTTGAGCTTTACACTTCAGGGCAAGAAGTGAAAACCTGAATGGATTAATTAATGATTGTCTGCACAAATCAAAGACAGTCAGCCCAAAGAGTGCTATTTCATTGCAACAACATGTAGCAAACCTGTCGACAATGTTAGAAATTAAACCAAATGATGTGTTTTGTGCTGTTGGCACTGAGATTTTGCCCACGTCTGTCTCTTCAGAGTATGGCTACAGCACAGCTGCTGTGCTGCTCATCACGGTGGGCTCCATGTTCGGGATCTGCCTGATCTTCTTCAACTCCTGCCAGGAGACCTACTCGCTCATCCTGCAGCTGTTCGTGGGCCTGGCCGTGGGGACCCTCTCAGGAGACGCCCTCCTGCACCTCATACCACAGGTACAAGCCCCCACCGCACAGCCAAAACCACCGACTGGAGCGTGGATCCCCCTCTGACCTCTCTGCTGCCTTTTCGCAGATCCTCGGCCTCCACGATTACACTCACAGCCATGACGACGAGCCCTTCACCGGAGAGAAGGAGTATCTCTGGAAGATCCTGGGCATCGTCGCTGGCATTTACGGCTTCTTCCTGATTGAGAAACTCTTCTCCTTCTTGGTCCCCTCACATGGCCACGTGAGACTTGTTTTTGTTGAAAGAACAAAGGGGAAAGGTTTAAAAAATCATGTTTTTAATGTTGGACATGTTGAGTTATCGAGTCTCGTGGCTTCTCTTTGTCTGCAGGGTCACTCCAGTGACCTGTCCTTGGAGCTGGGCTGCAACGGCCACTCACAGAGGGGCAAGTCAATCTCCACCATCCAGCTGGTGAGTCAAATCAGAACCTGCAGCGGGCAGGCAAATTCAGCGCTCTTGGCAGAAAAGCCGCATTCATTCATTCATCATTGCTGCTATTTACTTTCGTGATAAAGAAGACCACCAGGGCCACGACAGAGCAGCTCTTGGAAACCAAATCGAGTTATGTCACGTTCAAACAAAATGCGAATAGCTTGTTGTTGATGCGTCCTGTAACCGAGCATCAGTTGTTGACAGGAAACGTTTGGGTCAAGGTTTCTGCATCCCCACTGCGATGTTTCACTCCTCCGCTCCTTTTAGCTGGTAGTCGTGCTAGGGGGCGCTGCCGAACACGCTGGCACGATTTTGACCCCGTTACCGTTTGGCCAGAATGTTTTGGCAAACAGACTTCAGCAATAATCCAGAGAAATTCGCATAAATCCTTTCTCCACTGCGCTTACATAACAGGAAAAAAGGAGTGGTGTGGGAGGGGGTAAAGGAACAGAGCATGTAGGATGTTGGAGAATGAGAAGCATTGAATCATTCAGAAAGCACTTCACGCTTGTGTTGAATCATGCACGTACAGTTAAATGCATATCTAATTGCGAGAACATTTCAGATGGCTGCATAACAGCCTTCCAGAGGGAAAAGTGAAATCTGCGATGAAGAGAAACGCAGCTGAAAGTATCCTCCTGCCTGAATAGCTCCCTTTCGTAATTGAATCAGAGGTGAAAGAAGTCTGAATCTGTGCTGTAACGAATCACCTCCGTCCTGCAGGGACCCGTGGATGACTTGGAGTGCACAGAAATGTCTCCCGAGCACGCAGCCGCGCAGATCCCTTCACATCAGAGTAAGCTAACGAACAAGGGGAAGGCTGTACATTTCGCACACAAATGAACGTGTTGTACTCTGTAATTAGTCGCCCCGCACGACAAAGCGATTGTCACGGCTCTGAGGATGAGCTCCGACAACACAGGCTCTCTTTGTGTTTCCAGGGCAAGGGGTTCCTCTGCTGGCGGTGATGGTAATCGTGGGAGACAGTCTCCATAACTTCGCCGACGGCCTGGTCGTCGGGGCGGCGTTCTCCTCTTCGGTTGAGACCGGCATGGCGACCACCGTGGCCATCCTGTGCCATGAGATCCCTCACGAGATGGGTGAGAGGCTGCTGAGTTTGCTCCAGCTGCTGCCAGACGGCAAATCTGCCTCACTCGCGCGACTGAACCGCGACTGCTATTTTTGCTTTTGGCCTTGAAGGAGACTTTGCAGTGCTGCTCAGCTCGGGGCTCTCGGTGAAGACGGCCGTGCTCATGAACTTCCTCAGCGCGCTGACCGCCTTCATGGGGCTTTACATCGGGCTGTTCGTCTCCGCCGAGATGGAAGTCCAACAGTGGATATTCTCCGTCACCGCTGGCATCTTCCTCTATCTGTCACTTGTAGAAATGGTGAGTTAGACCACTCTACATAGTCTATGATGAAGACCTGATCCTTGAAATAAATGGATTGGTGCATTTTACTTGAACTGAGCTTTAGTTCCTCAGAAAATATTGGAAACGCACATCAGCTTCAAAACCAGGTTCAGCAGTGTGATAAAACTTGAAAACTTTGACCCCACTGTTGATCTGGCAACGCTTGGAGGACCAAGTTTTATGTTCATCACCATGAACATCCAAAATATTGTCGTCATTCTTGCCTCAGTTTTGTTCTGGGCTAATCAGCGAGCAGCAACATGTCATCAGTCCCACTCTGGCCGGCAACTCTGTCAATATTGGTCCTGTGTTGTCACAAGTTGGCGTTGTCTTTGGGGATCAAAGAGTTCAAGTTGGTCCTCTGGCTTCTTTTGGTTTCTGTCTCACTTCTTGTCCTCTTCTTTGCATCAGCTCCCGGAGATGAGCCGGGTGAAGACGGACCGGCCGTATCTCATGTTTCTCCTGCAGAACCTGGGCCTCCTGATGGGTTGGGCCTGTCTGCTGCTGCTCGCACTCTTTGAACATGAACTCAAATTCTGAACTCGGCGCACATGGGTTCAGACGAGGCGGAACTGTCGACTCCTTTCAGTGCTTCTTTCAGGTTTTCCCAAGTAAATATGCTCGGTTGCTCTTTATACACAGAAGTATGTGAACCCAGTGTGTGTTAACGAGTCGCTGTTTCAACGAGTGAACGTTTCATGAGGTTGTAGACTCAGCTCTGAATCACATACAGTATATCTCATTTATAGTTATAGAAAGCTTCTCTCTCTTTTTTTCTCGACATGTGATGATTTATTTTTGTATGTGAGGTAAAACTGGTGCCTGTATCTGGACACTACTTGTCTTATTTGACCTCCTGCAGATGAAAATGTGCAAATCCGTTCTGTGAAACTTCTCATGTTGCCTCAGACAATCAAATCATTCGATTTAGTCTTGTAAGATATTGTAAATTCTCCTTTTATGTTTATTTTTGATGTATTCTTTGTTGGGGTTTTTTGGTCTTCAAACTGATGAAAATGTAATTTTATAATTCTCTTTCATTTTGGGTTTTGTTGATTTTGTACTTTCTGGATATGTGTGACATTTCACATGCTTGTGATTTTCATCGAGGTTTTTTTGTAAATCAACTGTGAAATGTTGTATGATCTTAAAGGAATATACACTGTGTTACGAAATCTCATCCAGATTAAATCACTAAAGGGATCCTTCAGCGTTTCAGTGCAGTGCTGCACACAAACTGGACAGACAGACAGTTTAAAGTTAATGTATAGTTGTTTTAAGTCTGTGTTGTGTGATTTGTCACAAAAAATATGCTTTTATCCAACCAGAGACATTTGAATAATTAAACAAACCTTCAAGTATTCAAAGGATTCTGAAAAAATGCCTCACACTGCTTTTTTCTGTCGCGTCTCAAACAGCCACTCTGTAAATTTGATTGATGAGTGACGATTCAAGTGAAAATAGCATCATAAGCACAAAGAGTAAGGACGTGTGATTGATGGTAATCTTCTGCTAACACATTAACAACACTAGCTGCAGCAGTCGTAGAACCATTTAGCTCAGTTTAGCAGTAAAATGAGAAGAATCAGCCAATGAGTCAGTGTTTAATCCCTATTTGATTGCTTCCTCTTATTTGTTCAGATCTCTTTGTGTGTTTGAGTCAACTGTGTTTTTCTTCCCTCTGAGTCTTTTTATGTAATATCTGAGTTTTCCAGCAAACTTACATAAACTTTGCAGACATTGTCGATGGATTATTAACCCACATCTGGTTGCCAGAAACCTTAAAACTGGATTGGGTTAATGAGAAAGAACACGAAGTACATTAGAACGACTTGTCAGGCATCAACTGTTCCCAAACGGTTATTTTCGGAGGCCCGTTTTGAAAATCGCCGCTCAGTTTCGGCGTCTCATCTCAGAGGAATCGCTCTTTGTTTTGGAGGCCTCTCTGTGATCCAATACGAGGGCACTTCCACCCACCTGAGCTACTTGTTCTTCTCATCCACCAACCTGGATGACTAACACGCGATGCTGTACAAGACAGAAGCGCGGCAGCGATCCGACCCACACAGAGCACGCGCTCTTTACCGGTCAGAGTGGGCCTGCGTAGGGAGGGGGCGGACGAAGGGGGAGTGTGATGAATACATCAGCACAATGAGACAAATGAATACAATAAATCAAGTTATTTGTACATAAAATTGGATTTGTGATACTGTCAGAGCTGCCGTTTTAATCAGCTCGCTGTGATTTGATTTCGGGTGCTCTCAGCATCAACGCGGTTCTGCAGAATTTCGAGCAAACATGTCGGGCATTAACCTAATTTGTGTCAGGGATTAGTTTCGTTGTGCAACTGCTGTGGCGATTAGGTTATTCTGCCTCCGCCCGCCTCTCGGCAAACCGCTCAGTCAGATGCATCGACGGTGTCACGAGATTATTGGGCGATCATGTCAGGAGGAGCTGACAGAGACATGGTGACTTCCACTGTAATGTCCAAACAATAGGAGGAAGCCCGCTGCCTTTCTCTCTCATTTCGAGTGATTCAGTGTTTATTTTGGAAAAGCCAAACCTTTTCGGCATTTCCAGGAAAGCTTTAGCCCGGTTTCTTTCTGTGTAAATCTGCTTCTTAGCACCAGCGTTTTTTGTTGTTGTTTTTTTGGCATGTGTGCACCTTTTCAAAGCAACTGCTGCCAGAATGGAGGAAGGAAGGGCTCTTTTATCTGGAACTTGTTGCTGCGAACACTTGCTCAGCACGGAGCTGCCAGAAGAGGAGTTCAGCTCGGGGGTCACGAGGGCGACCCAGCGCACAAACAAAGGGAAGCGCTGAGACAGAAACAGGAAATGTAGAAATGTTTTCCCTTTGATCCCGAAAGGATCGGATGGAAAACAACTTTTCACACCTCTTACTGTCTGCATGAACACACTACTCGTCAGACATATTTGTCTTTGTTCAGCATCAGCATCGGTTTTTAGATACAGTTCAAACTTAAATTAGACTAAAACTCAGTGTTTTTTTTTTTTATTTCTGCAGGAAATTGTCTTACAGTAACAAATTAGGAACCGGAAGTTCAAGCTTTCATAACTTTACACGACATACAGGCAGTTTTTAAATGCAAACTTTGCTCAACAGCTGCTGCACTACGACTACCAGGATCCAACTCACTGCCACCTCTGTTCATTTCTATTCACTGACAGCTGAAGTGTTTAATCTCTACATTATAACCATCCATGACTGCGACGTCTGTCTAGTGTAAAATAATGCACTAGTTTCCCTGAATAAATTGCAAATGTGGTTAAAAGCCACCAGAGGGCAATGATGAATAATAATCCTGCAGGGCTGAATGCAGTAATCACCAGAGTGGAAGAGGGGGGAGACTGGGGAGCAGGATGTGCATCACTCCTGTCATAAATAACTGATTCCTTGGCATTAAGGAGACATTGACCAGGACACAGTATTTTCCCTGCAGCTCTCTGTTTGTGTCGGTACAAGGAGGGTCAAAGAAAGGTGCTGCATTGATGTAACATCCCCTTAATAAGCTCCGGTCTCTACTAGGTGCTTCATATGGACACAATAAGCAGATAAACAATCGCTTGAGGTAAAAGAGCTTAAGAAAGACGCTATTCATGAACGTACGCACACATTTAAGTTAAACAGGAACATTATTGTCACTTTATGTCTTATTCTGATGTTGCAATGATCTCTAAAGCATCGTGCAAATGAATTCTGCCTCTATCAGTGAGTTTAAGCAGAGTTTCTCCTGCTAAAATACTCTGAACACATGGTTTTTTGTGTGTGTGTTCATTTTCATGCAGATTCCTGTGCCTTGCATGCTGTTATTCATGCCCATGCCTTTGTGCTGAGAGGAGGCAGAGGTGTTGGCGTTGGATGAGGGGTGCATGGAGCAGGAGAGCTCTCAGTCAGTGTGGGCAGGAGCTGCTGCTCTGACGAGGAGGCTCAGTGATGCTGAAGGCTAACACAGCTGAAAAGTCCAAATCAGCAACCTTCGTCTCAACTTGAGAGGGATAAAAAAAGAGAAAAGAAAAGAAAAGAAAAGAAAAGAAAAGAAAAGAAAGAAGGAGCTGCGCGTCTCTCCCGCTCAGGCTCCTCCTTTCACTCTCAAACTTCAGGGCGAGCGGTGCCAGCTGTGCGCGCGCCTTCCTCTCGCTAACTCCTCCAAAATAAGTGTGTCAAAATGCGACTCGGCGCTTTGGACGAGCTCGGCCGGAACTTCTGGCCGCGCACACAGGTTTTATTCACCGCCTGTTTCTGTTTGGCGGTGTGATGGTCGTCAGTCACACTTCAAAGACCACGGCAGCGATTCCTCCGGACAGACACATGGACTCCCTGGAGCACCCGACGATGCAAGTAAGTTTACTTTAACTCGGCCACATTAATTTAATCTGTAACAGGACGCTGCGTGTGTGTGGAGTTTTATTTTGCATTTGCAGTGGAGGAATCGGTGCGGCTCACCTGTCCTCTTCCTGTCCACCATTTCCTCTAATTGGCCGCTACTTCAAACTATCCCGCCCGTGCAGAGTGAGCGCAAAGGAGCAGCTGTCCGGTGTGTTGTTGACCCCAGATGTTGTCTAGAGGATTGTTTTATTGATGTTTTTGTGAATCATTTTGGAGAAAAACTCTGTTCACTGGAATGAGGAGCGACTCAATTCAGTAGGAACGACGAGCAGCCTCCACAAGGACATAATTGACGATGCTAAAGGTTGTGTGGTCCAGCTGCAAATTGATTGTTTCATGTGTTAAGTGTCAGTCAAAGTAGGAGCAATCCCTAACAACCTAGCTTGTTGTGTTATCTTTTATCTGACTGGTTGTGTTGCTGTATAAGCTAATTATTCGACCTGTCCAGTCATATAAACTGAGCTCATATCAGACTGGCTGCTCAGAATTTAAAAGAAATCTCATTGTTTTAAGTGTGTTGGTCAAATTATCACTGAGAGGAATATCTAAAGACAGAACTGAAGAAATGTGTCATTTCCCCATCAGTGTGTTCTGACCTAAGTTTGCTTTCTGTCTATATGCAGCATCTATTTTCAGAAAGGTTTTGATTCTCGCCTGGCTAAAAAGTAATGGCACCAGTTAAAGTGGATCAGGAGGAATCAGCTGTCTACCTTTACCTTGAAAATGCTGAATAGGTTAAAATATAATATCAGATGATGGCTGATGTGACTTATGGTGAGTTATCTGCCACACTCTTTTTGGCAGTTTAAAGATGGAATGACTAAACCTGAAAAGCATTACCGTCGTTCACCCGCAATAATTTGAGCCGACGGAAAAAAATTTCCCAAACAAATTGGACTGAAAATCGGTTCAACTCGAATTTATACCTGTCAGAAAAAATTACAGGCTTCTCTTCCTGAATTACAGTCGAACTTTTTTTTATTGGCGGCATAAATCTACTTTTCACAGGGGCTCAGCCTGAAAAATCCTCTCATTAAGGACGTTCAGGATACCTGCAAGAGGAGAGCGAGCCCACACGGGATTGTTTTTCCATGCGTGTGAGCGTGTTCCACGCGTATGATGTTATTTCTGTGTGGTTTGTCCAGGCTCTCGCCGGGCGGCTCAAGCTGGCCGACAGGACCGGCTCCTCCGAAACGTTTTCCCTCTGCTCGCTCGTCATGTGCATGATTAACAAGTCCCGCGGGAGCGCGCTGGAATAAAAGGCAGCTTCGAAATGAATTTCTGGGGTTTCAGTTGCTATTGGCAACATATGCTGCAGGAGCACTCCTGCGCTACTCCTCCAGCTTAGAGTGGACCACCCCGATAATTACTGTCATTGATGCAATGGAGTATATGCCAAAAAGTGACTTTATGGTAACGAGTAGGACAGTAAACGCAGCTGAAAACGTCTGTCTTTTTGCTCATTGTCTTGTCGTGGACCTTGAAACACAATAAATGGCTCTCTAACAAAAGTTTCTCTTTACTTTGAAGTCTCAAAACAAAGGAGCCCGGAGAAAAGGCCGCTTCAAAGGCTCAGACGGCAGCACCTCCTCCGACACCACCACCAACAGTCTTGTTCGCCAGGTAAGAGCCGACCTTCGATCTTGCGTTTCCTCCTCCAAACCTTTTGGGACGATTCGCTCGCCGAGCAGATTCAGACGGTTAAAAGATCGGCTTCAGACGAGGACACAAGAACCTCACGAAGTATGTTTGTGACCGGATCACCGTCAGAAAACTGGCGTGTAACTGGTGTGTGTGTGTGAGTGCAGTGAAAGTAAACCTAAGCTGGCATCAGAGCTCAGTCATCATCATCCATCAGGGGTAAGATGTGCATTGCAGGGAAAGCTCAGTGTAAACACGGTGGGGACACGATGTTAAGTAGTACGCTCCTTGGACCTGCATCTTCGAGTGCAGCGACAACACGGCAGCCCTGTTATAAAGCAGACCCCCGCAAGGTACGCACTCCCCGCGTCTGGTCTTTGTTGAGCAGACCTGCAGACGGCGTGGAGGATGCACGCTCCTGCCTAGATGTTTCTGCCTTTTTTGGAGGAGGCGCAGAGCGCCTCGCCTTTGGCACGGCCGCGGTGCAGCGGCGGGGAAGCTGGAGGAGATCCGGCAGACCGCGCGCCTTCCCCCCCCCCCGCCCCGACGCCTGCCTCGTCTCACGGCTGCCGAGGACTTCCGAGTGAGCCGCGGGCGTCTCGGCCGGAGCTGCTTGGTGAGAGAGAGAGGGGGAAAAAAATAAAAAGGCCGATTTTCCTGCCACCCCTTGGGAGCTGGTGCCCATTCCCACACTCCTCTCTCCAAATGAGGAGTTCCCCTTCAGTCGGGGTCGAATCGCTGTGGCCGTCAGTCTGCCGTTCGACACCACGCCCTATCGAAAGGCCATCCGAGGCCGTTCAGACGTGAGACAACGCAGGGATGGGGAGAGAAGGGGAGTGATGCGTCGCAGGGTTGGCGAAGGCTCTCTCATGTCGAGAAGAAATATCCTCTTTAAGATATTTGCAGCACGAGGGTCCCAGAAATAGCCGACCTTCCAGTAACTTCTCCTCTGTTTGGATTGGGATGTAAATACTGTTACTCAATTGTGTTTGTCATAACAGCTGTTCTCTGTCCGCCCCCTCTGCTCTTCACTCATGTTCAATCACGCCGAATCGGATTGTTTTTAGTTTTCACAGAGAAACGAGCGTTTGTTGTCGGAATAGTTCAACTATCAGCATCTTGGAGAAGTCTGAAACTAAGTTCAGCGTGGTTATCTGCCCGCCTATTCATCAGTCTGTCGTCTGGTCCTCTCCTCCCTCCAAACAGTCACAGGAGCACGACTTTTCCAACCAGCCGTTGTATATTTTTCTCCTCGCTCCGGCTCCTGTCTGACCTGCTGTTTCTGCGCCTCGCAGTCCTGACGTGTTCGTGGGCGTCTCGAGAACTCCTCATCAGGGTCACGGTGCGTTCGATCCGACCGCGCCGCGAGCGTCGAGGCAGATCTCCCAGCAGCTGCACGCAAACGGCTCCTAAAAGACGGGATTAGTCACGCTCCTGCAGATAGAGGCGGGGCCAGAGGTCAGACGGCGAGTAGGCTGCGAGAGAAAAGGATGAGAGACGTTCCCCGCGGCCGCGTCCCGATGCCCCGCGGGAAGCACGGAGGAGGCGGGCGAAGGATGAAGGTCCGGGGCCGAGCCAGACGCGCTCCTGCCGTGGGCGGCGCGGGGTCGGCGTTTAGCTGGAGCTCGGCGCTCCATTGAGGAAAGCAGAGGGGCAGCGCTGACGGGTTTGTTTCCAAACTCCGGCGTCGCCAGGTGGATAGTTTATTTTTGTTTTGCCGTGTAGGTGGTCTCGTTCTGCGGTGCAAAGCAGACAAACCAACACAGTGATGGTGGTTCGCTCTGCAGCGTCCGCCTGCACTGCCGGTGGGTCGAACGGAGAGGCTGGCGTATTGTACACGACCGTGTTTGCACACAGGACTCCCTTTTATAGCAGTGACCTTTATTTCAGTCTTTCTATCAAGAGGTGGAGAAACAGGTGGCTCAGCATCAGAAAAATCTCCCGTATTGTGAAATAGTTCATGTTCAAACTGCTTATTTGAACGTCGTGTTTCAACTCTCGACGTGACAACTGATGTACCGACTGACCGAAGCCAAAACGGCAGCGTAGCATCAGCAGTGTGAATGCGAGGACGATAGACGCGGCTGCTCTGTGGCGAGCGATAAAACCCACGACTCGGCGCTTTTTTTCGGCTCCGCCAGACGCTCGGCGCGGCCACTCGGTGTGCCGCCGTCCATCTGCACGCTGGCACTGTGTTCAGAGAGTCTGCTTTTGACTAATGCATGCTGGGAAATGATCCAGTCCCCCATGACCCCGAATAATAATAAACTTTCTTTATATAGCGCTCCTCTGAAAACAGGCCCGACAAAGACAGGGAGACACAAAGCGCAGAGCAAACAGCGGGATAAAACACGGGCGGACGGCTTGTTTGAAAACGAGTCGGAAAAGTTTGAGATCAGGAACAATAAACACCTCGTCACTTTTCTTCACCCAATTAAACTTGTTTCTTGAGCTCCGCTTTAGGATTTCACTCTCCGAGATGTCAGTGTTGAATGTAGCGATGGATTTTTTTCAGTTAAGTTGTTTCTTACTCAAAAAGACAAAGAAGCAAGACCATTGTTGGTGTAATGATACATAATTTTCTCTACTTTTCTGTAGCTTGTGGATGTCGTTTCTATTTTTAGGGCAGGAATGAGCCTTCAAAAGGTAAACGGTGACAAACGCAGCAGCAGAGCCTCTTTATTGAAGTGAAGGTTAAAGAGGTCGGAGACGACTGAAGCTGGCATTTGGCAAGAAAGCCACTTTAGACAATCAGCAGCTCACCAGTTCACTGTGTCAGTCCCAGGTTCAACTCCAGCACCTGTGCTGCACAGCAGACAGTGTCAAACGGAGGGTTCAGACGTCCAGTAGCTGGAGCTGTGATTTACGTAACTCGCTGAGTATTATGTCATAATTAACCTCCCGCTGCTTCCCACACGCATCATGTTTATGTAAATGGTTGCACCATGCTTCTCACCTCCCCTCTGTGCTGTATCTCCTCCTCCTCCCGTCCCTTTCACCTCCATCCCCTGCCTGAGTCTGTCGTCGTGCCTTTTCCCACCACAGTAGCGCGCCTCATTATTGCAGCCTGACCCTCGCTGTCTGGGCGTTGAGGCTGGAGCGAAGGATTTGGCGATGAAAGGCCGTCCGAGAGCGTGCGGGGAGCTCAGGAAACCCCTTCCCGCTCTCTCAGCGACTGCTTTTCTTCCCTTCCCATCAGTCTCCGATTTTTTTCTTCTACTTACTGGAGGAAAAGAATGACGCAAAGAGGTTGTTATGGCTCCGATGCCTATCAAATCTGGCAGACTTCTTGCTTTTATGTAATGCATGTGCACCACTGTGAGGGCAGGCAGCCACCAATGGCAATCTTGAACTTGCAACATTACAGATGTTTGTGAACTTCAAGCAACACACGTGAATATGCTTTTTTAGACGGAGGGATTCTCTGGCAAGTCAGACGTGTGTTGAGGCATCAAAATGCAGGACTAAGGCCTGAAAAATCTACTTTTGGAAACTGTGGAGTGAAGAAAAAGCAGCTGCCACCCTCTGCTGCTGCTCAGACTGTTGCTACAGCAGCACCACACTGCCATCGAGTGGCAGCATCGTTTATCGTTCGCCTGAAGCGCCACGGGAAGAACAAAAACCGTGTTGTGAAATCTCGAAGGGAAACGCGTTGTGTAACTGTACCGAGAGTCAAGTGTACGAGTCAGCTGTGGAATCGAACGGATTGTTTCAGACTCCGTCACGTTTCAGCGCCGACACTTCAGCAGAGCTGCTTTGGCTCCTGCGTTTTGACCTGAATCCAAGTTCCTCCGGCCCCCCTTCCTCGCCCCGCCCTGCTGGGTTACAGCTAAGACTAAATTAATTTGGCTGTTTGTTGATGCACCCCCCCCCCACACACACACACACACACACACAGAGTCAGACAGGGTCACTGTATGCGCTCTGATTCTGAGTTCCTGGTCTCCCGTCTGAATGATGTCCAACAAAAACACCGTATCCTCCATTGTACGCAGTTTTCCAGATGGATGCAGACTGTAGCAGAGATGGAAACTGTGAGGCTGCCTTTAGGTTTAATGCAGCGTTTGAATGAATCGTTCTTTTTTCACTGATTCTTGTTACCTTTTAACTATTCTGTATAAAATTGTCTATCATAATGGACTAAAATACAAAAAATGCATCTGGGAAAGGTTGATCAATGGACTTATTTGTCGATATGTTGATATTCACATTGAACACTTCAAATTTAAACAGAAAAGTGAGAAGTTTCTGTCGCTGACGCACAACGAGCAGCCGCTCCTCCGTTTCTCTTTTTCCTCCCCGGGTTTTAATCATAAGATGGATTAATTTAATTAGCTCCTCCTTTTGCCTTGGAAGCTCGCTGTTTCTGCCCCTGTGATTGATGGCGACTGTCTCCTGAGTAGTGATGCAGATGTAGGGAGGCCTCGAGGACGCGTTTTTAACTGTTGCATCACGTCCTCGATCGTTGCGTGTCTCTCCTCATCATCCTTTAAGAAAACAGGAGCTTGCGTGCAGCACCTGGAGTGAAATATTCACCAGGTTTCCCTCCAGAAAGCCCGCAATGAACTTAAATCAAACAGGCAGCAGCAGACGTGTGTAGACCTGTCTCCCCCCCGTGGGGGAGCGGCGGTTCCTTCTGAAAGGAGGCCGGCTTCCGACAGGTGAGCTGACAGATTGGACTCCTTTTTCACTGTAAGGTGCGCGGCTCTGTGTTTATAATGACGCCTCTCCATCACGGTGACACGTGTCGGACGCTGAAATATTGGCGGTGAAGAAGCTCCGGCGCCGATGAAAGATGATGTCAGGTTTACGTGGTGCTGACGGTTTGTCAGGCCCCAGCAGATATATAGACGCTCTGTACTATCACTGATGAGCTCCGAGCTCCGCAACACCATCTGGTCACTGTGTAAAGCTGCGTTATTGATATTCCCCAAATGTTTGGGATCCAAACTTTCAACAGTGTATCTCTATAATCCAAACATCAAGTTTTTGGTGCTGTGTTGTTGCATTCTTTACAACCGAAGCGAAGCCTGATAGACTAGAGGCTGAAATCTGATCGAGAGGAACCAGGTTTTCTTCTCCTTTTTCAAATGTTTTCACCCCCGTTTATGGAAAGCATCATTTCAGCTCCACAGAGGCAGAAAGCAGAGTTTATCTTCATCCTGACACGCTGTAATCTGACAGCAGAAATCACGTCGTCATTCTGCTGACAAACGACACTCGCCGGCACCTCGGGCAGGAGCGACGCCGCTGATCGTGACTGATGATGTCTTCAGCATCACAATCAACGCTGCGACGATGGGGGGGGGGCTGGGATGGGAGGCGGCGTGAGACCGAAACCAGATGACCACAGGGGGGAAAAATGATTTAGTTGGGATAATATTTTGCGAGCAGATGGCTGTGTTTGAACACGATGGCGGCGCAATCATTAGCATGCAATCCTCATCATGGAAGTTTGTGTGCTCAGTTTTACTGCTGCCGAACTGTAAACACACAACCATCTATAAATGTTTATTAGATGTGGGTAGTCTGCTATGACGACAATCTAGTCATGAAATATGATGACTTTTTATAGTAAATGAGGGAAACATTTGGGAAAACCCCTGTTCTCTCTTTATAGGATTTCTATAGTCATTCATTTACTTTCCACCCTCAAAACTTTTAATATTGCATCCTGAATCCATGATGGCCCTGAAAGAACAGTCAAACCATTGCAGTTCAGCAGGTTCCTCTCGCTGGGTGCTCTGCTGCCCTCACTGCCACAGGAGTTGAGAACAAGTCCACGGTCATGCTGTTTGTATGTACATTATCACCACTGCAGCCCCCACTGCCTGCTGAGACGTGGAGCGAAGAAATGCCTCCCCGGGCTGGCTGACGCAGCAGCGGGGGCCGGCTGTCACTCAGGACTCAATCACCTGAAAGTAGTGGAGGAGGAGGAGGAGCGTGACGGGGGAGGAGTCACGGAAAAACGATCGCAGCGCCTCTGCGGTCACGCCCGGCTCTCCGTGGGAGCGTCTCCCCCCTCTGCGCCACAGGCAGAGTTGCACTGCTGCTCTGCTCGTCACACATGTCCTGTATTCAAAACACGAGAGCACGCTGCCAACCGCTCGCTCACCCTGAAACGGCATGCGAGAACAGAATGACAAAGGAGGAACACACAAAGTCAGAAAAGCAGCAGTGTGTGTTCGAAAGCAAACACAAATGAGAAGGGAAGATAACACACTGGGGGGATATGGAGGTGTGTCCTCCATTAGGAAGCAGGAGACAGCGGTCACTAAAGGACACTCTGAACTCCACCTCCTGAGGTGTGTGTGTGTGTGTGTGTGTGTGTGTGTGTGTGTGTGTGTGTGTGTGTGTGTGTGTGTGTGTGTGTGT
>JAUESF010000002.1:9471924-9482515 GCA_032274765.1 Malacoctenus tetranemus | reverse complement strand
GTGGTGGAGACCAATCTGCCTGATCACACAGCCATAAGTAGAACACAATACAACCATACAACCACAACTGGTTGCCATTTAAAGTCACCAGTCTTTCTGTCCTTATTCAGAAAAGCTTTCAAAGTGACTTCTCATGGATGTTAAGTCTGTTTTTTATCACTTTTTCTGCTGTTCAGGGACGTTGATAAGATCGATGACCTGATGCAGGACATCACAGACCAGCAGGACGTTGCACAGGAGATCAGTGAGGCCATCTCCAGGCCTTTCGGCGAGACGTTCGATGAGGTCAATATCTTTAATGTCTTTAACAGAATCAACATAATCTGCGCTGCTTAACTGTCAGTTGTTTTTGTGAGGCCACCATGGCCTTTTTCTCTTTTTGGCACAGATTTTAAAAATATGCGTGGCACTTTGTGAATGTGTCACCAGCTAATCTCTTTCCTGTGTGCTGTGTGTTTGGACAGGATGAGCTGCTGGCTGAACTGGAGGAGCTGGAGAATGAAGCGCTGGAGGAAGGCATGTCGACTATGGGTGGTCTACCCAGCGTCCCGAGCTCCAGCCTGCCCTCATTACGGCCCACTCAGCGCGCAAGTAAGTCTCCTCCAGTGTGTAAAGGACAGGCCCTCTGTACCCGCTGTCCTCATGGAGATGTCCAAGCAAATCAGCTGAACTGGGGTCTTTTAAAGAAAATCTAAGCTGTCATCAAAATTCTAAACAATTAACTTCTTTCTGTTTGTTTTTTACAGCAACCAGGAGAAGGGTGGAAGAGGAGGAGGACATGCGTATGCTGTCGTCATGGGGAAATTAAGCGGCGTTGGCGTGAACCCCAACACAGAAACTAAATGAACATCTCTGTTTTGTTTTTAAACTTTTTTTAACTCTTTGAAGGTTTTTTGGGGAAATGAAGACATTTAAATTAACAAAAGAATGCTTTGCAGCTCTTGTTACCTCCTTGTGCGCTGTATTTATCAGCAAATTGAACATGAAGGAATTATGGTTTTAAATTTGTGCTCCAACTTTACTCCTTTTTTGTAGCAATAGACGACTCTTCATACTGCTAATAAAAGTGTTTGATAGGTAATTTTGTTTCTAAGGGCATCTGTGTAGTTTGTATCTGTAAATACTGTCAGGTCTCACTTCAGTGTTGTACATATATTGTAAGTGTTCCACAATAAAAGTCTGCCACACACTCCTCTGTGTATGTCTTTGGCCTTTTGGTTTTGTTGACATGACGGCTGCAGCAGGGCAGCAGAACCGGCCTGGAGTGACGTCCTCATTTTTGTGGTGACATAACTGAGAGCTTGGACAAACAATTGAAACCTGTTCCCAAATTGCAACTCACATTCCGAAGTACATTCATGTATTCTGAGTTTCTGGCTGGCTAATGAAACCCTGAAAATGTTTGGATCTATTATGTGAAATCAGTACTTTAAAAAAGTTTGCATATATTTTCTTCATACTGCAACAGTACATGAAGTGCTTTCTTCAGTCCGCTTGTAGCAAAGTCAGTTTGCAACGTCATTGTCATAAGGAAACAAGTTCCTCTTCTTCTCAGGGGAAAAAAAAAAGTTCCTGTTCGTGCCCTGGTTTTATTTTGAAAAACCCAGCAGCATCGTTTTTTTTGAGTGCGGTCTTCCGGTAACTCCTGTCATCAGTAGGAAGTCTTTTCTTTGGTCAACTAACCGCCTGAAGACAAATAACCACCTCAGTCTCCATTACAGATCAGAATGGCAGCGAATAAACCCCTCGAAACGTCGGGTAAGTTTTAAATCTCGCTGTTTGTGGTTGTTTAGTTGTTTCCTTTCCGAGTTGTCGGAGAGACGCGGGGCGTTTCCGAGGCTGTTAAAGTTAGCAGACTCTCCAGGCTGAGTTACTGGACCGGAATTTGACACGTTTCACACGCAGCTGTCTAAAAAAGCCCTCATATAACAACGACTGACCTGCTTTTGTGTCCATATATAAACATGTTCAACTATTAAGGTTTTATTACTGTGTAGCTTCAGTTAAAGGCTGTGGGAGAGTTACCGGGAAGCGAAGTTTCCGCTTCAGTTACATCATCCAGAGAGACGATGGTCCAGTGTCACAAACCTGTTCAATAAACACACTTTTGAGAGTGTGTGAAGCTTCAGCCAGTCGGAACTTGTTGAAAACTTGTTTATTCGCCTCCTCGAAGCTAAACTAAAGTGAAGTGTGAGAACTGAACTAAACTAAAATTCAGTACAGTTTATGTGCCAAAGTGCTTCTACACTCACATTTATATTTTGTTTTTTTAATTGTTTTGACTTCACTGAAAGATATCTTCTTCATGGCCAAAAGATCTTTCATACTAAAGTCCATAACAGTTGTCAAAGATGGTTTGAAGCTCCACTTTTTTGCTAACTGTGCCTTGGTTTCTTCCCTCACCCTAGCTGGAGATGCTTCTGGGCCTGAGGAAGAGGCCAGGAAGGCTGCAGCCATAGCTGCTGCCAAGGCGGCCATCCGCCTGCCCGAGATCCGCCTGGTGGTGCTGGGCTGGAGGTGGCCGGGCAAGAGCCTGACGGGAAACACCATCCTCGGCAGGGAGGAGTTTCGGCTGGAGCGGGCGGCCGAGTTCTGCGTGAAGAGGGAGACAGAAGTGCTGGACCGCCAGGTGACCGTGGTGGACACGCCGGGCTGGTTCTCCGCTCAGGATACGCCTCCGTCCTACAAGGAGGAGCTCGTGCGGGGGGCTTCGCTTTGCCCTCCGGGCCCACACGCCTTCCTGCTGACTATCCCCATCGGCATGTTCACCGAGGTGGACCGCACTCGCATCGAAGAGCACGTGAGCCTGTTCGGGGAGCATGTGTGGAAGCACACGATTGTGGTGTTCACCTGGGCCGAGGTGTTGCGGACCATTTCCATCGAGAGGTACATCCGCAGGGAGGGCAAGGAGCTGCAGTGGGTGCTGGAGAAGTGCAAGAGGAGGTACTTTGTCATCAACAACTGCATATTTGGGGAGCATCCCCAGGTGGGACGTTTGTTGGAGAGGGTGGAGAAGCTGGTGGCAGAGGAGGGAGGCCACTACGATCCAGAGGCGGGGAAGGAGGAGAAGAAGCCTCTGGACGTGAACCAGAATCCCACCAGGGACGCGCAGGAGATGGGGGCGGAGCTGGGGGCGCGGCCCAAACAGAACTCTGGGCTGTCGCTGTCCAAAGCGATGGAGGTGGAGCCACTGTCCAGTGAGTGACGTGTTCCTTCTGATTCAGTGTTCAGTTCAGATGTTAGGAACGTCCTTGGAAGGCAGCTCTTAAAATCAACCTCTGGTAATGACCCTGATATTGTACGACTTTATCACAATCAGTCAGTGTGATGCAGCGCTGTCCTTTATTTAAAGCTTCTACCACCCACTGAACACAGGCTAAATGTGTCCTCAGGTTTTGTTTTGAATATTCAGTTTTCACTGTGTCCTTTCATTCGCATCCCCTGTCTCCATGACAACTGAGAAAGGAACAGCAACGAATCATCATATGCGACCTGATAAGACCACGATAATAATGCGATATATTTAGAGGTTGAAGGGTGAAGCAGGTTTTTAACTGAAGTATAAACCAGTAATCAATCTCTATCTGGTTCTAGATTAGTGAGACACTCCTGGCTGACGGACCCTCGAACCCGGACCCCCTGAAGCCTCTCCTACACGATCTGGTGGCAAAGCTGCTCATGTGTCGACCCAGAGATGGGTGAAATAACTGAAATGTTACTGAATGTACACACCTGTGATTATTTATTTTTTAAAAATCCGACATTGTTGCTGGGTGTTTTACAAAATGTCAAAGAACACGTTCACTGAGAGAGGAGGCGGCGTGACCGTCAGCCGCCCTCTCAGGCTGTGCAGTAACTGATTGTTACATTTCAGCCTCTAATCATATCCGAGCGACCTTTGTAGCAGCGTCTTCATGGCTGATTGTGTCATTTAAATCTTTGAGAAAGAAACCAGCTGTTACAAACAGAAAGCCGTCCTTCCTCTCGGACCGGATGTGAACACTCCTCAGTCGCCGCCGATGCCGGCGTTTGAACTGCACTACCAAATTGTCACCGCTTTAACCAGCCAATGACTGTTGAGGGAGTCGTTTCTCCAACGATTCCCATTTGTTGTGACCAAACTGTAAATGCTTGTTTTCCCATGCACTGGTAGATGTGTACAATTGTGAAGCACTTGCGCAGTTACTGACTTTCGATTGTTGTGTGTTGCCTGATTCAGCTCTTTCAAGTAGTTCTTTCACATATTTGTACTTTGTGAGAAGTGGTCGTACTTCTGTAAAATAGATGTAGTAGTTGAACTATATCAAAATATAGATTGATTTTTTGTCAGTTTCAATCATTTTTATGTAAAATTAGTTACACTTACATGTACTGTTTATGTATAAAACTTTGGTAAGGACTCGTCCAGCTGGGGCTTTATTTCATGGTGTGGGTTGGTCGTTCTTTCACGGGTTCAGCTGCTGTGGACACACACTCGAACCTTTAGCGCGGAGCCATATACCTGTGTTTATGGGCCCTTCAAGGTGCACTCCTCTTTTTTTATAAACTGTTCTGACCTCTGGATTATTCAGGAAGTTTAGATAACCACTGGCAGCAGTCGCTCTGGGTGGTTTATCACCGTCGTCTGACCTAGTTGGTCCTGTCAGTCCAGGCTTTGGTTTCCATGGTGACATGCTTGTTGACATTTAACTGTGGAAGCTGAGGCCCCCTCCCACTGTTCTGTCATAGGCTTTTACCCCCAAAACAAAGCGCCTTTATCACTGACTTCTGATTTAGCTCTGAATATTCACTGTCACAACCAGGCACATGTGAGTCATGCTTGGTTAATGATCACTTTTTAAAGTCTTTTTGAACTGTAAAACAATCGACACGGAACATCAACGCACACAGACACACACAGACTTTGGAACGTGTAACCTGATCCAGCCCACCTTTGTTGCAGTCCTTCCTGACCCGGTTTGGGTTCATACCGCTGGTGTGTGTCTGCGTCCAGCACGTGAATCGAGTTACACTTAAGAAATTCATGAACACAGAAAAGCCACCTCCCCTCCTGCTTCAAACACAATCCCACTCCTTCAAGATTTCAATGTGGTTACAAGGAAAGCTTTAACTTTGTTGAGAGCTCTTTTGTCTGTCACGTGGAAATAAAAATCTCTATTTTAATGTAAATGCTCAGTCTGTTTTTTTTGTGCGTGTTTTCTATCAAATATTGCTGCGTTGGCCATTAAAATATGATTTATGTTCTGTTTCGGCCACTAGATGGCAGTAAGGCCCGGGGCCACACACTGTTTACAGGGCTGCAGCATGATTCACAGCAAATGGTATGACCTTGGCCACAATAGATTCATTAACTTGATTTGGAGAATGTAATGGCTTGCTGTCCGGCCATTAACACCCACTTATGCTTGTTTATAGTCCAAACATGCAGCGCTTTGCATTTGTGTCGCACGCTTCAATCGCTCCTCGCTCTCTCTGTGTGAGTGCCGTCTTTGTTTTCGGCACCGTGTTTTGATCGTGTGTCAAACTCTGTAAATCAGAACGCTCCCCCTCAGTCAATAATACTCCTTCTTTTTTTCTCCTTCATGCTTGATTTTGCCCCCGGCCTGCCGAGCTCACCTCCGTCTCCCCTCTGCTGTCTTGTTTGCTCAGCTTTCCTCTCAGCACGGCTGAAGAGCTCCATCTCTGCGATCTGCAGAGAGGCAAAGCCACCGTCCACCTGATGCGAGGATCTCGCATAAACGGGCCACGCAGCACTTTCCACTGTTGTGTGTTTCAGGGATAATTCACCGTTTAGAGCAGGAAAATGGAGCTTTTCTCACACGGAGGCGAGAGGAGATTTTATGGTTTTGGTTGGAGTGAGCTCAGACACGACCTCCTCATCACATCCTCCTCTCTCTCTTCTGTGGACCACCTCAATGAAAAAGAACATCCACAATTTTGTGTTGCAGTCGACTGAATGATCAGGTGTGGCTGTTTTAGCAACATTGTTTATTATGTCAAATGTAATCAAAACAACAGTAGTTACAGAAATTACAGACAGCTATGATACCATGTGATTCTTGAGTCCTATTGTGTGCTATGAAGTGTCATGATAAGATAGAACAAGGTCACAATCGCAAGGAGAACTCCCGGTCTTGCTTCTGTGTATTGAACTTTTGTAAATGGTTGCTGATTCTCTGATTCGACGTCGGGGAGTAAAGAACAGCACACAGCAGTAAAGTTTTCTCGACACCACCACTATGCTGCTATTCACCACCTAAAACGACACGTTATAAAAGAGGGAGCAGAAGCCATTAGTCAGGTCCACTTGGAGCGAGTGGTGACTTTGCTGCTCGACAGCTTCCTGTTCGGGAGAACGAGCTGTTCCTTTCCGGACAAACAAATTCAACCTTCAGCCACTTCGCCGTGACTGCTTTCTGACAGTGGTTATTAAAACACTTGCAGTTTCAGGTGGCAGTAAAACAAGCGGATGCTCCAAACAGCTTTTCTCCACATGTGTTAAGCTAACGTTGTTTGGGACAAGAAAAAACACATCTGTTAGCCGAGGAGACGTCGCAACGCAAACCTTTTTAGTGGCATAAAACAGGAAGAAACTGTATTTATGGTCGACACCAATGAGACCATATTAGTCCAATGGGTCTACGTGACAGATTAAATGCTATTAATATGGTCTTTGGATGGCTTAACATTATGGCCATTAGCTAAACCCCTCCCCTGGTTACAGTTGCTAAGGACAACCAGCAGTATGTTTCAGAACATTGCAACAGCGTTTGATTTTCCCAGTGGTTCAGTCACTGCGCTCACTGACACATGAGCCCAATATAAATGAGACTGAGCATTTATAATGCAGGCGGTGATATCTGGGAAAAGTTGTAATAATTGGGAAGCTGTCCCAAGGTTCAGACATTATTTTGGTTCAATAATATAATCTTTTAAAGACAAATTACTAGCGTGCTACTTTAAACCTTTGCAATAATGGTAAGTGCTTTGAAACGACCTCCTTTGACAGTTTGCCCAATTATCTTTTACCGATTTTGATATTTAACACAGTTGCAGATTATTCCAGCCATTAAAAGGACATATAGGATTTATTCATCATTAATTTTTGCAGTTGGAAACCTTAAAGTTTTATTTTTGAGGGGGGATGATAACAGTTGGAAACTGGCAACATTACCAGCTGGGAAAGTCCAGCTTCTCATGTGACGGTATGTTCTAACAGCAATTAGAAGGAAAATGATGAATGCAGAGAACGTCCCAAAAAATGATGATTGTAACTGCAATCAGCGTTTCCCACTGACACACTTGGGAGTATTGCTGTCTTCATGCAAAGCCACGAAAGCTGGGCTGATAGAGTCTGGTTAGCACTGGTAGCTACCATCGGGAGGGGTTAAGCAAATAGTCAACAGTTTAGTTTCGAGTATTGTACCCACATCTGAACGTGTTTGAGATTGCAACACAGGTTTGCGGAACAATAAAATGGCACCAAAACACCAGTAAAACCACTACAGCTACCACTGCTGGCTAACGGTCAGGGTAGCGAGGTGAGGAGGCTGCGGGGGGGAAGCCGAGGTAAAGACTTGAAGATCCATCTCACTGAAAATCCTTAGCGCTTCTTTGGTCTCGATGTGGCGGTGGAAAAACGTGTAAATAAGAGTGTGATTGTTTCTTTTGTAATGGATGTGATATTGCACATTTTATCTTTCAGTAGGATTCCAGGATGTCGAGATTTAGCGTCTCTAAAGAAAAGAAGAAGTGAGTCTACAATCATTGGTGTAAAACATGAGCTAAGAAAGTCTCCAACAGTAGAAATGGATGTTGGCGACGTGTGTGGAGGTGTGACTGCGACATTATTCACATTTAAGTAAAAAAGTAGAGAAAAAAAGGCCACTCATAAAAAATAAAAGTTCTTGTTTTGTTTTGTTTTTTCTGTACCGTCACTGCTATACTACAAATGTTTGCCATGAGTTACCTGAATCTGCGAATGTCTGGGCCTTGGTATATAAATTAGTGTGTTGAGATGTGGATGAGCCAGTCTGAGCTGTTGAACAGACACCAAACTGGTTCTGATTGGCAAAGAGTGAAAAGAAAACAACTGGAAATCAATAGAAAATCAAACTCCAATCAAACCAGTGTGTGTTTTTTTCTCTGGCTCACGCGGTCTGTATCCGGATACCACTGAACATAATCAACAGGAGTCATCTGTGCAGAGCCAGCTCAAACATATGCACCCATAAAGCAGGTGGATATCCAGTCACCACTGTAAACTGCTCCTCTGCAATCACACACACACGAGTCACTTACACTTCAGAAAATATATTCACACTCACAAGCGCCTGTCTTGTCATTTTGCATTAGTACCACATGTCCAATGGAAAAAAAAGGAGAAGAAGAAAAAAATTGTGCATGGCGAAATTGTGCAAACTCTAGTCGGGGATAAAAATGGCACCGCACGAATGAACCCGAAGCAAAAAAAAAAAAGAAAGACTGAAAATAATCAAAGGAAGAAAAGATCAGAGTGTGCCCATCACCCAGTCGAAGAAATAAAACAACTCTGAGGGAAAAACAAAACAAAAGTCTTTCACTCTCAGGAAATGAAAGCAGCCCAAGGTGCCGACAACCGATTCGACAGCGACGCCGATTGTTCAGAGCTGCGCTCCCTGCCGCGATCGATGGCGGCGACTGGAGTTCTGCTCGCGTCATAACACGCGGCCGCTTGCTCCCATCCCCCCCCACCCCCACCCCTGTGGAAAAGTCAATGAAGCCTGCTATGGTATTGAAAAGCAATACCGGCGGTCTATACAGATAAATGTGCCGACCCCCTCGTGGAAACAACACAGCTGAAAGGAAAAAGGGAAAGAAGTAAAAACCTGATGGATATACAAAGGCCTATAATGTATAACCCCACCAACAATAAAGTGGAAATCTGTTCACATACTCTGTATTGTTTCTGAAAATATATAGCGTATACTTCACCCTGCTCCCCCTCAGACACCATCAGTCCAGGCTGTACAATCCCTCCACGGCAGCGTGATGGCCACAGTATGAACTCTAAGCCAAAGCCCACTGAGTCCATCATGTCAGCGCTCCTCCCCCCCCTCCCTCCGTTCCTCCGTCCCCCCCCCGTCCCTGGCAGGTCGGGTCCTTGCCTGAAGGAGCTGAACAATGGGCTGATCTGGGATCACTTTCCAGGGTTTTTCTCTCTGCTGCTCATGTCGCTGGCTGCTGCATCCAGTCCCATCGAGTGCTCAATGGGCCGCGTCCACAGTCCTAACAAGTCATTGTGTACACTGAGCGCCTCCGCTGATGAGCCCGACCCTGGAGTTTTACCCCCCCCTCCCCACGGTTGAGGAGTTCCCAAGGAGCATGAGGGAGGAGAGCTGGCACAGGAGGGGGTGGGGCCGCGGGGACGCAAGAGACCCCCTCCTCCCTCAGCACTGCTCCGACTCGATGAAGCCCTCCTTCTCCTGGCCCACCGGTTCCACCTCAGCGTAGGCCGGGTGGCCCGAGCCACGGCGGAACTTCATGGCCGGCCACCTGCTCGGGCGTCTCTGTGGGGGGTGGAGACGGGGGGGTGGCAGGTTTGAAGTCAGACATCACAGTGTGCACAGTGTAAAAATAGCTCTAAATGATTTGAAATAGATTTTTTTTTTCACTCAGCAAAAATAACCTGCAAACCCAAGTGGATCAGCCCACACAGCAACTCTGGCCCCAGATCAGTTTTTCTCTTTTGAGTTTGGAAGTCGAAAACAAAAACTCTGACTTTTGGCTTCATCCGACTTCACAAAGTCCATGTCGGGAACCTCCTGTGAGTTGACGCTGACCTTGTCATGCTGACAGCGACAACTTTAGGTTTGGGAACGTTGCCACTCGTGATTATGAGACGTTTGATCATCACTCGGTCGGCCCCGTTCCAAACAGCTCCCACTCAGCCTCAGTGGTTTTCACTTTGCTTTACGAACAGGCCGCGCGCGCAAAAGTTTCATCATTTTCCTCTGAAAATCATGATGCATATTTATGAGTCAGACACTGAGCGCAGTTTGTTTTTGCACAGCTGTCCACATACCGTTTCTTATTACGACGCTGGGACATCTGAAGGTTAGAGAGAAACCAGCGTCCCTTAAACCAAATGTTTGCCCACATTCACAACTCAGTAATCACTGGCAGATTATAGCAGGCTGCAGTGTTGTGAAAAGACTCTAATCTTTCTTCAGTGAAAAGGAAAAAAAAGAAACCACTTTATTTCCAAGGATAATCACACTGGATGTCTGTGCTGCTGCTGCTGCTGCTGCTGCTGCTGCTGCTGCTGCTCACCTCGATGAGGAAGAGGCTGGCCGCGGACGTCGGATGATGGTAGATGTAGACGATGATGAGCCCGCCGCCGATCATCATGATCATCACCAGCAGGATGCCGAGGATCAGACCAGTGTGCAGAGTGTGTGCGCCTGATACCCTGTCCACTGCGCTGTCTCCAGACATCACTGAAACACACACACACACAATGCAGCTGTTAGACGTTTAACTTTAGGTTTTGATTGAAAGCTGCGTGATTTATTCCTGATTGGTTTGGTGTTAAGTGGTCGGCCTTGTCCGA
>JAUESF010000002.1:9449409-9463136 GCA_032274765.1 Malacoctenus tetranemus | reverse complement strand
ACACACACACACACACACACACACACACACACACACACACACACACACACACACACACACACACACACACACTGTGCTCGGTTCAAAGGAGCGACACACAAATAAAACAACATGTGGCTGATTCACAAAGAAGGGGCTACAGTGGGGTCTGTCTGCTTTGTTGCGAGGACAACATGCCTCCGGTTGTGTCTTGGACGTCCCCAGCACGTCTGTCTGTTTTGAAACATTATTCTGGTAATGACTTTATCTGAAGGAGTCCATTTTCATCTCGCTACCTCTCTAATCATCCCATTCCTTTTATTTCCCACCCCCCACCATGAAACTCTGCCCATCTGTTCAGGCGGGACAGATTCCTCCGTCTAATCCCCCACTTTTTTTCCTTTTTTTTCTCCCCCCAAACTGCCTTTCCCCCCCCCTGAGAGGGGGCTGTAGCAGAAGGAGCTGCGATATTAGCCAGCAGATCTGCTCTAACCTGTCCCTCCTGGGAGCTGCTGTTGTGTTTCTTTCGAGCGGCATCCATCTCTGCTCGTTGCCACCCGGCGCAGCGAGCGCCGGTGCTTCTAATTAGAGATGGGCCGAGGTGCTTCATTTGAATATAAACGAGCTGCTGAGGGAATATTTCTGCTCAGGTTTTTTAAGCGTCGCAGCAGGAGAGACGAAGGGCATTATTGGATTTTCATGCAGACTCTTTTGTTTGGGACGAGTCCTTGTACGTCCACTCTTTAATGTTTCCCTTTTAAATTACTAATGATCCAAAACACAAAACAACTTAGACGTGTCTATTGTGTTAAAAAATACATATCTTCTACCTCCTAATCTTCTTGATTGCCCTCGTTGCTTTTTGTTCCTTCTTTTCAGAGCTTTTTCACGTTACTGTCGGTTTCGAAATCATTAAGTTTGATAAGCACTGCTGCGTCCTGCTGCTGCTGCTGCTGCTGTGTGGAAAGTTTACAGACACAATCAGGGAATAATCAAATCCCACAATAAAAAAAGGTTTTCAGGCAAAACATGAGAGCGGCTGCGGGCATTCACCTTCCCCGGCTCTTCACTGAGACACAAGTTCATCAGGGTTGTCCTCTCCAAGTGTCAGAGCCTTTCATTAACACTGGAGCCGGCGCAGCCACCGCGGTTTATAATTAGTCCTCGCTTAAGGCGCGTTTGGCCTTTTTATTAGAAGGCGGTGGCTGAAGGATACAGAGAGCGGCGCGAGGCTGAAGAGCGAGATATTAACGCAGTCAGAGAGCTAATTAAAAGGCCCCCTAATAAGATCACTGCCAGCGGCGTACAGTAACTCGCCCGCCTTCATAAACTGCTGAGCCATTAAACGCTTTCGCATCTCTCTCGATGGTAAATTGGTGCGTCTCTGTCACGAGGAGTTTAGAGTGAGATGCTGAGCAGAGGAGCCTGAATATTTGATGAATCCTACGATATATCGCCACCATCCTTTCTTCCCCCCGCGCTCCGTCCCTCTGAGTCACGATTTTCTATCCGCCAGAAAAAAAAAAACAACAAAACCCTTCGCCGCAGCTCGCGTTTCAGCTGACAGGAAATTCTGGGGAGGAGCGCTCGCACTTCTTTAGCAGCTCAAATATTTACTTTGGTTTGATGCGCAGCGAGGCAGGAAGGATGAGATAAAAAGCGGAGCAGAGGTTGACGGAGGAGGTTTGACGAGATTGAACGTCAGAATGAGCCGCTTTCTTCTCGTAAATGGTGCGACGGCGGTGAATGGAGCTCGGCTGTGAGAGGGAGAGAGTGAAGCTGACGCATAATTACACAAATACTGTCAAACTGAGAAGTAAGCCAGGACTGAAATTTGCCGTATTGATCATTTTACAGATTAGCTCCGTGAGCTAACCATGGAACGATTACTGGTCCTCACAAACTGCCTTTTTTTCCTTATTTCGCAATTTCAAAAACAGCTGCTAATTGATTCCTGTAACCTTTTATGAAGCCACATTTTCTCAACTGATCCAAATCATCCCAAACTGAGGACTCTGTTAGCATGATTTAATTAGGGACAAGCTTCATCCGACATTTAGCTGTACTAGTTAATAAATTACGTCAAACCAAAAGACACTTTTTCATGAAAAAAGTGAGGTGATATTAATAAACTAAATAAAATGGAAGAGGATTCTAAAAGTTGTTGGTTGAAGAGTGACTATTGCTTTCCCCTTCAAAGTAAAAGCCTCAACAAATGACCTTCACTGGACTGGATCAGCTGCTGACTGTGTGATTGTTCACTGTGTACAAACAGAGAGAGTGGGCTCTGGGGTCCAAACCTGTTGAGCCGGTGGCACCAGCTGCAGTTGAAGTTGATCTGGGACGAGATGCAGGAGCCACAACTGGTGAACTGGAGGCAGGCTGCAGAGAGGGAAGGTGAGAGCAGGTCAGACCCCTCACACAATCGATAGTCTGTTCGTCACGCGGTCAAAGCAAAAGGTCAGCACGATCAGGAAGCCACTTAGACTGAACGAGCCGAAAGCTGTTTGCAATAAATTCTCCTTACTGGGTAGCGGCAGGATTTCCACGGCAGTCGAATTGGTGATCCTGGTCTTCGTCAGCTCCACGCGGTGGTACTCATAGATCGTCCTCCGTCTCACGTCTGGAGAAACAAACAGGGAGCTACAGTGAGGGAGGAGGGACACCGTCACAAAACCTGCACCCTGAGATAGAAACTGGGACGAGTGGTCCCCGAAGAAAGCGAGCGGGAGGCAGAATGGGGTCGCGCGCGACGCCACCACAGCGCTTTATTTCTCTTTGCTCCCTGTGCCCAAAGTGTCAGCCGCGCGGCTTGGCGATGGACGGAGGCAATTTCCCCCCGGGAGCCGATATCCATCTGACCCTGTTGAAACAGCGCCATCCCCAGTCATCTGGAACAGCGAGCCATCAGCTGAGCGAAGATGGAGCGATTGATGAGATCCATCATTGACTCCAATTGCATTTTGGCCCCTGAAATGCAGAAGGGGGCCACCGCAGAACCGGCTGTTTGCTTTAGCAGGCCATGCGTCTTCACTCGAGTGAAAAAGATGACGCGGGTGACACACGCTCCTGGAAATAAGTCAAAAACTCGCTCGCCGCGCAGTATCTGAACAGATCTGATAATTAGGCTTTGCTGCCGTTAATGCTCTGATTATTTAAGCCATAATTGGATTTTTTATGTGGCTCCCTGTGCAGGCGCTCAAGGAAAGAAACCCTAAATCTGCAGGATAAATCACGGAGATGTGCGGCAACGTGCGCGGTGGCATTGCTCAATACCTGACATTTCTTATTGCGCTTGTATTTGCTCCACCAATGAGCTACAAAATTGAAATCCAATAAAGCAGACTGTGGCGGCGCAACGCATACGAGGGACGGCTCAGGAAGGCCTCATACATCACAGGAAATCCCCCACTGGAAAAAAACAAACCAAGAAACTATTTTAAAGTTAGATTAAAGTTGACATATTGGAAAGTGAGCCTGCTCCATTATCAGAATGAGAACATCAATACAGTTCACTTGGGTTTCCTGTAAATAAACACAGACAGAAGACGGTGAGCTTCACTTCACATTAGCCTGGATTCAGGGACAAACTGGATGACCTGCTAAGCTCATAAAACATTGTACAGTTTCAGTTCAATCCGTCTGTATTAATGTGTACTGTCAGCTCATCGTGCAGACGTTATGTGCCGCTCTGTTGATTGGCCACTCTAATGATTCCCACTCTTTATTGCGCTCTCCACCAAGACAAGAATCACCACCATTTGCTTTTCGATGTTTCTTTTTTTCCCAGGTGCTCGTTGGATTTTTCTCGGCGTGTGAATCGTTGCCCGCGCTCCCCGACAGCGTTGTTCCCCCCCATGTGATGAGGCCGGCGTCACCCTGCAGACCTGCTTGGCTCGATTACACACGGGACGACTGATCAAAGCGGCGAGGGGCGAGCCAGCTCGGCTCAAACCTGAGAGCGAGACCACCCTTCCTCTTCCCTCCTCCGCTCCCCCCCGGCGACTGACTTCCTCCTGCCTCCAGCGAGAGGGATTATCAGGTGCCTAATGATATGGGGTGGGGGGGGGGGTGTGGGGGCTGAGGGTGGGGGGGGGGGGGAGGGAGGTCAGTTCCTCCACCGGCGTGGGGTGATGGGGGGGTGGGACTGAGCGGCCTGTGTTTGGCAGTAAATAGGATCCACAACATAAAGAATGCAGAACGAGCAGCGAGTAAAGCTTCACTGATGCTCCTGGATCTGCAGAGTGCGCCTCAATTAGATAAAAGAGCCTTTTAACTAATCTTAACAGTGAGACGTGGTGATTAATGTGGCGCCTGAATGAGCCTGGTAATTTCACACAATTATTCAAGGTTTGCAGTTCCCTGCAAATGCTTCCATATACGAGATATAAACCAGCCTCGATGGTTGACTCACAAATATAAAACAAAATGTGTCGATTCAAACCTCTTCAACATGACTAATCTCTACATATCCAATAACAGGTAGGGCTTAACCGCGTCTGTGATTAGAGGGATTAGATGAATTTTACCGAGCATTCATTATTCATAGCCGTACATACTGGGTCTAATTAGCAGCTGCAGATCAGGAGTTTTAATCCAGGGCGATATAAAATTGATGGAAGGGTTTCGCCTTCACAACAAAAAAAAAATAACAGCTGATGAGCCGTAATCTTCCATTAGGAGACTTTATATGAGCCCAGGTCTTCACATGTGACCTGTTAATTGCACAAACCTGTCAGCAGGACGTGCACAGATCCTTTCTCTCATCTCTGGTCTGCGGCCTGATCTGCCTGCAGGCAGCGTAAAATGTTTTATTTGAGCTTTTAAAGTGAAACGCTGCAGCAGCAGCAGCAGCAGCAGCAGCAGCAGGTTAAAAAATGTCCCCCCGGTTGCCATGGTTGCTCGACGGTAATTGGCTGCACAGACACTTTGCAGGGTTGAAACGTTCCTTCATGGCGCGGCCCGCAGCGGTCACGGTTTTCCTTTTCCACTTCTCCCCCCTCTGTTCGGATTACAGCTTAATGCACTGAACAGACCAACAATTAGAGCATATTTATTCATTCACATGACAAGGTAATGAAAAATCCGTCCAAATATTTCCTTTAATTGAGTTGATGCCCTTTAACGAACATCCAGCAGGAATAAACGCTGATCTGTGTGATGCTGGTTTCACTTTTTTTCCCCCTGAAACTTTTTTTTTATTCCTCCACAAAAAAGCGTCCCCTCAGCAGCTTCTTTTACAGCTTTTACTGCCACTTTATATGCAAAAACTGGGAAGACTTGAGGTAACACATCAGCTGCAACTGTATCCAGAAAGGAGCCGCTGCTGCGGCCCCCCCCCCGCCCCCCCCCCCATCTCATAAACTGCTGATTCAGGGACTGACCCAAAGGTCAGGCCGTGTCCGTATATTAGCACTCATCCCATCAGAGGGTCTTTGTCGGACATTCTCATCGCAGTAATGACTCTGTGAAAGATCTCTGACTGTGGCGGACTCGGCAGGCTCTGGGGGGGAGGTCACGTCAGGCCGTTTTAGACCCACAGGTGTGAGATGCAAATCCTGCCCTTTGTAAATATCAAACGCTCACTGCACAGCAAGAAAGTGAAGCCTTGTTTGGTTTGCGAAGGTTTGAACCCGTCGATGGTGCCTTGAGCCAGCTGCACCAATCACACATCAACTGAACCACAACTGTTCGATATCAGCCAAGCAACATTCTTGAAGGCCTGGTTAATTTTCCTTGGCTTTAAAGAAAAACAGCAGAGTCCACTGATTCCATCGTGTGTCTGCAGGAAGCTCTCAGCTCTGTTCTGCACTCTATTAGTTTTCTGGCAACTTAAGGTGGATATTGTTTCCTTTGACCAACATGTCCGAGTGATTTTCCTGATTTCACACTTCATAGCAGAGGAAATATGTAACTCTACTCAGACAAACCAAAACATCTGACTTCAGCCTGTTGTATTTAACAGTATCTTTGATACAAATGCTGCTTTGGTTTTTAACCTCATTCGTATATCACATGAAACCAGTGTTTCATAAGCTGCGATGACCGTCTTTAAGGTCGCAAGCGTGGAGTCTATCACACTGAAGCAGTAATTTCAGATTGACAATCACAGCCCAAGGCGCCCCCCCGCCCCCGTTATAAAGACGACTCTGCAAACCCCTCCAGAGACGTCGTCCACGTTCAGCGTGACGCTCGGGCCCCTGAATCTGCTTCCACTCGCGGTTTCATCACTCCGGCACGGAGCAGCAGCGCACGCTGGTTTCATCATGCGGTGTCAGTGGCATCAAACACAGCTCGGTTTATGAAGTCTGGGAGGACGGCGCTTAGCAGGCCCTCCATTCAAAATCTCTCGCCGCCCGACTCGCAGCCTTCTGCGAAGAGGCCGCCCGATTGGTCGGAAACCCCATGTCAGAAACGCCGCTCGCTCCAGGAGGCAGCTGTTTTTTTGTGCGACGCACGAGCAGACCTACAAAGGAATCGCTCCCACCACAGCACAGAACATGAAGATGCCAAGTGAAGGTGAAAAACAACCCGTCTGAAATATCAACTCTGACACACAAAAAGACGTGTTTCACACACGTGATCAGAGCGAAGTTTAAACTACTAAATAAATCACATTTGACAACTCATTACAACGGACTTTAAATCAGAGTCCATTAGAAAGAAAAAGGAGCCTGAGAGAGAGTTTGGATTACAGAAGCTTTGAAGTATCTCTTTTTTTTTGCCTTTATATATTTAATAGGCGTGGATTATTATAACTCCACACTAAAAGGGACGGGCAGATCTGGAGCTGTGCCCAAAGTGAGGGGGTGACAACAGCGGGAGCTAAAGCAGAGCAGACGAGGGCGAACTCAGATACATGATGCACAACTTACTGCAAAGGACAAACAACGAGTGAACGGGATTCTGTGAAAATGAGCAGAAGGATTGAAATTCGGCACTTTTGCCAAGTTTCTGGTACTTTGCAAGTCACAGTTTCCTCTGAAGCAGGTATGAAGAATCAAGGAGCAACAACAGACTGATTCAGACTTAACAGAGTCCTATCATCTCCTCTAATGCACCATAAAGGGGGAAAGTGTGAGTGAGACCTCAGAAAGAACACAGTGTTTCGTGTTCTCGGGGGTCTCGTCCTTCTGCACTCTGAAAACCCCCGATGGAAGAAAATCTGCCTGAAGACAGTTTGTGGCTGTAAACGAAAAAAAGTATTATAATGAAGAGAAATATGATAAAGCTGTTGCTTTTCCAAACAAAGCCCTCTTCAGTTCCCCACTGGAACAGGGCGGGGCAGTAAATGTGTTTGAAACCATTTACTGTTTATAGCATCGAACCTCCTCTCCTGTCTTTCCAAATAAAAAGGCTTCGGGGACTGCAAATACAGCAGTATAATGTTTCAGAAAGCATCGAAAAGCAGCCGCTAATGTTTCACTGAAGTCCGGTATTTCTGCGCTTTCACTCCCTCAAACGCCACGAGGCTTCTTTTTTTTGTGAGTGTGTGCTTGTGATTTTATCTTAAGATGTTTTGTGGTTTGGTAATTGCGTGCTGCTGTGTTTGGTATGAGTTGCTGACTTGCAACAACAGTGGAGCTGTTGTGTTTTAAGTGAAAAAGCTCAACGTCGACACGTGTGAAGCTGGCCGGTGGACGCGTTTATTTTTTTAACGACGTTGGAGGACTCACTTGGTATCTGCTGGATCTTGTGGACCACCACAAAAGCATCGGACAGGCCCACCTTCACCGGATGATTGACGGAGCTGATCTGTGACACCTCAATGGGGATCTGAAAGAGGAGGGGGAGGAGGGAGAGGGAATCAATTATAGCCACCACGTCTATCTGCCCGGGGCGGCCCGTAAAAACCCGCTAACAGGCTGCAGCCGCGGCAGCAGGCTGCCGGCGCGGACAATCTCCACCAGGAATCTGCTGAGGCAATATGCAACTTCCAGCGCGGCATATGGCTATCTGTGGAGCGCAGGGTAAACATTCCCAGGCACAGATGGGACAGAAATGAGGAACAGCTTGATGAAAGACGGACGTATCTCTGAGACGACGGAGGCTCCGACATTCATGGCGCTTAAATGTGGCGTTTTGATGGAGCGCAGCCCCCCAAGGGACAAACGTGTTCGCACCAAAGCGACAAACACGAGAACGCACCCCATGAATTTATAACAGGAAGACTGATATGAAGGTGCAGGACAGATCTTCTGATAGTAATTGTGAAGCGGAGGATGAAGTGTAATGACGCCTCTGGTCATTTGGCGGCCGATATTAGCCGGGTTATCGAGGAGAAACGTTGCAGCCCTGAGATCAGCTCCTCCAAAGGTTTGAAAAGAACAAATTACACAAAGGTCATAAAAGACGGAGCCCCGCTGTTCCGAGCGCTGCAATTATCATCGATCATTACGTAGTTATTGCGATTTCACACTGCCGGAGCAGTGTCTGCCCGGTGATGTTTTTCATTACCTCCTCTTCCTCTCCACTCAATTAAGTTGTTTTTCAATACGTTCGTGAAACATGCAAATGAACAGAGCCCTCTGGGATGTACGGCGTCTCAGAACATCATGAGAAATTCACGCGCAAGGAACAAAAAGAAAAGAATTGAGATGCGATTGAGTTATCTTTTCTCATTAGTCTGTCAGGAAGATCGGCGTCAATGTCGCGCGTCCCGTCTGCTCAGAAAAACACCAAAAAAACCACCAGAGCGTTTTTCTGTTCTATTCGAAAAGACAGAGGCACCGCTGAGTGTCAGGAGCGGCGTTTGAAACTGTCGAGTTGGAAACAGCGGGGAGGCAGCTTATCGCAGGGATGTGATTTAGGAGAAGTGCGAGGTGACTCACATTCTGTTCTGTGCCGACTGCGACGACTTCAGCGTGTCGATTTGCAGTGAAGAAAGACACGGTCAGGCGCACATTTGATCAAAAGTAGTTTGAGATTTGAGACAAAACTGAAGGTTGTTTTTTCACTGTTTTGGGGCGTGTCCTTAAAAAACAACATTGTGCAGCTTTTCTAGAGATCCTACAGAAGAACTCTGGATTCAGGAATGAAAAATGCAACATAAAGAGAGACAAAGAGACGGGCAAGAAGAAAAATAGAAACAATCACAACATGAAGGACTTCTTAAAAGAGTAAAACTGCATCTAAAATCTGAATATGTCCAAAATTGAACTCATGAAACTGCTTAAGAAAACTGCAGGTGCACCAAAGTGTTTTGTGGTACTCCATAAATCGAGAGCGGCTCCTCCCAGTTCAGCTCTGACTGTGGAAACACTGAGCTCCACTCTTCGCTGCTTTATGATCCAACAGAAGTATTTTAACCTGCAGGAAGCCAAGTGGAGCTCTGAGTAGGCGCAGTGATAAAAGTCCACTCATTCATGTGGAGAAGGACACAGACAGTGTGAGGAATGGCGAGCAGCAATAAAGGAAATTGGACGTATAAATTACTCCGCACCTCTTTGTATGCGAAGACGATCCGGCCCGTGTTGTGCAGCGTGGCTTGGAAGGTGAAGCTCCCCAGGTTGTAGTTGTCCTGCAGGTGGACGTGGTCCCACTGCACCACCAGAGCAGTACCTGAGACAGGGGACGGTGGAGAAGGGGGAAGGAGGGGGGGGACGCAGACACAAAAAAAATGCAGTTTATCACCACAGGACTGCACTACAACAGATTAAAAGAGAGCACAATGGCAGCTTCTGTTTACAGCATGAAAGGAAATGCTGACTGGACGGCGAAGTCATCAGCGGAGCAGTGACGAGCGTAAAGCGATCTGTTTTTGAGGGATTGTGTTTTGGCGGAGACTTCATTCCCTCCGTGGGTGCGAGTTGACTGAAACAGTGACAGCGCCGATATGAAAATAGTCCACTGGAGAAGAATGAAGCGGCAGTAAAACTGCAGCTTTTGACAAAAAACTGGATGGAGGCGTGGCCGTTAGCGTGATGGATGGCGTGCAGCTCCGGCAATTTTCACAACGGGGGAGGTTTTTTTTATTTCCAGCAGGAACTCGCCGAATGACAGAACTGTAAATGACTTTCTTTCTGTAAAGTCGGGATTGAAAATGTCTGCCTGACTCCCTCCTTCTGTTCACCTACGATGCTTCTGTCATAACTTGAATGGCCACTAGAGGGAGCCACGAAGCCTTTGTCTCTGTAGGAACCAAACACGAATCATTCATACATCATTGTCATGACAACATTTCTTAAGAAGTGTTGTGCTGCTTGGCAGGAAAAGGTTTTTGATCAGTGTACAAACAATTCATATAGTTAGGAATGCAGTAAAAGAGACAGAGAGGCGAGTAATTCACTATATTTAGTAAGTTTACAGAGGATTCAGAGATGAGCAGGCTGGAGCTGCTTTGTGTCACGTTTACGGCTGTTTGGATTCACTGTGAATCTCGCAGCAGCCATCGATGTGGGAGCCACTCGGGCCCCTGAGTCCGTCACTGGGCTCCGTGCCAGGACAGCAAAGGTTCACTAACACAACCAATCAATTTTTCCATCACACCACCAGAGCGCAGGCCGGCTTCCCTGCTGACGGTCAGAGAAAAAGCGAGGCAACCGGTGGAACCGGAAACCCTGCAGTAATTTACATGTGGTGTTGGGGGGGGGCGCTCTCACTGGACATGGATATTTCATGTGTTGAGCGAGGGGGTGAAGCTCGTTCGGGGTGAGTTTTTCTTGACATTTATCACCACGGGACTGAGGATATTTTCACGATCGCCGACTGCGAAGGCCAAAGGTGGCGTGTTCACAGCGCGGGGGGACACATTATTGGAAAAGGAGAGCGGAGTGTCAGAGTCCACTAAATTGCTATTAACTTATGGCTCCGCGGGTTTACTCAGTCAGCACAAGTTAAGCCCAATATAAGTCTGCTTAAAATGCACCGGGGCTGAGCAGGGGAGGCTGCCGCGCTATCTGGGGCTCCCCGGCTAAAAATACGGAGCGGGCGAGGAGGCGTGGAGGGAGCAAACAGTGGCCTTGTTTCTATTACTACTGACAAGCTTAACATGCTGCATGTGTACCCGAAGCAAACAAAACCAATCCAGTGCTGAAACAGCGGCCGGCCCTCAGCCCAGGAGGGTTGCTTTCTTTGAACGTCTTTCTAACGATGATTAAAAAGAGAGGTTTTTTTTTTCTCCACTTTTTGTTGTCATCAATAGTTTTTTTTTCCTCGCTACATTTGTTATTTATCCGAAGCAGCTGCTGCAATTTTTATCATCTTGATTCGACTGTCTGGTCGGAGTCTGGTTGAAATATTGAGCTGAACAACAATTCCTCATCAATATTTAAGAAGAGGAGGAACCTCAGGAAAATGAAATGGTAGAAATGAAAGAACTCTCAGGAAAACAGGGAGACGACATGTCCACAGAAACACACAGTTAGAGCAAACATTCTAACTAAGAGACTTGTTGTTTATAGTATCTGATGAAATCTAAAACATGTAGCCACGTGACTGGTGATCAAAAGAGCATCAATCAGTGGGACTTCAAAGCAAAAACGCACATGAAAACTGAAAACATAAAATACATCACATATGTTCAGCAGCTCCTTTTATATAATCAGATCAATTCAAATGGTTCAAATGATCACACAAAATAAATTCAGTGAAAATGATAAAAAATACATGAGACAGGCTTGAGTTTAGCTACATGTTACTGTGTTATATGTCAAGACTGCCGAGCTTCAGTTGGTCAGATTCAAGTTTGTAGAGATGGAACAGAAACTAATTTGTTACTCAAAAAACTAAGAAGAAACACTGATGGTTTCATCAGTTTCGGGTTCAATTCCTCACAGATTTTGTTCTAGCTATGGGCCTCAAACACTAGTAAGATAGCGAAGCTGGTGTCAAACTACAAGGTGTTGGTGTTGCAGTGAGAAGACTGCTGAAAGAAAGGCTTTAGTGGAGGACAGGGATGATTTAAAAGCAGCTTGTTGCAGACAATTATAGAACTGCAGCCTTGAATTAAATACTCGCACAAGATTTACTGTGTTGTTTTCACAACACTGACTCAAAAGCAATAACTCTAGTGAAACACAAAACTCTGAAAATTAGCATATTAGGTGCACTTAAAGCCTTTTGTTCCACTTCTAATGGCACCAATATGTTGAGAAAGCTGCTCAGCCTCTTTTATTATTATCCATTTATTACAGTGTTGATAAAAACATCCTCACAGTCCTTCCATTATACACACACAGATCACTGCGTGGGTGAACTGATCACATCACGCTGCCTCCTCGGTGCCTCGTGTGTCTGTCGCCATGTTGACAAAACAGCTGAAGTGTGACTAATATAGTTGTGTCTGGGTGAAGTAATAATTATATCCTGATGAGACACCTCAAGTCGCACCCTTTCTCTCTTTACACTTCTCATGTATTTCAGCTCGCTGCGACTCTCACATGGCACATTTACGCTCTCCTTCCTAAGCATGGCGAGCTGTCTAATCCACCGGAGGTACAATACGTGTGAATGGAGTCTGACGATGAGTCACCGAGGAGGCGTATAAAACTGACACGGATATAAAGGACGCAGCCATCATTAGTCCCATTTCTGTTAATGCATCTGTGCTTTCTCCTTCTTGGACTTGACAGAATGTCCTCAAAGGAAAATGAGTATTTTTCAAAATCCGCCTCAAGTTAGAAGGAATCCCTTCCAATTCTGGGCCTGAATCTGCATTTGTTGACATTTAATCCTGAAATTAGCCGGTAGATAATGCTGCTCTAAAACTATGAAAGAAAAGTAGGTGTATAAATGGATATCAGCACGGTCTGCAGGTTTTATTTTTACCAGTGTTGTCACCAAGTCAGACTCCCAGTCTGTGACGTGTTGAAACACTTTACTGCTCCATAACTGCGAGTCGCTGCAGGACACTTTTAGACGAGGACTCAGTCTTCAAAACAAGTCACTGTGACGTTTCACCCGACGGCCCCCCGGTGCGAAGCAAACATCACGTCTCTTCCTGGTCAAGCTGACCAGCCAAAAGCTTCGCTTCACATCGGATGCTGTGACTCCTCCCGACTGAGCCGACAGCGTTGGCGCTGCGCTGGTGGGACATCGAGTGACAGACAGTTAGTGGGGGAGCAGGCGAGCCGGGGTGGGGGTGGGGGGGGGGGATTGATCAGCTGCCAGTCTGGTTAAAGTCTGATGAGGTCCACTGTGGAAGGTCACGCAGTCGGTCAGTCTGTTTGCAGGGGAGGGATGAGGCGGCGGTGACGGACATGATGGATAACAGCTATCATAGACAACGATGGGGGAGCGGGGGGGGGGGGCTTGGAGGGGCATCGATTCAGTTCAGAGGGACAGAATACATTTTTGCATGACGCACATCTTCTTCACGAGTCTGGAAGTTACAGGATTCACAAGTTTGGACTGTGACGTTTCGCACTGTAAAAAGTTCGGTGGCGGCGTTACCGTTGTCAAAGTAGATGACGGTGGAGTTTCTGGAGACGCTGGGGTCAAAGTTGGCCATCAGGGGGGCGATGTACTGAGTGGCGGTGAGCATGCGGTGCACCACGTCCCCCGTATAGATGAACCCTGCAGAGGAACAAGAGGAAAACATGCTGCTCAGTAGTTTGCCACCAAACTGTCGTCACAATGAGATAGTTCAGGATTACAAGAAGAGTCATGATTAAGGCAGATTTGATGTCCTCGGGCAACAACCCCCCCCCATCCTCCCCTTCCTGCCCCCGCTACTCTTCCTTCCTTGATCCAGTATCTCTGAGGACCACAGAGACTTGCCCCCCCCCCCCCCCCCCCCCCCCCCCGCC
>JAUESF010000002.1:9418763-9432502 GCA_032274765.1 Malacoctenus tetranemus | reverse complement strand
TGTCATCGCCCGGGTTTGAGGGCGTGATGTCTTGTTTCACCTCTCAGATAACGCGCACTCTGCAGCCTGCAAATCAGGCCAGCCAATCGCTCCACGAGCCTCTCTGCACACGAGTGGCCTGCGCTCTGACCTCCCTGCTATCAGCTCATCACTTGTGGCACAAAAATGAAACAGCAGACTTGTTGTGAGCAAACAGGAGCCACTCGAGATCATTTAGGGGGCACGAGCAGCAGCATGTATGAGGGTGGATTTATAGGTTAGTGCTGGAGAAGCAACACTGTCACACTCCGGTGATATTTGTGGAGGGAAACAATTAAAAAAAAAAATCACGATTTCAGACTGAAAGTCTTGCAGTCGGACACCGTCCCGTGATTGATGTTGGACAGAGTACATTGGCTGTTTAAGTTAGAGTCTGTTGCAGCTTCAGTCTCTTTCAGTCCACCATAAAACCAGGTCAATAGCTGTTCCTGCCTCAGAGTTATTGTCCGAGCGTCCCCCTTGGATTTACTAGCAGTACACTTGTAACAAACACACTGTATATCAAGGCCGATCCTCCGGGCTGACCTGCTCACACATCTTGTTCCTCCTTCTTTTTTTTTACTGTCCCACAGGAGCAGTAAATACATGTGCTTCAACCATGTCCCCACTTGGTTACATGTTTTCCCACATTAGGTGGATTATAGAAGCTCTGATTATCTGTTAGATGCACGGTGGGCTTGTTTCTCTGCTCTGCCTGCCTGGATAAGCTGCTGCCCCCCCGTCACCCTAACAGGATTAAGCATTTAGAGACAATTAGTAATAAACTCAATTTTCATAGCACTCATTTACACGAAGTTTACAAAGTGCTGGCACTCTGTGTGTGAATAGTTTTCGCGTCGGAAAAGAGAAAAGTGCAGGGTCCTCGATGATGAGTCGCCCCCTTCTCCTCCTAAATGGAGACAGAGGTCAGCGGGTTTAACTAGCAGAGGACTTGTTCCACTCTTTCTCTACTCGGCTTCTTTTTCTTTCACGCTCGCATTTCGTTCTCCCCCGGTGTCCCCTCTCGCCTCCTCCCCTGAGCGCTGCTGATCGTGGGGGGGTGGGGTGGGGGGTGGGGGGGGTGACAGAGAGGAGGCGCTGAGAGCAAGTGGAGAGGCTTAAGATGCTAATTCACCCAAAGAGGAAGCTGACAGACTCCCTTTATAATGAGCGATGGCGAAAGCAAGAAGCAAAGAGACCAATCAGCTCAAAGAGGCGGGCGCTGACGTGCGCTTGGATTTTTATAACCACGATGAAAGCGGAGACTGAAACCGGGTCCGTCTCGCAATTAGTGGCAGCGTCTTGATGGGGAACAATTAAAAGTCACCTTCAGCTCCGAGAGAGGAGCCGCACAGACGTGATGGACTCGCGCTGAATTTTACCGTCCATAATGAAAAGAATCTCCCTAAATCACAGAGCGGGAGGACTTCCCCTCACAGCAATGACAGAAATGTCACTGCTGATTGTCCACACTCAGGGCTGCAGTTGGCTCGACGACAGGAACGACGCAGTCACAGAGAGACAGGCAGAGGTTTACTCTGACGTGAGGATTGCTCGAGCAGACTTGTCCTCTGGACACTCTGGGAACTTTGGTGCTGACTTAAAAAGCCCCAAGTGGTCCAAACAGTCCCAGGTTTGGCCATGTCATCGCTAAATATGTCAGATCATCGACGGCGTTTCTTCTCGCCACCCTTCGCCTACGGCCTCCTCCTCAGCGTACCTCTAACACTTCCTGACACTCACCCTGGTCCATCTCCAACACTCATTAGTCACATCCATGTGGACAAAGTTACCCGGGCTACTTCCTGTCAACAGCGGTTACAAACAGCAATCCAGGAGGCACCTACACATACCGTTCCACTAACGCACCAACATTTATTTTCATCCTTTAAAGGCTCCTTGTCACTTGCTCAATGTACGGCTGAAAGCTGGCAAACAGCGGATGCTTTAAAATACACCATGACCACAACATAGGGGCCTGAATTAATGGCTGCTTTCTTCCCAGCATGTGAACGCTGCTGATGAGTCACCCTGAAGAGAAGCTCACGCACCTGCATCCCTCTTGTTAGCGCCACCCCTGGGAGGCAGAGACTCTTATTCCCCAGGGGGGGAAATCAGGGGTTTTTTGTCGAGCATTCAGCAGAGCAGACCCCAATGGGACCCCTGAAATCACCCCCCTTCGACCCCCACTTCCTCCCCAGCAGGACCAGGCTTCTTCTCAGGGCGAGACAGCTTCTTCGTCCGAGGGTGAAAGGAAATCTTTCCCCTCTCGGTTTCTTTCAGTGCTCCTGAAAGCAAACCCCCCCACTCCCCCCCCGCATACCTTCCCCCTGACTCTGTGGAGCAGCCGCGTTGGCCGGACTCACGCCTGTCAGCACCTCTGATTCACAAACACCAGAGGGACTGTAACTCGGTTCCACCTAAAAACCTCTCAAGGACTTTGAGGCGGTCATAAAACAGCAGAACAGAGGTGCTGTCGGCACCACGTCTTTCACTCTGATTCGGCTTGTTTTACCCTCATCTCTCACTCTCCTCCCCCCCGCTGACTCGGTGATGCTGACAGCAGATTGCCACACATGACCGACAGGTCAACGACGTGGAACTGTGGGGTGAGATAACCGTCCAAAAATGTGTGCGTTTGTGCACCCACTAGAAATGGGTTCATCTCGGTGTATAGTTGTGCACGGGTGAAAAAAGTGTTCATTCTTATTTCAGTCAAGTCGTGCAAAGATTACATATTGTATTCTTTTTGTAAGGATTCATTTTATGCATATGATTTTTTATTTTTGGTACGAATCTGATTAGCGTGACATAACTGTCAAACGTACATAATGAGGCTAAATAAGGCTAAAAATAGCCAACATTAATCGTGAAATCCACCTTTAACTTTTATCACAGGATCAAATTCCATATATTTTTGCGAACTCATGCAAGCAACAAGCCAAACGAGCGTGTAAGAGAATTTATGAGCACTCTTGTCGATTGATAAATTAAAAAGTTAAACATCCGAGCAGGGAACTGTGCTTGAGGCTGTGTTTGACTCAACGAGCCTGCAAAATGCTCCCAAACAGAAAGAAGTAGAGATTGGGAGAGTGTTGTCAGCCACAGCCGAGGGTGAGATGAAAAGAAAGAGACAAATCAGACGAGACGTTCAATTTTTTTTTTTTTTTTGATGACTTATTGAAGTGATTTAATCGGAGGCGGCTGGCGGTTTGATCGCGAGCTGGAAGCCGTTCCAGAGCCGCTCAAACAAGTTTGTCAATTACCATTCACTTTTTATTACGATCAAATGACTCCAAGGATCAACACGTGGGAACTTAAGCAAGCCGACCACACAAACCCTTCGAATCTGCAGACAAATTGGTGCCCTCACAAAAGACTCCAGACGTGCAATTGTCTAAAGTTATTATGCAGAGCAGAGTGAGATTTTCTGACCTGCTGCGTCTTGCGTCTTCTCTTTAAATCACAGCCTGTCATTAGGCAAACACATAAAAGACCCCAAAAAAGGCTGTCTGCAGGAGAAAGTTTAACGCAGGGAGACGGCACCTGCACAACAGATCCCATTTCAAACAGAGCTGCTAAAGCGAGGAGCATATGTTTAAATACGTCTAAATCGGAGATAATAGGCGCGTGAGACGAGTTAAGACATGAAATTTAACAGCACGGTGGCACAGAGACAGATAAAAGAACAAGCCCCCCCTTACAGTAAAGCTTCTCAATGAATTCATGACCAGGTTTTCCGAGGAAGACGTGACCCCCTCCTCCTCCTCTCTCCCCTCCGGTGCGAAGCGAGTGTCCTTCCTGTCACCAACGCCTCATTTCACCGGCGATTTGTTTTGCCAACAATTAGTCACATCTCTCCGAGTCAGAGCGCCGCAACACAAACACCCAGAGCTGATCGCTGTCCTCCCCTCAAACACGACAGCCTGCAGGTTAAAGGTGCGAACCAGCGCCGCTTCCCTTCGTCAGGACCAATCAGAACGCAGCAGGACACTGAGAGTCAAACCGTCTTTCTGCAAGCGTGTCTGCTGTGTCTGATGCAAGACTTAGCACCAGGGAAGGCTGTTAAAAATAGAAGCCAGTCCTCAAGCACTGAAAGTGTTAATTGCAGAGAAAGGAGGTGGAAGGAATTTGTTGAAAGACTGAGAAGACGGAAAGCAGTGTTACTTTTGTTAATGAGGTCACTCAGCCTGTCTTCATCCAGGTAGAGTCCAACGAAGCTGTGACTCAGTCCAGCCTCACAGGAACCACACTGTCAACGCTGCTTTCATTATCGACGATCTAACAGACTTAATCATCACCAAACTCTGGCTGAGAACATGTGAGTACTGTGAGGGGGGAGGTGGGGGGGCAGTGGTCGAATCAGAGGGGAGGAAGGAAGGAAACGAGGGATTTTTGGACGCAGAGCGAGGTGGTCCAGTGACTTTTAACCAGGCTTTAATCACCAAGAACATAACAGTTTGTTTTTAACAGCGAATTAAGGGGAGAATTGCTCGTTTCCTTTTCCCGAGCATCTGCTCGGAAAACAAGCCGACACGCTGGACATAAAATCCTTTCAGGCTGAGCCGCAAAGCGCCCAGAAACATGCCCCAGCACACAGTCACAAACCCCAAAACACAGGGTTGAAAAGTGCTGCAGTCGACCGTGGTGGGGTGCGCTGTCACCGCCGTGGCTTTCTTTATGTAATTGGTGGTTGCCTCGGCTCTGGCGTTGGTCAGCGCAGGAAGTGTAAACAAAAAAAAAGAAGAAGAAAGAAAGAAAGAAAGAAAGAAACGCCTTGGCACGGTGACAGGCAGCACGGCGGGCTGCAGGCGACGGACGGGGAGGCTACGCTCAGGGGGGGAGTCAGCGTCGAGTCGCACAGACGCTCAGGAATTCGTCTCTCCAGTCGGGCGCGGTGTCTGTCTCATATTTCGGGAGATTGAGCGATAGACTGCGGGACGATGAAGCACGTCCATTCCACCTTCCCAACGAGTGGCGCGGCCCGGGGGTCCCGGAGTCACCGCGCCGTGAGAAAAGGAGGGCGGGGGGGGGGCCTGAGCCTGAGCCTGGCAGCCGATGTATCACCACACAGCGGACCTCCTGCCGACAGATTATTCCTCCTCCCTCGGGTGCGGACCATTACCTGTGGTAATACTACCGTACTCTTCCAGGTCAGCGGCTGAAATCCCCCCGCTGCGGAGGCAGAAACTCGGCATCTCTCTGGCCGGCTGCTTTAATCTGTCGGTGGAACCACCAAACCAGCGCGCTGGCCGTTCCCACAGTCCTTTCAGCGCCTGCCCAACAGACCCGAAAATTGAAAGTGGCCGCGACTTTACCCATGAACAGCGAGAGAAGCCTGCGCTCTCCCTCTGATCACAAACAATAGTTTCCCCGTCGTCCTGTGCACTCACACACCCCTTCAGCTGAGTTTCGCTGCACACACACACACACACACACCTCCGCGCAGTGACCGTCCTCTTCACCCCCCTGAAGCGCTCCACCTCTTCCAGTAGCCGATCTCTCTCATGGACTCAGGAGGGGTCTGAGTTCGTGAACTCACTGACTCGCTCGAGTCTTGTATAATTTCGGGCCCACCGCACAGCTGCTGCCACAGGTGGGGACGAGGAAAAAAAAAAACAACCTCCGAACATTTCTCACAGTGTGCAGACGGACGGGCTGGAAACTGAAGCGTCTTCACACTCGGACTCCAAAACAACAGAGAGTTTAAACAGGAGCATCTTAACAACACGGTGAAACGCTGCCAGAGGGGATGACGCAGGGTTGCTTCATCAAGCTGGCACGCTCGCTTATGTGTGTCTGCACAGACGGAGCGTCCCGCTCTGACACAGTCCTCAGCAGACATTGGACTCGTCTCGGTGGGGGGAAATCGCAGGTGTCATCACTGACCGCGCCTCTTATTTACTGTTCGAGGGAGTCGGCACGCACGGCGCCCGCAGCCCCGACCTGAAAGGGCTAAACGGAGTTCAGTTGATTTGATTTTTTTCCACACACTTTGACACATAAATGTCACCCAATATGTTTTCAGCAGCTCAGCAATCAAAGTCTGAATGTGTTCGTTTTCATGCAGCAGTTTTAATCTCAAATCAGCAATAAAAGTTAGCTTGGAAAGGTCATTTCAAAATAAGAGCTTTTTTCATTCGAAAGTCGACTTCATTCTTCATTCTAGTTAAGGACTGTTTCTGTGTGTCGAGGGTTGATTACTTTAAAGCTTCTTCATGGTGTAAAAACTGATCAACAGGAAAAAAAACTTTTCACAGGTAAAATTGATGTCGCCCTGTTTTCTCTCGACTTGCATTCTTCCTCACTGCGTCCTGTTTGTTTACACCACCGGTTGACTTATGAGCTGCTGCCTTGACGCTAAGAAGCGAGCGCATCACTGCGTCCCCGGTGCTTAATGACGGTCATTTGAAAACGCACTGCTCAGTCTGGGGGGCTCGATGCTAATTGACCACCGTCTCTCTGGGAGGTAATCAGTCTGCGCGCTGACAAATAATGTACGTGCTTAAGAGATAAAACGCAGTGGCGCTCCTCCGACTGCAGATTGATTCCCCCGTAGCGAGCCTTGTTTTGAGTGTGTGTTGGGTTTTGCAGTGGTCATGTGTGTGTGTGTGTGTGTGTGTGTGTGTGACCCGTCCAGCAGGTGCACACTGATTGAGTGCCAGTGTGAGTCTATTAACTCGGGTGTTTTTTTTCCACTTTCGCTCGGGGGCCGAGGGCTCCAGGCGAGGCCAGACGGGGCCCTTGGGCCTCCCCTCATCCTGCCCTCTAATCCATCAGCATCAGTGAGCCTTTCAGTCCTCCCCCGCTGCCAACCCCCCCCCCTTCCCCACTCTCCACTGTTCTGAGCGGAGCGACCGCGTAAACACACGCAGACAGGTCCAACTGGCGGCCCGGTGGACCTGCCATTTCCCACCGTTGAATAAGCGCGTCCAGCTGTTGGGTCATCGCTCCGTTATCATTTTAATCTCTGAAACATCCTGCGCCAACGTTCGGTGGAGCAAATTCTGAGTCATCATCTGCTGCTGTTGCATCTGTGGGTGTCCCTCTCACTCACTCACGTCTCGCCTGAACTCTGTTACATCTCAAGCACGATTCACCAACAATACGTTTGTCCAGTGATGCACTGTAGCTGTTGCACAACAAGAAGCGACTGGGCATCACACTAACACACTGGGAGCCTCCAAATGTACAGTTTCCTTCGACAGACTAAAAACATGCAGATGAGCTGAACGGTTGACTCGAAAATGTCTCCACTTTTGTGGCAAACTTCACAATATTTCCACATTTCCACTAATTTACATGCTGAATCTCTTCATGGCTTTTCAGTACTTTAAAAACCTGCTTCCTGCCAAACGGCTGCAGCCTTCCTGATGGTTCCACTTATTTCATGGAGATCTCTCGCGCCGTTGCTGATATGAGCGCCTCCGAGTATTATCAGTCATGCATCGCTCTCTCGACGCGGCCCAAAACCGTCGCGGCGATGAATCCGACCGACAACACGAACTGTGGTCGTCCGACTGCACGGTCGGTCACTTCTCCAGCACCGAGAGCCTCATATCCACTCATGAGTCCTATAATCGCGCTAATTTGCCGAAGCCATAAATGCTTAACATGTGAAAAGCTTTTCAATATAAACAAGCGCAATCCTCCCCCACCACCACCACCACCATCTGGATCATTTCACAGCACAGCAGACGTAAAGCAAAACAAGTACAACAAACTCCTGAAAGAAATCTTGCCCACATCTTTTATCTGCCCACCTGCAGCCTTCAGACCCCCTGAGCGAGGAGACTCGCAACCAGAAAAAAGGCTGATTGTTAGTAAAAAAAAAAAAACAAAACACAAACATGATCTAAAACAGCAGCGTCCTCCAGAAGCGACGGCGTGTTTTCAGACTCAACTCTCCCGCCGCACGATGAACTGTGGAGCTCATTCCGAGTCACACAGAGTCTGTAATTGCCTCAGACCTCTTTTAATTAAACAGTAGATAATTCAGGCACTCACAGGAAATCAATAGTTAATATTTTTTAAAACACCCCCCCCCCCCCCCACACACACACACACACACCCTCCTCTTTTTTCGGGAGTGCAGAATATGAGACTGGCAGAGACTCGGCGTGTCGCAGACCAGCGGGCCGGTTACCTCAGAAAATCCAATCATACGGAGGGATTGTGTTTGGAAAAGTTGGATTCAATCACACTTTCTTTCCATATTTCCATACCAGCAGATTTATCAGTACAATATTGAATTCTGTGTCTTTTCTGACAGGAAAAAAGCTGCTTTATTTCCACGACTTGTCAAGACTTAATTAAATCCATTACAGCTGTAGTTTCTTCCTCTTCCTGATGACGACAGAGCAACTCTGGCAGCTGGAAAGAAGAGCGATCAGCAGACAATCTAACGAACATTAGCGCTCTAATCTCTCTGGGCGGTGCCTTCCGATAAAAGATGATTTCCGCAGGATTTCCACCGATCAGTGGGACTCAAACGGCATTTTCGGGAAAAAGGAAGAAGACGTCTCGCGCTCTCATTCAGCCGAGCAGCTTTTAGAGACAGAACTGGCAGCGGTTGAAATAAATGTGTGAAAAAGAAGCAGCGAGCTCGCGCTCCAAAGAGGGAGGTCGCTTTATAAGCGGGTCGCTGGAGTCCAAATAAAAAAAAAAAAAAAAGTGGAAGAGAAGGAAGGTTTATCGCTCCCAGTCGCAAAGCTGGGACAGCTGTGTGCGCAGCTGCAGGTTGTTAACATATACGAGTGTTTGGGTCAGTGTATCCGCAACAAAGCAAACACAGGAAAGACTAAATCCTGAAACCATCCTCGGGATTAGAGATAAGGGAAGCTGCGACTTTTGAAGCACCGCGGAGAGATGACGCCAGCACCTGCGTCTGAAACAAGCGTTTCAATTCAGCCAAGCAGCTCGAATCAAACGGAGATCCATGTCAGCTTCTGTTTCACGCCTTCGCAACGTTTATCGCCCCTGAGATTTACCTCCGCTGACCTCCATGAAATGGGCTTCGACTGGATTCAGCAGTTTTGGTGCAGGTGGGGCGAGAAAACCCACCCACGGAGCAGGCAACCGCCACACAGAGGAGCTGCTTCACTTTAGCTGCTGCGAGGCCTCCGACGTGACTCCTTGATGATGCTGTGTATTTGCACTGTGGCCTTTAAAGTCACAGGTGAGACGACGACGCCTGCTCCTTCCTGTGCCGACACGCACGTCAGTGGTGAAAGCGCCCACGGTGGCGAAACGAACCGGCTCCCATGCTCCCGTCCGAGCCTCCCTCCCTCCATCGATCCCTAAAACGTGCTTATCGATCCGGTCCCGACGTATCTGTGACCCTCTCGGAGGACACAGGAGCAATTGTTCGCTTCAGGACTGATGGTGCCATTTGTCTTGTACAGGCGTGTCTGGCTGCTCGCAGTCTTTAATAGAAACAGACAGTCCAGCGCCCTCTGACAAACAGCCTGGGAGGCTCGGGTGTGAATGCAAATGGGAAAACACTTGTTCAGAAAATATCCTCCAACTTTCTCTCCTGTGTGTCCCTCGTTGTTTCGCTCTCGAGTGTTCAGCCTGTTGAGGGTTCGTCTGCGGCCTCCGAGGTGATGATGAAGAGGGGAGGAGGAGGAGGAGGAGGAGCGGTTGTGTCACTGGGTAGATGGATGGACCTCACCAGCCTACACACACACACACACAAACGCACTCCTGGTTTTCCCAGCAGACTTTGAAGAGACGCCGTTGTTCTGGCTCAGAGTCAGCGAGACATTTTCCCCATCAGTCAGTGAGAGATTCATATTCACACCTCGATCCAGACGCCCTGTAATTTAAAGATAACAAAAAAAAACCTGTGCTGCGAGACGCCAAGAGAGAGAAAAATGTTGTTGTTTAACGGCTGCGTCAGTGTTTCCAAACCTCTCAAACGACTCCCATTGGTTTGTGGAAGCAGCGGCTTATGTCAGCTTGATTTCCATAAACCTTCAGCGATGAGTCCAAAAATTTCATTCATATATATTTTATTCTTTGTTTCGCTGTAAAAGACCAAACGCCACGCTGGATTTAGCTTCTGTCTCTGCGAGACCTTGTAAAGTCTATATTTGTTTACGGTCCGAACAGTAAAACAAAGGAAAATACAGCTTGTGCCGACGCGTCGCTGCACTTTGCAGCATCTTGACATTTCGTGTGGAAAGCTGAGACCAGAACTCACTCCGGCTCGGAGAATCACCCTGTTTGGGGACTTTCAAGTGTGACAAGTATGCCTCAGCCCCTCCACCACCCCCCACCACTCTCTCCATGCCTTGCTTCTGGGCACGCTGCCATCAGCGTTGGGCCTCATGCTCGGCCGCCCCGGGGCTTCACTGATCAAACTCGGGGGGCCCACGGCTCTGACAGAGCCTTGGCGAGCTCCTTATAGCTTCTTCTTCTCTGGTGAAAACAACATTCAAGGGCCTCGACTGGAGAATAACCTCCAACATATTGATTAGAAAAATACATCTGCTGATTAGCTGACAGGACTCCTCCTGGAGCTGATGAGCCCTCCTACTTTGGAGGAAGGTAACATCTTATACTTTCCCTTTTAATCAAGCACTAATCTGTGATCCAATTGAAGCTACATGAAAGAAAGTCCATTTGGGAACGTATTTCATCCTTTCCCTCAGAAAGGTCTCTCATGATGAGCAACGAAAGATAAAAGCTCGAAATAAAAGCTGATTCGCTCTGAAACAAGAAGCCTGATGTTTATTCTGCTGCTGAAATTGTTTGTAAATGCAGTAAAAGGTGATGAAGTGAAATTCAATCCTGCACAGTTCCAGCGTCTCCATCCTGGAAGTCCTTTTTGTGTCTGTGTTTTTGAAGCACGTCCAAAATAAACCCTCCATATTTTGCCTCTTGAGTCTTTTGCCAAATTTAAGGTCATTAAGTGGATAAACAACATTTGCTGCTTGAAATAGATCAATGGGCTGATCAATAAGCTGTAGTCTGTTAAACCTTATTTAACAAACATCTGTGTTAATGGCTGATTGGGAGAAAAAACCTCCAATTTACTTGTGTTTTTCTGTTCCTGCGGCTGGTTGGAAGGTTACATTTCTGAAGTGTTCCTCATCTTCAGCGCTCCAGCGTTCAGTCTAGATTTACAGTTCTGTTGCTGGGTTGGTTTTTTTCCCAGATTGAGATAGCGTGAAACACCCTCAGGCTCAAGCTCAGCACTCCAAAAAACGTACACGCTGGCTCCCAGCACTTGCTTTTTCTACGGAATTGCAGCTGCTGTTCAGAGGCGAGTGCTTACAGACAAACACCAAGAAGTGGCGACACATGAATAAAACATCGGAGTCTCCCGGCAGTGATAACCTGAAAAACCCCGACTGCATCGCAGGTGAGAGCCTCAACCTGAAAACCTGAGCTGTGACTGAAGATCCTGCAGATAGCGTCGGGCTGGGGGTGAAAAGAGGTCCCAGCATCCGACGGTTCAATGTGGCAACGCTATGACGAGGGAGGGAAACAACAGGAAGGGAGCTGTTGGTGCCATCGTGCAGTGGGGCGGGGTGCACAGAGGGGGGGCTGAGCGCCGAGGGGCCGAGTGACTCCAAAGCTGCAGCGGGCTCCGTCCTCCGACTTCGCACCGCTGGTCTCTTCGGACTCAACCGCAGGAGGGGAAAAGCTGCCGGAGGCTTTCCAGGCAAGAAACACAAACTCCATCAGCCTGAGACGCTCTGAGCTCACGCAGGGACGGAGCCGACTGAGAGGCTCGTTTCAAAGGCTGTTGTTCACCTTTACCGAAATAAAAAAAGAGCCTCAGACGCGAGCGGCACACACTCGAGACGGCAGATTATTGAAGGTTGTTGGAGCCACTTGGGCATCGATTCGTCAAAACTGTCCCGAGTGTGTTTGTGTCCTTGGACGGAGAGTAAAAAAAAGTTTGTTGTTTGACAAGGAAAATAATTGCAGCATTAGCATAGCATTACAGGCCGGCCAGGAGACAATTGATCAAGCGCGACTCCTCTTTGGTCCCGCTCCAAATGTTGCCGTAATATCTGGCAGATTAGGCCCGTTTCTCGCATTGATTGTCCGTCGCACTTTGACACGGCTTCAAAAGTTAATGAGAAGCGTAATTGATCAAAGTTGAAAACGATGCAATCCACCATCTCTGTGCTCTGGAGACCGAGGCGCGCTGTTCCCTGCAGCACTGACAACGAGGCCCAGGTGGGTTGAGAGGGGGGACCCGTCCCGCAGACAGTTGTGTGCCGCGCCTGTTGTTCCCTGTTATCCATCCACCGTGTTTATGACCCTCCGTCAGCTGGAGAAGTGGGTCGACGGCTCAGACGCAAACCTGCAGCAACACGCCAGCAACAGCTGCACCTCCCGATTTTGACGAATGACCTTGACTAACAAGCTCGCCCCCCCCCCTCGTCGTCAGCATGACAGCCGACAGTGAGGCAAACCAGAGGAACGCCGTCACTTGTCATCCATCGAGGCCGACTCGCATCCAGAGTCGTAAAACTGGTTCGCACCTGGACGGAGGCGGCCAGCTTTTCCCCGACTCGGCCTCGCTGATTCCGACGAGCAGTAAAGTGTAGAGGAGCATGAAAACACACAAGCTCTCCCCGCTCGGACATGTGTTGGAATCATCTGGAGGTAAGTGAGTCAACACATGGAGGCCTTGGCACTCAGACGCTTCGCTCTCCGCGCTGTCATCACCTTCAAGTATGGAGCAGCCAATGAGCGAAATAAGGAGCCGTCTTGATGGAGATGCTTCATATTTCAGTGTTTCTTCTCCCAGTTTTGGGTCTCACCTCATTGACTGTTTTGGCCAATTGATGGTGGATTTCAAAAAACATACATGAGAGCGCTTTAATGATGAAACACAAAGCTGCTCTGTGCTATTCAGGGCGATAGAGACGACTGAATTTTGGTCACAGCTGAGATGATCCAACGCACAAACGGATTTTTAGAGAGCGACAAAACATCTGCAGGAGAGGAGAAGAAGAGGGCGCAGTGGGGAAACAAGACATCCGCGGAAAATTCAGAGTTTCTTTAGAAACCTCGGTTCCTTCACGACAAGAGCGGAGGCTGCAGCGGAGCGTGGGCTCCGTTTGCCAACAATGTAAATGTGCGCGTTTGTGTTTATCCGGGAGGAGACTCGGAGGGGAAGCGGGGAGATAAAGAACAGCAGGCGTCAACGTCCAGGTGGCGAGCGCCTGTGCGCTGACGGTGACAGGCTTATTGGAAGAACGGATCTTTGAGGCTTTGGCGTCACGCGCCGCTCACAGAGACGGTGCTCCTTTAAGAATACTGTAACGCAGCCATGAAACATTGATTTCATCGAAGTCTCCTGCAGCTGAATTTTTGTGAATGTGCGTGGAGGCTTAAAGTAAGCCTGTGTTGTTTCAGCCTTTTCCAGCCAGTGAGCTCACAGCCTCCTTCTTCCTCCTCAGCTCGCCATCCCAGTCTCCCTCCACATGTTTAGTCCTTCCTGACAAGGCCAGACGAGCTTGTTTTTTTTTTTCTCTTCCGCTCCTGACAGATGGTCATTGCTCTTTTCCTTCAGCCAGAGCCTGAAACAGCTGACAGATGGACGCTTATCATCACAACTTGTGTTGTTCAATTGACTTCTCACAGCACCTGACCACATCCAGGAGTTCCCGTCGTGTCAAAGCCTCCGACTCGTCACGAAAATGAGCGCCGGTCCACCAAGTTCAGGAGCCAGGCTGTCATAAACACACTCACAC
>JAUESF010000002.1:9405526-9418663 GCA_032274765.1 Malacoctenus tetranemus | reverse complement strand
CACACACACACACACAAAATGCTTGACAGATTAAGTGCGGCGGCAATCTCAGCTGATAACCCGTGACCACCAAGACAATCGGGGCCTCGCGGTGACGCCGCTCTATAGAGAGAGAGTCGCCCCCGACAGACAGGGGGGGGGGGTCAAATTATCGCCGTCAATCACTCGGCAATCCACTTTAGCACCGGGACCGAACGGGACGGCCGCGGTGTCAGGGAGCCGGCGCCTTTCATTACCTGGCTGTCAGCGCGATTGTGGCCTCATATCGGGCTGGATGTGTTGTCTGTCATGTCCCGGCAGGGGCCTGTCACTGCAAATCTGCCACGGGACACAAACACCCCCGAGGTGATGGCGCAGAAATCCCTGAGTCGCCGAAACTGTGGGAGGGGAGGGGGGAGGAGGGGAGGAGGGGGGGTGGTGGGGGGGTGATTTACCTGTCTGCATGTATGTTACAGAGAAAACGACCCGAGGGGCTGCAGGCGTGCACGAACAACACCAGCGCGTTGAAAGTGAACTTCAAAACAGGGTCTGGAAACCACAACAGCGTAACGGCAGTTTCACTCACACTTTGTGTTTTGTGGACTTCCATTCACCTGCTCACACACAGCCGGGAGCAACTTGAAGCTTGACTTTACAAACAGTACAGAAGACAACATCAATCGAACAAAGAGCAGCATCAGGTTGTGGAACCGTTTCTCCCAGCTCTCAGCCTCAATCAGCTTGTGCACGTGGCGTCACTGTAACTTTTAATGATTCACCCGGAGAGGCCGGGAGGGGGGACGTTTTTACTCCTAATATGATTAAACTTATCACTTCTGGTGGAGCAGAGCCGTAAACTTTTATGCGTGCCGAGGAACTGGTTGCGCGGCAGATTTATGCGGCGATGTGCCCGAAGTTGAAAAGTCCAAACAAATCCAAACAGGCACAGAGAGAGATTAAGAGAGAAGGGTGGAGGGGGTGGAGGGGGTTGGGGGGGGTCTTCTCTGAAAAGTGACAAAGTTTATGAGGCTCCGCTGACCTAAACAATCCCACAAGCACCCAAAGCTTTTATCTGTCAAATGATTTCTGCTGCAAGAGACGGTACATTGCCAGAAGTGTCCAACAATAACCAAAGTAGCTGGACAGAAGGTCATTAGGAGCTAAAACATTTAGCATTTGTTCACCGTGTTGCTTTTATCAAGTAATGTGAGGCCGTGATGGTTCCAGGGAAAATATTTGCAGGATTAAATGTCTCATTGTGTAAAGCTGCTTTCCTTGGACACAGTAGTTCTGGAAGCTGATTGGCTCGTCCCTCCCGTGGGACGACTTTCCCGGCCCGGGCCTGAAAGTCTTTATCGACGCTGTAAAAGGTTGAGAGGTTACGTGCTCGTTCGCATTTGCGCATCAATTTCCCAGCCTGTCCCCGCACGGCCATATTTATATTTGCCTACAAGCGAAGTATTTGTCCTCGCTCTGTCGGCGAGCGCTTTATTTGGCCAGAGGCCGACGCCCCGGTGTTAATGTGTTTACCTCCCTCCCGCTCCGGCGCGCAGATAAAAGGCGCCGAGCGACGGGGCCGGGAGGCCGAGCGGAGGTCTTTTCGTGCTGTTAGAGGAAGGTCGAAGGTCAAGTTGAGGGACACGCCCTCAAACCGGCCGTCGCCGTCTGTGAGCCGCGCGCTTTGCAGTCACAACAGGCAGCAGAGCGGTGAACTGATCCAAGTCTTTATGGATCAGCAGTCAGTGATGTGAACGGCAATCAATGTTTATCTAAAGTTTATTCATCCCAACGACAAATGTCGATGCAGCAGCTCTTGGCCGAGCGTCTGGATACTTTTGTCTGTTTGTTATATTTCACATCGCAGCCCTAAAAACAGACTGCGTGTGCACCAGCGCTCTCGTTTTTAAATATTTCCCCCCTCTCTGCTCTTCACTCCTCATTCCTGCGCAGCTGTTTGGATGAACTATAAACACTTTGGGTTTTTGGACAGAACAATGTACTGACGGGTTGTGAGAGAGCAAAAAAACCCAGCAGTCACAGGAGGTCGACGACAACGCGCTGCAGCTCACTGAACAACTGTCGTAACTATAGGAAAAATAAAGGCTGGCATGGTCCCGTTTGGACTGTAAAATCCAGTTTGGGATCATTTTAAAGCTGCAGAGGGGGCAATTATAGGAGCATAATAGCTCTGTGTAATTGGCTTGAGTCTACGGTCGGTTGTTTCTTTGGGGCGGTTTTTGTTTATCTTATTTTGCAAGTTTAATCTTCCCCCTCTGCTGAAACTCAACTGAAGAAATCGCGAGCTTGGAAAGTCCATATTAAAGTATTCAATCGCTGCACCATCAACACGACTGGAGCCATGTCAGCGTCTGTCTACAGATTGTACACAAGGCTCCGCTCCCGTTAAAGAAAACCCTATAAAAGATCATGATGAACTTTGCTTCGCGTGTTCTCTTCTGTGCATCTTAAGTGGGAGTCTCTCTGTCTGTTGCTCTCAGACTGGACTGCACATAAAGTTCAGGCCATCTCACTGGAGTTTGCAGAAAGTCGTCCCCGAAGAGACTCCTGCATATTCATTGTCATCGATTTTTAGAGCAGGAGCAGCGAGACACATGAGACCGACACCATTCGTCTGCAAACTTTCTCCCGCATCCCCGCGTACTGTTGGGCAAAACTCTGTTCTAGCAACAAACTAGGACGAATCGGATTCTTCGCCTCGAGCCATGTCCAGTCCAGTCGGCCATCTGAGACCTGCTGTGTTTGTCCGTGATGTTGCCATTTTTTCCAGCAAAACATGGATTTAAAAGATCTTTTTTTCCACGCTGTTCCTGTTGCATTATTGATTTTCAGGGTCCACACGATCAGATGGTTCGGTCAAAGACCACAGAGACTGTTAACAGGTTTGAAGACGGGAGGAAGCTTAGCGAGAGGAGAAGGAGCGACGACGGCAAACTGAGGAGAGAACCACAGATAAGCTACACGGGCCGTGCGAATGCTCAAAATGCATGATGTGCCCGGCAGCTTATTAAAAACTCATTCTCTGTCAGGCGCTCGGGGTCGTCCGGGGCCACCCGAGCAGGCATCAGCCCGGCGATTATTAAAGCTCGATGGATAATCGAGGGCGACACCAGGGGCCAGAGAATCGTCAGGAGACGGCACCAAGGTGAGAGCAGACTTCATCTTATTGATTGGACATTTCAAACAATTAAAAGCTGTGGGATTGACTTTTTTTTTGCTGACACACACAGTCTGTGTCAGAGTCACACTGAGTCTATGATCTGTGTTGAGCTCCTGTTCAGTAACACCTGTAATTTTGCCCGCCGTTGTATTTACATGGAGTTTTGGCTTCCTCAGCAGCGGCCTCCTGTTGTCTATTTACTCTCTTTGCCACTGTTTTGTGCACCACTCACACTGTGAGCCACATGTTCATTGCAGCGTACAGGCAAGCTCAACAACAAGCCTTTATGGAGAGAAGACGATTCAGCGTCCCGTTCGGTCTACATTCACCAGGTAAACGCTGCTTCATGTTAAGTTCACTGGAAGAATAAGACGCTGCTTCGTGTTCTTGTTGTCTCTCCACAGCCAGGCCACATGTGTGGGTTTGAGAAGGAGAGCGGGGGAAACGCAGCAGCATGCTGTCTTTGTTTGGTGGTGCGGTAGCTTCAGACAACATCCAAATTAAGAAATAGACTCCAGGTTTAAGGCGTAACTGTATCCAGGTGAGGCTGAAGACCGGCTCTGCTAAAGATTTCCAAAGATTAGACTTTTATAAGGCTCGCGCAACAAGCAGATCTGGACCTCATCAGACTCTGTAAAGAATGAACTGAAATAAACATCTGTTCTGAATCAATATTTAACAGCTACTCTTGCTCTCTGTGAAAGTACAGCTCAGCAGCTTCAAACGGCGCCAGGACGCAGATGTACACGAGTGCACTGAACACAAAGAGTCGAGGGCTTCCACGAGCACGCAGAGACGCCCGAATAGCTGACCTTCAAACGGGACCCTGACATTCATCAGATCAGAGGGTCCCGTCTCCTCCCACCTTTTCCTCCACTTAATTACTTGCAGAGTTAATGTGCAAATAATAAAAAGGCAGAACTTCCCTCGGAGAACGACCTGATGATCTGATCGACTCCTCTGATCTGAATTGATTGGTCCTCTTCCCTGGAGTCCCTCCAGTTTGACTGCGATGAAAGCTGCGGACCCCCTTTATGAACAGTCATTTGCCAAAAACGCCACAGTGAAGCCAAACACAGGCAGTCACACAAAGTGTTCATCATGCAACGCATTTCCCACATCTGCTCCTGACTCCTTATAAACTTAGTCACTCCTTCTTATGCTGTGGGTCCCAAAGGGTCCCGGGCCCAACGTTGGGACCCTCTGCTCTGAACCACTAAGAGGAAGCACTCCCGCAGACCTCCTGCATGTGGCTGTTCGACATCAGCTGAAACACAGCGAAAAAAACCCCAAAGCTGCAATCTTTTCATTTTCTTTACGACAGAAAACATCCAAACTTCCAGATCAGTGCAGAACGCTGTTTACCACTTTTGGCTTTTTTTGCTGCATCATAACTCAACTTTTTTGTTCCATTTGGGAGTTTTTCAGTTGTTTCTGTTGGGTTCAGTTGAGGCGACGTCAAATCAGGAGACACGTGCTTTTGAGAAATCAGCACTCCGCAATAATTATTGCCTCCGCATCCGGTATCCTTTAAATTTAATGGACAGGGAGCGCCGCTCCCACCACAAACACAATGATAATTAATAGCGTTTGCGGAAGAAAGGCAAAGTCACGGGGAATGACAGTAAAAATCACGTTGCGTCACAAACAGCGGAGTGATTGTTTTTGTGGCAGCACGGGAGAGACGGATCATTGGGGGACGGAGTGATGGACGGAGGCTTACTGAGGAAAAACTGTGCTGCCGGGCCATTCGGGGTGAGCTGCTGGCAAAAAAAAGGACACTGAATGACTCATTTATATTCATATCACCTGCTCTCATTTTCAATTTTGGCTCCCTGTCGATAGATGGGATTCTCGGGGCATAAATCACATGTTTGGCAACTCTCCGGGGAGAGGGCATTTCATATTTGACCCGCTCTCAATATATGTGCCGGGAAGCAGGTCCGTCATTCCGTCGAGCCAAAGACAAAACAGACGGCCGTATTTATTGCGTCACAGATGTCAAATTACATCCCCACAACTCTTTATTTATCACTTTAATAAATGTGTTTGGATGGAGTGGGATGGAGCCGGCAGGTCCTGGCCGCAGCCATGCACTCAGCGTTGGCACCTTCGCGATACCGGGGACCTTCAGGTGAGCGGGGAGCCGGTCCAGATGTTTAATCGATAGCTGGACCTTCTCAGCCCGAGACACATAAACGCCTTCGGTGGCTGTGGGACCCCTGAGCGGTGATAAAGCAGGAGACATTACCTGTGGGGTGGACGATAACGCCAGAATGAGGCTCCAGCTTCCCTGAAAGACGCTTTTTTTGCTCGGATTTTACGACTTCTTGGGAGCAAACGAGGAGCTGCTTGTTGTCTCGCTGTGGGGGGGGGTCCTGGGTTTGCACCTGGGTGGGGTCTCTCTCTGAGTGGAGTTTGCATGTTCACCGTGTGTGGAGGATTTCCTCAGGTATGCCCGAGTCCTCCCACAGTCCAAACACATGCATACGGGGTCAATTGATGGCTCTACTTTATAAATGAGCCTCCGTGTGTTTGCTCTGTCATGACCTGGAGATCTGTCCAGACCTGCCTGCACCAACGTCTGCTGGGATCAGCGCCGGCGACCCAAAGTTGGAAAAGTGACAAAGAATTACAAGCGTTTTGTGTAATTATTGCATCTTCTAAAGTCGCGTCTCTGTTGTTCTCCTCACATTTAGTTCACCACATGTTAAACTTTACTGTCACTCGTACCGAGCTCAGTGTGTCACTCCCACTTGTTTGAGAGAAGGGGACATTTACTGCCGCTGTGCAGTGGTATGAAAAACATCTCCACAATTAAACTGCTCACAGTAATTTACTCTCCAACTAATTAGTGGATTCTGGGGCACGGGAGACAAAGCTCTTTAAATGGGAGTCAATTACTACTTTATGATGCAGTCAAGGCTCCAATCCCTCCATAACAAAGGTTGTTTTACATTTTCTCTGGACAGGACAATGTCCGCCGCCTAAAGGGGGGAGTGTGTTTCACTGCTTTATTACAAGCGCTGATGCAGAGGTGACAGAGGACAGCGAGGAGCAGTCAGTGTGCAGGACATTATCACCGAGTGTCTAACAGCAGGGAGAAAGGACCTGAACACGGCCTGATTGTTTCTACCTCGAAGGTTTGTGTCAGAAAAACAATATTCTGAGACGGAGAAGTGTGATAAAAAGCCTGTTTGTGACGGAGACGTCAGCTCGAACCCGCAAAGCCAAAGCACAAAGTCTGACGAGCTGTGATCATTAAATTAACGTGTTGTTGGTCTCTGCATCACCACACCAGATCTCAGCGGATGTCACGGCAACAGCACGAGCGAGACAGAATTTGCTCCCACAGTCGCTGTTGCACAGAAGACCTGAGAGGTCCTTTTGCAGCACACAGACGCACATACATTATCTCTCAATCCCTCTCTCTCCCCCTCTCTCTCTCTCTCTCTGTCACACAGACACACACACACATGCACATACACACGCACAAGCAGCTCTTACACCTTGCAATTCATCACCACAATGAGTCAAAGCGAGCCTTTGTTCCTGGCTGGGTGCTCGAGCTCTGGGAGAAACTCTCAGCCAGTAAAGAGCTGGAGAGCAGGCTGAAACCTGAACACCTGGCACCAACCAAACACCTCTTACCAGAAACACTGTGGATTCTCACTCAGCAAGTCCTCCCAAATACCATCACTGCACACTCTTCCACTATATTAGCAACTGATGCTGTGAAATCTCAACATCTTGTATGTGATTTTTTGTTACCAATGCACAAGAATGCAGATGGTGATGTGTTCAAATGCAGCAATTCCCACCATGAACCAAGAGCACAGACGTCCTGTTTACAGTTTCAGGATGAGCTGAGTACTAAGTTAGGAGGTCACACAGCTGGGAGACACTGAACCAAGCTTGTCCAAACTGTGAGCGCTCAACAAGAAGAATCTCTGTGACCTCCAAAAACCTCGACTTGTTTCTGGGAAGACTCCTTTATCCTGCGCTTTTTTTTCCTGGCAGGTCCCGACTCCTGAAGGGTCAAGCGATGAACAGCTGAAGCCAGCAGAAAAACGCACAGATGTGTTGCAAAGCGGACCGTTAAATCTTCATGACTCATCGAAGAGGGAGTGAGGGTGGGGGGGCGGGGGTGTGTGTGTGTGTGTGGGGGGGATTACCAAAAACGGGCTGCAGAACAATGTTGATTGTTCTGTAGTTCCACAGTGACAGATGACGAAGTCCAATTCAAATTCCCCCGAGGCTGCCAGGCCCATAAATCTGAGTCAGTGTGGATTTCTGTGGCAGTTTAGAGTTACAAGACATCAAATAATAGCGTTCAATCCACTAAAACATGCCCGGGAGCCTAAACAACAACAGTGTGGTCAGCAGAAAGACGGAACAGGGAAAAAAGCCGCTCCGAGATGGTCGCCAGCTGCTCTGCTTGTATATATTAAGAGCGTAAAAGCGGCCGGCAGTGGACGACTTTAATACCTTCATGTGAGTCACAGTCTACTTCCAGAGGAGACACTCCGGTGGCTGTAAACCTTTTCATTTCGCCCCGCAACGCTCTGACCCGCCGGAGCCCCGCAGTGTGTGCTGCTTTGTGAGGAGCACTTGCCGTGGGGCGTACTTGTTCTTTGTCAGGAAGAGTTTGGGTGGTGGTGGTGGTGGTGGTGAGGGTGGAGGGGGGGGGAGAGAAACTTCTGGACAGGGGACACTTTCCGGGCAGAGAAACAAAGGCAGCGCTGTTGGACCCACAGCGAGGAAAAAATGCATCTGTGTCTGCGGGGATTCGTCGTTTGAACGTACGTGAGGGCGCGCGGCATTAGGAGGCTAATCACTGCGAAGGCAGTGCGTTACGGCAGGCATGGGGGGAGGTGTGTGTGTGTGTGTGGGGGGGGGGGGGCGGAGCAACTGTCTGCATGCTGTAAAACTGTAACTGCTGGCTTGTGGAGCGAGCCTGCTATCGACATGATAAAGAGACAAACATAAACAGGTCAGTCTGAGAGGGGGTCGGGTTAAATGTCGGCGTTTAACACTTTACTGACACAGTTCGTCCAAAAAACTAAACAAACGATCCTCCAATGAAACCATCTGACCGCTATCTGAAACTACACAGCCACCAACTTTTTATGCACAGTCCAAAAAATGTCACCTTGAAAATTTCTACAAACTACATGAAAGTTGGAAGCTAAAGGAAACCTGCCAAGTGCGAACAAACATTCGGATTCCCTCAGTTTGGACGTGTGCGGTTTGAAGCTGCGCTCGTCGATCCCACCTCTCCACCTCCTCCCTGCTCACTGCCTTTGGAAAAGCAGCAGTGGACAGGAAGACACAGATACAGTGTGAGAGGCGAAAGCATGTCGCAGCAGGCCGCAAACCCCCTGAGTGACACTTGCTACTGCGGGACAAAAGCCGAGCGGCCGCTCCTGCTGGGCGGAGGATATGAAGCCCGCTGCAGGGAGCTGTGCGCAGACACCTTATCTTTCTTCAGCACGCCTGGACGGCCTGAGACTCTGGCCTCTCCTGCGTGACAGCCAGACGTGTGACGCTTTGTTCTTCCTTCGGAGGGGACGCCGCTTTCTACTTCCTCCGGTGAGGGCAGCGGAAATATGGGGACTCTGTCCATCGCCTCAGTGCAGGAGCTGCACGGGGAAGCTGCTGCGTGTCACTGCCATGTAAAGTATGATGCACTGACTGGTTTTTTTAGGACTTACAGAGTAAAAAATGCTTTCGTTTGAATGCACATGAACCTTCAAACCAGACCCCACAGCTGGGTGACCACCAGCCAGCCATTTAATGCTACATCACACATAAAATGAAACATGTGACCATAACGTTGCCGTCTCCAAATACCGGCCACTTACTGGTGTGCATCCGGCTTAAAGGTGCCGGCGTTTAACCTCTTTATGGCCTGCTGCGGTTTAACGACTCGCAAAAAAAAAGGGACCCTGAACAAACACAGAGTCAGCCAACATCAAGAAGCACCGAAAAATGATTTGACGGTCGACCAGTCGTCGAGTTTACAGGCAAAACTGGAGAAGTGGAAACAGTGCGCAACGTGAACGAGCGCTGGGCTCACTTCAAAAGGATAAAAGTGAAGACTAAAAACCTGAGAGGAGGTGCTCAGTGAAGTGCATTTAATGATGTTTTGGTCTGATTCATAGAAAAATATTCACTTGGTGCACATAGTGAATGGAAAGTCTGAATTAGCAGGATAAAGAAGTTAAAAAACAGGGCAGTTTTACTTGATTAGAGGTCGAGTAACGTCCAAATTCAAAGATATCAAAAAACTGCAAATTTTACTGCTCTTGTTAAGAAAAACGACATGTTTGTGCCACAGAAGCAAACATACAAAACACATGTCGGCCACGAGCTCTTATCCAACATAAAGAATAACAAGGTTATGTTGCGACGCCACTTTCAGGCCTGGCACAAACACGACATTGTTTACAGTGAATTCAGTGGTTTCAGGCAAATTTCTACAGGAAACTTCCTGAAACCCGATCCCATTGTGTCTCCGTGTGGACGAGGCCGCTTTTAATGACAAGGACAGACAAGTCGGTGAATGTGGACACGTTGTGTTGCTTCATGGAAAAAAAACTTGTCCCTGAACCGAGCTGACAAACACACGGTCGTCTCACAAACACGACCGAACAAATTAGAGCTGAGCACGAATCATCTTCCACCGCGAGCCTGGTCGAAGCGTGCTTCACCTCCTGCTACTTTACTGGTAACCGACCGACTGACGCAGGAACAGAGCAGCCTGTTCTGATTTGTGGACAATAAACTGATGCAAAAAAAACCCATCAAGGTTTTTATCACCTCAACTTTTTCGGCACTGCTGTGGGAATCTTAAACCTGCAGAAGATCAGTGGAAGGAGCAGTTTTCCAGTCTTTCTACCCTAAGCTGCCTGTTTCCTGAGCCCCCCTCCCACCACCACCTCTTTCCGATTCCCCTGCAGGCGAAAGAAAACACAGCATCTTAATACAAACATTGTACTCGTTCCACTCGTCAGCCGACGCTCTGAACGTCTCATTGACGCCGGCGTCCCTCAGCAGTGAGGAGGAGGAGCAGATAAGAGCCCGACTGTGGTCTGCTGGCAGCTTGTCTGAGGAGGACAGACGTTTATCACGGAGGGAGAGCGCGTCTCATCTGGCAGAGAGACGCTGACGTCCAGATTTGCTCGCCTGCGACCTTTTCGCGGACCTGCTTGACGAACACGAATCCAGACGGCGTTTTCTGACCTAATTCAATGAAACAAATCTTGGGGGAGAAAGAAGAAGAAGAAGAAGATGCCAGAGAGTGATTAGTGTGGCCTCAGAGACGTGATAACTCAGGCAGGGCGCTGCTGCGATTGGAAGTGAAGGAGCTTTTGAACCACATGAAAGACAAAAGAGAAAGGAGGCTGAAGAGGAGCTTAGCTGCGTCGGGCTTCATTAACCAGTGGCCTCTTGGCTCTTTGTCTCTGAGCTTATTGAACTCTGTGTGGCGCTCCGGCCTTCCCCGAGCCGCCGGGCTGAGCTCCTCATGGAGAAAAAAACAGGGAGGGTGGGGGGGCCGGCGAGGGCCAGGCGTGACTAATGCAGGGACCTGCTGCTGTAGCTGCGCGTTGGTGGAGGGGGGGGGGGATGACCCTGCCTAGCCGTATCTGCGATGTATGGCATGGCCCGCTGTTGCCTCACACAGGGCACCACAATAAGCCCGGTCGCTGCCGCGGCCGCCACCGCTGCCCCTCCCTGTCTGTCACCCCCCCTCTCCTCCTCCTCCTCCTCATCCTCCCCCTTATATACTACCCCACCCCCATCATCCATTCATGGCAGCTCCTTTCAGCAGGTCATTCAGAGGGCCAATAAAGAAGCCAGCTCATTCTGCCCGCTCTGAAATGTGCAATGTCAGAAAGAAGGAGAGGTCGGTGGGAGGAACGGCGGGGGAGAAATTCCAAGCAGGCTTAGGGTCTCCTCGCTGGAGACGGAGCTGGAGGTCCCACTTTATATCTGCACATGTTTCATGTTGGCGATCATCTTCTCAGGGGCCAAAGAGGGAAAAAATGGGCATAGTTTGTCTTAAAGACGAAGGTTTTGATTCAAATATCAGCAAATTCATTTAAAGCTCTAAAATACTTGACGTATTTGGTGACGTTACAGACGTGCACAAAGCTCTGCAATGCCGAGCGATCTGATGTGCTGCTCGCGTCGACTCGAATCACAAACAGAATCGCACAACATCTGCCGACCGGATCGTACTTTCCATTGAAATCAATCCAATCAGATTGAGGCGTTTACATGATGTGGCTCCGATCTGAGTCCTCCCATCAGATTACCAGCGCTCGATCTAAACACAGCTGCAGCCGCACGTTCTCACGACGAACCGGCTTCTTCGGTTGAGCCCAAAAAATTTCTTCGATTTGCATACAAACGGGGAGATAAACAGCCGATGTTGTCGCTCGAGCGCACGCTCGTACATGTCGGCAGTGTTTTTCCTCCAGGAGACACCTGTGCTGCAGGAACAAGGCCAGCATGAGTCACGACCTGTTGATGAACGATCTATGTTTGTTGGTCAATCGAGGGTTTTCGAGGCCCCTGAACCCTGAGCACATTGTGAAACCCTCCAGTCTGCATGTTCCACTGCATCTCGCGTTCCCGTGAGGCTCCGAGTGTGTTTGTGTGATTGCGCGGGCAGGGGCAGCTGGCGGCGCTATGATGGATGAGCAGCGCTGCGTCGGAGCAGCCGACGTCCCCGTCGCTGCAGCCTGCGAGCCGGTGAACCCTCCCGTCGACCCCGCCGGGGAAACTCAACTCCCCCCCGCCGGCATTCGCAACAAAATGAAATTCCACACACGGCCACAATCTTAGCACATTAACAGCCTTCAGCACAGGCTTTTAAATCAGACCACATCATTACACGAGGCCAGACTCTCTCTCACGCTCCGTCCTCTTCTTCCTCTATCGCTCATGCAGACACTCTCCAGACTCCAGTGGAACATCTCTTTTTCCACTCGGAGAAAAGCACCCGAGTGCAAATTAACCCCAGAATCAGCCTCAATTTTGCGAGGGTGCCACTGCTGAGAGTATCGCCGGGTGAATGTCACAGAGCCACAGACTGAAAGCTTTGGAAAGAACGGAGGGAGGGAGAAAAAAAAAGGGAAAAAAAACGGTGCACAAAAAGCTTACAGGATGTCGTGTAATTTCACCCACATGTGCTCCACAGCTCATCTAACTAATAAATGCAAGAAGGGGGGAAATGAATGCTTCAACCAGTCCTCACATCTCCGGCTCTGCGAGGGGCTTGCTGAGGCACTTTCAGAGGGGCTGTGAAAGCTCTTTTCCTGGTGAATGGAGCATTATATCTTCCCAGTGGACTCGGAGAGAGCGGAGGTGTCCACCTGTGCTCTATTATTACAGCCCCCCCCCCGCCCCGTCCGAGGAGGAAGAGAGCAGCACGGAGAGTGGAGGTCAGTCCACGACGAGGGAAACACCTCACCCAGATGTCTAAAAATACTGTCCTACATATGAGGGGGAGACTCAGTTTAGCTGCGTCCAGCTCCAGTTGGAGACACAGTGATGATGCACACTGAGAGAAAAAACATGCTTTCTTTAATGGAAGCTGCTCTTTCTTTAAAAGACTCGAACGTGGCCTGAGAAAGAAACTGCAGGTTGTAGGAAAGCTGCAAAAACAACGACGCCGAATGAGCTCGAGGGCAACTCCGACCTGGAGATGGATTCAGTTCATGACAATTGTGCCAGGGTGCAAAAAAAAAAACAGAAGTGTTTGTGTGCACGGCTTCACACAGCTGATAACATCTCTCTCCCTAACAGAGCAGTGCATTCCTTCTGACTGTGGTCTGCACTCTCACACATGCGAGTTTAATTTACAGTCACTGTCAGCGTACAAACATTTCACCAACCACCATCTGATACGTGATGAAAAATCGCTGCCAGCAATAAAAAGCCCTGGGAAACAGGAGTTCGCCCGTGCGAAC
>JAUESF010000002.1:9309531-9325217 GCA_032274765.1 Malacoctenus tetranemus | reverse complement strand
GGGAGCCGCTCGAGACCGGCACCCCCCCCCCCCCCCCCGTTCAGATTAATTGGTGTGATCTCTGTTTACGCTCGGCCGGCTGTAATTTCAGTGATCATTTGCTCTGATTTTGCAGCCTGATGATCGACATGACCGAGCTGCACAAGGAGCAGAAGGTTGATGAGGTGAGACGTTTACTGACGTTCAGACTTCTGACTTAATTAGAATGTTCTTCTCCTGTATTTACAGGGTTTAAAGGTTGAGTGGAAACAGCTCCATATGTTCTGAATTCTGTGTACTTTTGGTGTAATTATTCCACTGATAGTGAACCCTAACCCTTGTCATCTTTAAAGTTTTTGTTTATCTTATATCTTTCATTTATGTACTTGTTTGAGAGAATCATCAGTGCAAACGTTTAGTTTTCTCTTCATCATTCCGAAGGTTTCTAAAACACGTTTGACTGTTGAAGTGTCAGAACTTGACAGAGTGGTGTTCTGTGACTTTGTCGCAGTGGTTCGATCTGGAGGAAACGCCGACGGGGAAGCTTCACCTGAAACTGGAGTGGCTCTCTCTGCTCTCCACTCCTCAGAAGCTGGACCAGGTAGGAGCAGCAGTCGCATCACAGCAGAGCCTCCACCGGCGCTCATCTGAACTTTACTTCATGGGACTTTTTTTATGGCAATGATTAATTGATGAGGATTAATTAATTGATGAATATCTGCTCTTCTGAATCAGCAGTTGCTGCTTCTCTTTGCCATGAACTCACTGCTTGCAAATTTCGAATGTAAACTAAAAGTTTGGTGGCGTCGCCTCATCAAACAGCGAGCTGCAGCTGCCAATTATGAATTGTTTTCCAGCTCAGTTGTCGCTTCAGTGTTTATGCATAAATGGTGTTTGGGTCCACGTTTCTCTCCTCTTTCCCTCCCGTCCAATCAGGTGCTGCGAAGCGTGCGCGCAGACAGAAGCCTGGCCAATGACGGCCTGTCGTCAGCTCTTCTGGTGGTCTACCTGGACTCGGCGAAGAACTTGCCGGTAAGACGTGGTGTTGTTTCGTTTTCGCCGCCTCTGCTCACTGTGCTGCAGCTCGTGTGGAAACGTATCGTCAGCAGACGTCTGGTTCTCCGCCGAGGACAAACGAAACACACCAGCACTGAACCAGTTCAGTAAGAAAAGCCAGCCGTGTTTAAATAAGGATTACTGGTCAGCTTTTACGCAATGCTTCACCTTTTTGTTATTGTACCATGATGTTCATTTTTCTTTGTGACTCCAGTGACTTCATCGCTCTTCTTTCCATGTTAGGGTCGGGTTTTCATGCTCTCTGACCTCCAGATGAACCTGAAAGATAATAAAACACACATTGTTTCAGGAGAATCCTCGTCAGCCCAGAAAAAAACCAAGTTATTCTAATCTGAAGCTTTTTCAGGAGCAGACGGATGTGCACTTTTATATTTGTTTGATCTGATTGGATAATGTTTCTCCTTCACTCTGCTCAGTAAAGACCCAATAACTCTCTATCCCCCTCTCCTCTTTGCCCAAGAGTGTCTTCACTGGCAGCTTAGGCTGTGGGAACTTAAGTGAGAGGCGAGCGTCTGGCCTCGTCTTTTGTGAGACCAATACTTCTCAGTATAGAACGATATGTGTGAGTTCAGCTGCACTTCTGCATCTTGCAATCATGCCGTGCAATGATGTGTAAAAGGAGTCAATAAAGTCCGGCCTGTATAGCATGCATTAGCTGCACGACGGCTTTGAATTGCCTAATCTAATTCTTCAATAACCATTAACATGAACCGTACGAGCTGCTCTCGCCGCTGGTTAGTCAAGATGCATATTCAGCTTAATCAGGTGCTCAGTGTAGAGCTGAACTGCAGCGTGTAGGTAGTGGCGGAGGGCCTCCAACAGAGCCTGTAATGGTGAGCGGGTGTCAGTGTGTACCTGTAGGGATGCAGAGGGTCTGCAGGTTGTTTAAAACAGTCCCAGTCCTCCCTGCAGGGAATGACCTCGTTTATTCTGACCTGTTTTCATTGTTAGCTCGCTGCAGCATCCACCCCAGACTCTCTGCTTTCCCATTCATTAGATCCCATTATTCCATTCTTGCCTCAGGAAGAATTTCATAAACATACCTTTTTCTCTGGGTTTTTCCTCATGCCTGTTAAACCCACCAGGTTCCTCCCACCCTACTAATGATGGGTGTGATTTTCTCCCCCCAAATCTCTTTGTGGCTTAAAGAGCAACCTGTCAGATTTCACCTATGAAGGGTTGAAGCAAGTCTCAGTCTTTAAGGCCCTGAAGGTAACGTTGGGAAAAAACATGGGCTGCATGTACAGATCACACCTTGTGTCTCACCTGTGCTGGTCCTCAAGTGCACCATTCGGCGTCATGTGACTGTGATGGTTATCGGACGAACCGAGGGGGTCGTTTGGGGTCTTTCCTTTCTGATGTGCATGAATGTGGGTGATTGCATCGTGTGTTTTGTGCCGGGGTCGTGCTCCTTTCTCTCCTGTGTGATTCCTTAACTCGTGGTCTTGCATGCTGAAGCCTAACATCGCACATCTGTGACGTGAAAAAAGAAAATGTTGTAGCTCAGCTTTTATCACTGGGACCTTCGAGTGGCCCAGCAGAACAGATCAATGTGGAAGTGTTTGATCTTCAGGAAGTTAATGGAGCGAAACTCAGTCATAGTAATTAGTTACTCTGGCCTCAGGTTGACGCATGCAAACTTTTTTTGTTGCTTTTTTCACACAGAGTTGTTGGCTAGAGAAGTCCCAAAAACCCAAATGTGTAAACGCTGCGCTGACAACAGAAAAATCACCGTGAACGTTCATGTTTCTTCTTCCAGAGCTGCTCGGAGGCTTCTTGTTTTTATGAGTAAGGACAATTTGAGAGTAAAACACCTTGAAAGTTTTGGCCCGTTGAGGGAAAACTTTTAGAAGCAAAACTTTGTCACAAAACTACTTTATTACATGAATGAAACGATGCTCCTTCATGTGTATCTGGCCCGTTTAAACCTCGCTTACCACAGAAACCACAGCCATCAGCCGTCATGTACCTAATTATGTCGAAGCTGAGTTGAACAAACTTGTTTCCCACAACAAACCTGCAGAGCAACCTGCGTGGGCGAGCAGCATGCGCGCTGCTCTGTTTGCTAATCAAGAAGTTGATCATATCCGAACTTATGAACGGCACTTTAGGATAAGAACACCGGGCTCGTCCGGCCAGCCTTGCTGCATTTCTGCCGCTGCTGCTGAAGATAACTGGTTTTCTGGGACACATGCAGCCAGCTGAGTAATGGTGCATCATGTAATTAAAGGTTAGATGGATCCTTTTGGACGGAGCGAGGTGAGGCAGAAACAGGCTGTCTGCACAGCCCCGCAAGGTGACGCAGCAGCTTCGTACACAACACAGTTACTTAGTTCCAGGTGGCTCCGACGAGGAAGTCAGCTGCCGCCTAATTCCACCCCAGCAGGCCTTGTTTTTCTTGCCCTCGATATTTCCTGGAAGTTTGGGTTTGGCACGTGCGTGGGCGCTCCCCTGAGAGCGGCATCAATCTCGTCATCATGGCGTCTCACCGCGGCGCAGTGTGTCACTTTTATCTGACGTTCCAGGGCAGCAGGAGCACGGCGGCTTCAGGTTTGCCCTCAGCAGCCCGTCGTTTGTCATCCTCACTGCAGTGCTGTCTCACTCGCCCGGCGGCAGGCTGCCTCTTCTGTCCTCGTCGCTGCACAGAAACCTGCTGCGACTCAGATAATGTTGCGAAAATGTGCGCCAAGTTTTTTTTTTTCTTGATCAGTCCGTCTCCATTGAGACGCTTCCAAAATAAAAGTTAATCCAGTGAAACTATTTTTGTAGGTCGTTTGCCTTTGGAATACTAATTCAGAGAGCGTTTACATCGCTTGTCTGGAAAATGCTCCCTCACTTGGCTGAGTTTTAGTCCAAGTTTTATAATAACGTCCTCCAGTTTCTTGTGACTCACATGTTGAATGTCACGGACATGTCCCAGACATGTCAGGAGTATGGCGGAGAATCGCAGCAAACATCAGGATGTGTCCTCGCTCTCAGAGAGGCTTCGATCTCACATGTGGGTGAGAAACAGGCGGGTCTGTGTTACCTCAAACCGCACGGGAGGGAATTCCTCTTTCACACCGCAGACATTTACATTTACACCTCAGTGAGAGTCTCAAAGACTTCCTCAGTCAACACTCGAGGCTAAACCACAGTGGCTGCACTTGTCCCGCTCGTTCATCCACTCCTGCTGTGTTTGTCATCCTCATATGAGGTCTGATTGCAAACTAGGATTTAAGTGTAAAACCTGCCAAATATTGACACAAATAGGACAATAGGACTCACAGAAAACCTTTACTTTCATACAGATTTTAACAAAATAAAGTTACTTTATAAAAATACATATTAACAAAATAAAAGTCGCCTTATTCACTGGACTGGCTGTTGGTCCCCCAGAATAATAGTCACTCTCCTTTAACGTTCTATAGTTAAATGACGTTATTCTGACAGAAACTCATAAAAGCAGATGAATTGTGAACAGAAGCGTGTGCGGGGGTTTCGTATACAGAAGGAGCAGCAGTATAATTACAGCATGAGGGAGCTTTTTCATGCGCCGTGCCGGTTCATCCCAGTTGCAGTGTATCAAAAGCGAAGGATTGTGTTAATCAGCCTTCATGCACAATGTGAAGCTTAATTCCGACGCTGGCTGGCAAAAAGATGTCAGATTTTAAGCGCCGCTCTCAGGAGGAGGGAAAAAAAGTGGATCAGGAGGAAGTGGAGACTTTCCCCTCCGCTGTCGTAGCCCCTGGCTTGAAGTATGCAGGGTATTATTATTATTCTGGAAGGAGTACTGAATAATACTTAGGTGTCAAAAGCCGGCATGCTAAATTTAGTGTGCAGTGAGAAGAAGCCTTGCAGTCTCCTTGGTAGCTTCTCTGCCTGCAGCCCTGCTTGTCAGATTGTGTGGTGTTGGCTCCTCCCTCTTTTCTCTACTGCAGACTCTTCCACCATTGTTGTGCACATGCTGATGTTTTGGGTTCGGGTGTGTATGTGTGTGTATGTGTGTGTGTCACCACATCATGTGCTGACACCAGCTGACGCCGCTCTCTGTGACTCCCTGACAGTCTGCGAAGAAGAGCAGCAGCGAGCCCAGCCCCTTCGTCCAGTTCACAGTTGGACACAAAACTCTGGAGAGCAAGGTGAGTCTCTTCCATTAGTGTTATTAAACTGAATGATTCTGGCCTCCACAGACGCTGCATTGATTCCCAGCTTGGAGTTTTGCGTTTTTATGTTATATGAGAGGAAGAGGAATGTAATTTCAGCGGGTGTTTTCGCTCAATATCTCCCTATTAGAGCTCTCTGGGTAAACAGAGCAGTGATTGTAACACAATAGAGTCAGCTCACATTCTCACACACATTGAAATATTGGATAATGAAACCTGACCAACACCGCTTCCTCTTAATAATCTCTGCACAGGGCTGCTCTTTACTAAACACGTCCCTCCAACTGTGAAACCAAGAGCGCGATGGACTGAAAATGACTGTGTGAACAAAAAGAAAATCAAATAAGGAATTAAATCCACCAGCAAATCACCAGACGTGGCCTTGAGGGCTCCTGGGCCGGCTCAATGTGCATTTACCAGCGATTTCTCTTAAGACATTTATATTGAGTATCGAAAGGAGAAACTTATTAAGGAGGAAGACGCCCTGAACCGGGCCGAGATGGTTCTGATGCTGGAGTCTTCCTGCAGGCATGAGATGGGAGGAAGGTTTTATAAAAGCAGCTTATACTGTCTGTCTGTTTGGATTTAAATATTTGTGCAGCGAAACTTCAATAAAGTCACGATGTTTGGAGCCGAACTTCTGCCCAAATGAGTGGGAATACTGTGGCAGCCCAACGTAGGGAAGTAGATTCACAATTGGAGACAATTCAAGCGCAGAAACTGCTTTGAGAATAAATGTACGTCTGTCCAAAAAAATGCAGTTTTGTTTACTGTAAAATCCCCAAATCCCATTTACGTTTTCCTCGCAGTCATTGTTTCCAATGTGTTTCAATCTGCTTTATTACAGACGCTAAAACAATTAAAACCTGATTACGTTCCAAATCGAGACAAATCTTCTGGGGCGAAAGGTTCATAAAGCATGAAACTGGTGATGATGGGAACTAACAGGACTGATTCATCTGGAGAAATCACTGGGATGAACAAACACGCGGCGAAGAGCGAATGAGCCTCAAAGATGCAGCGAGATAAAGAAGCGCTGGGAGACAGCGGGACGTGTAGTTAACTAACAACTAGTCTCGTGCCGGCAGAGTTAGTGTCTAATTAGCATCTGTTTTTCATTAGCTGCTCGCAAGTAAGTATTGGGTAGTATTAACAGCTGACGGATGATCACCTGTCTGCCTTTAAAGATCCGGTATAAGACCAAGGAGCCTCTGTGGGAAGACTGCTTCTCCTTCCTTGTTCACAACCCGAGGAGGCAGGAGCTTGAAGTGGAGGTAACGCTGCATTAAAGCTCCTTTAAACCCTCGCTGATTCCATCTGCTGCTCTAAAAGCAGCTTCGCGTTGAAACAGGAGAAGTGGCTGACTTGTCGAAAAAGTCGATTTTTCTGCTGTTTTTTTTTTTTAACAGATAAAAGATGACAAGCACAAGTGCACACTGGGAAACTTGACGGTGCCTCTGAGTGGCCTGCTGGCGGAGGAGGACATGACGCTGACTCAGTGCTTCGCTCTGAGGAACTCGGGCCCCAGCTCCACCGTCAAGCTGAAGATGGCCCTGAGGGTAAAGACAACGGCCCGGCTCGCGCCCGGCTCGCGCCCGGCTCGCGCCCGCCCTGACGGACAGCTTATTAGCCTCAGGGCCGAGCCGGACAGATGTTTGAGAGCTGCTGAGTCGAGTGGCGGACGGCTCCTTTATCGAGTGGTCTGGCGTGTTTGAATGAATCATGTGGCAGGGGGAAGCATTGTGGTGTCACCGCTGCTGAATGATGATAATTGATTTGTCAACAGCGAGAACATTTGCTGCCCTCAGCTCGATTTTAATTCGACTGTTTTGACGAACTACAATGACTCAAACTATCATTTTCACATTTTTATGCATTATTGTGACTCTAACCACAATAGAGGGGTCAAAAATGTAATTAATATCTAACTGTTGCATGTAAAACTGGGCAAAAATACAACCACAGTGACTATAAACAGACATGAAACCTCCTCAAACGTTTTCTCCCGTTCCATCTGAGGTCTTTCAAAGTAGCTCTGCGGCTCATTGTTTCATAAGCCCCTCATGCATACAGAGCCACTGTTATTATTCATCTCTCCGTCCACTGCACCAAACCAGAGCTGTGATTTGCTCCCCGGCCGTATATCATCCAATTCGCATCATAACGCAGGGCGCTGTCTACCTTTGCGTCCTCCTAATGCCGACATCCTTCCAGCTTCTGCCTGAAAAACACCGGCGGCTGCAACAAGTAAATCCCATTGCCCTTCATGACACAGACACTAAGTGCATTACCGTGCGTCGTGACGGATCAAATGAAGAAAATAAAATGAAAATAGCCTCTTCAAAGAATTGACCTGCTCACAAAAGGCTTTTTCATGATTCATTTCAGACATTTTATCAAGTGAACGTTTTTACTGGCTGCTGGATATTTGCGTTACTGCTGCCGAGAATGAAGGAAAAAAGACCTCAGGGAGAGATTTGCTGTAAAAACAACCTTAAAAATAAATCGGCCTTATAAAAAGCACCTGTTCAGGCTGTAAAGAGACTGCAGCTGAGGTGTTTGTTCGGAGTATGTAAAAACCTCCCAAGTCGTCAAATCTCAAGCAGCTCGTCACGTGGGGGAGGGTCTCCTTCAGTGGACGTGACAGACAGCCACACCGTCCTCTTCTCCTCCTGCAGATCCTGTCCCTGGAGAAGCAGGTGTCCTCGGACCTGCCCTCGTCCGTCCAAGTCAGGAAGTCCAGCGCGCCGCAGCCGGCCGCCACGCCGTCCCTCAGGATGTCGGTCTCGGACTCCCCGCTGCCCCCGCCCACGCCGCCCCCGCCCATGGACGCCTCCACGCTCACGCTGCAGCACAGGGACGGGGAGCCGTACTCGGCCAGCCCGCTGCGCAGCACCTGCAGCCTGAGCGCCTGCATGTCCGGCTCCCAGAAGCACCTGCCGCACAAGGAGTCCACGCCCAGCCTGGCCTCGGATATCTCGCTGCCCTTTGCCACACTGGAGCTCCAGCAGCGGCTCCGTCAGCTGCAGAAGTAAATGTCACGTGGATTATTTTTATAACTGCTCCACTGTGTCTGAGTGTGTGTCTGTGTGTGTGTGTGTGTGTCGGCCAGCACAACCCACATCATCAGTCTCATTGTTTTCCTCTTTTGATCTATTGAATTGAGTCTGCTGCTGCTGTGACCGTTGAATATTCATGCTTGTATATTATCTGTGATATAGATGTTGGGCCAGCCTGTCAGGTGGTCCATCCGTCCCTGCATGCATGTGTACATGTGCAGCGTAAATTCAGCCGCAGCGTCTGGAAGTGACACCGTGTCCGACTTTGTTTATAGCGGCTCGGCCCCCAGCCAGTACCCCCTGGGCGAGGTCCAGCTGACGGTCCGACACAGCTCCCAGAGGAACAAGCTCATCGTGGTGGTGCACGCGTGTCGGTGAGCTCCCATATATATATAGAGAGAGATGTATATAGTCTGCTGCTGACGTAACTTTTGTTTTATTACCTGAAAATTTTTCAAAAATTTGAAATAGCTTTCAGCTTCCTTGCTGATCTGCCCCCTTTAAGCTCTCTGTTAACCCCCCCACACACACACACATACACACACACACGCACACACACACTTTTCAAACCTCTGCTCTCGCTCATTAATTGTTATTTGCTTTGTGCGCTCCGACTGCTCCGATTACTTCTGCCCGGAGAGCCTGAGTGACGCTGGCGACATGTGCCTGGCAACGTGTGAGTGGAAAACCGTTCTGTCCTGTGTGTCCTCAGTAACTTGATCGCCTTCACCAAAGACGGCTCGGACCCCTTCATACGCCTCTATTTGCTGCCCGACAAGAGCCGGACGGGGCGGAGGAAGACGAGCACCATGAAGAGGACCCTTAATCCTGTTTTCGATCAGACGTGGGTTCTGTGATTCACACGTCCACGCGCCTCTCACTTGTTCATTTACATTCTCCGTTGCTGTTTGGCTTCACAGGTGTCTGATTACTTTATATGGGAGTAATTTCATTTGCTTTATTGTTTAATTTTTTGCACCATTGTGCAAAGTTAAAGTGATAACGGTTATCGTAAAGTCGTTTTCTTGCTGGCTGATCTTTATGAGGCTTTTTTATTCCCTTTTTTTCTTTCTTGCTGTAGTTTGAGAATTCTTGTTGGACTCCTAAAAGTTTGAACATTAACAAATATGAGCAACAGAAAGTGCAACAAAAGGTGCGATCGTGGGGCCGTTTCCATATCTTTCTTTTATCGTCCACCCAGACGGACGCTTCCTCAGTAATAACCTCCGCGGTGAAGAAAATGACCGCTCTGAGCCGCGCTTCTCCGGCAGGGTCAGCGTGGAGCCGTCTGCTCCACTTCCTGACAATTCGTCGGCCACTTTTTGTTCGCGCAGCTCCATCACGTCCTCTGTCTCTGAGAGGTGGAAACATCAAACCTGATCCGTCAGCTCTTTAGCACGAGCTCGGAGTCGGCGTGGTGGTGCTGGCGCAGCGCTGGTGACTAATGAGGCCGTTGTGCTCATCAGCGCTTCTCTCCAGGTCGATGTGGCCTCAAGAGGGAGACTCCTGCTCGATTTTTCATACCAGCCAATTCAGCGCCGCGAGAGTTGATGTTGGGAAGCTATTTGAATGTCTTTGCAGCACAACGAGTTAAACAAAATGAACCCTGCAGGCTCCAGGAGGGCTGTTCAATCAGGAGGTTAAGCCTGATGAAGTGCTTCCTGTGTCTCTGTGGCAGGTTTGAGTTCAGTGTGTCCATGGTGGAGCTGCACAGGAGGACTCTGGATGTAGCAGTGAAGAACGGAGGGAGCATCCTCTCCAAACACAAAGGGCTTTTAGGGAAAGTGAGTCCTGCACCGTCGTGGTTCCGCTCCAGTCAACACATTTGTCACCCGAAAACAATCACAGATGCTCACTTGACAAAACAGCTGCTAAAAGTGGAAAATGTGGTGGGAAAATTAGCTGCAGAAGAACTCATGAATCATAATTTCTACTGCAAATGCTTGAGTGTCACATGTTTTCCTGGTTCACATCTTTCTGATTCCTCTGTCTTTGTTGTTGCAGGTGCTGGTGGATTTGAGTGGAGATGATATATCAAAAGGATGCACACAATGGTAACTTTGCATTTTTATTCATCCTGCAATATGTTTTAGATTTTTCAAGCTATTTAGCATCTAATGTGTGTTTGTTTCTCCATTCTCTCCTGCTGCAGGTATGATCTGAGTGAAGATGGTTTGTCATCTCAAAGCATCAAAAGTATTCAAGACCCCCTGCTGTTAGAGTGAGACCACCCCCCCTCCACCTGTAAAATAGACATCCTGTTGATCGAAGGGCACATCATTCTCATGTATTTATTTGTCTCTCCTGTGCTCCACAGGAGCGATTTCAGCATGTGAGAACTTTTTTTTCAAAAGGTTTCCTGTTATTATTTCATGACTCCGTCTGGACGATAATGCACCACGTTGTAACGAGACACACTTACTGCCTTTGTCCCCGTTTTCAGTGTTTCATGTAAATATCAGTTTGCTAATATATCAAATTCAAAGAATTTGCAGGGGTTTTCACGGCGTAATTCTTTAAGGACTTGTACTGAATTCTGTTGAAACTCTTCTTACTTTTCTGTCCAACTGTGACGAATTGTGTTTCGCTGTCTGAGAAAAACTTTTACCAAAGGAACAGATACAATCACACAAGTAGGTTTCGAGTAGCAGCCTTGACTCTGATATGTTTTTGTCATGCAGTGTTATTTGATTGTTTACCTCCTATTGTTATTTATGCTCGATTGAAAACGCGGAATGCAAATATGCAAAGATTAAAACGTTTGCTCTGTATGTTTTTAGGACGTCTGTGCAATATTGGTTGAACGTTGTCTTGCGCTGAGAAAAAAAACAAACCCGAGGGCATTGCAGGGCTGTGAGCAAGTGCTGTACAATACGAAGACTGCGAAGGATACTTGAATTAAAAAGGTTTGACCCGCCCTCAAACCAAATGTGAGTCAAACAGACTGCGACGGAGGCAACGGAGACGGCGGTGACTGCAGTTTGTGAGCAGGGCTGCCAGGATGTGCTGTCATGCTTGTACATGTTCTTGCCATGCAGTTATAACTGTGTGTTGGAGCTTTTAAATACATTTCTTGTTCTCTATCCTGTGCCTTAAAAGACCCACTATGTAATTTTTTGCCTTCTTAACGTTATTATTTTTGAATGACGCCTCATGGCTTTTGATGAATAAATGGTTTTCTCTGAAAGCTGGTGCGAGCGTGTTGTTTTCAGATGAGCCTGAAAAGGGCGAACAATTCTCTGGTGGGAAAAAATACAAGGATGAGATGGTGTTTGACTCCGCAGCATTTTTCCTCTGGAGGATATCTTAATGTCAACTATGGTCAGTAGGTCCTCCAGGCTGTTTAAAATGCTCGGAGCCTCACAGGTTTCTCGAATTATGTTTTTTGGTTTTGTGTGTCTGTGTTTTGCTTTTGCGTGCGTCTTTTTTCCCTCCATTGTGCCTCTCAGTGTTGCTATGTAACATCTTAAGGTGATTGTTTGGAGTCTCCTGGTGACCATTCTTCATGCCATTCAGAGAGAACGCTCTGGGGCTATACTGCATCCCATTATAGTCATGTGTGTCTTATAACGACCCTGAGTTTCATCTGTTTTCTTCATCTATGGCCATGATACAAAGTAGTAAAGCAGTCGAGCCCACAAAAAGCACAATAAAATCAAAGAGTGTGATGTACAAACGAATAAAGTGCTGCATTAAATCTGTGCTATTGGCATGTGCAGACATACACTGATGTTTGTCACAATCTCAGTAAAAAGCTTGTCGTCAAACGGACTGCCACAACACAAACCACGTGTGCTTACTAAACATCCTTTGTGCAGAAATGTCTTACTGAGCCAACTCATTTGCTATGATTTGTCGCCATCTCGTGGCGAAATAAGAGAATGACAAGTCACTCGACGCAAAATTACGTCATGACGTAGTAAACCGACTTCATCCGAATTTGCGCGGGTCCGCTGTTTGTAGCCGAGTGTCACTTCGTCGTAACTGACTCGAAAAGCTCATGAAGGACTTATAAAAAGGTACCAAACAGGATGAGTACATTGTTTGTATTATTACCGTGACCGGACGTCCAGTTTTGTTCGTGAGCAGCGTTTCTGAGCGGGAATTGCGTTTGTAAACGACATTTTAAACGGTAAAAACAGACGGACTGCCATGTTTGTTTTGATCCCGGTGCGCTAACACTGTTTTGGGCTAAAAAGTGTTTTTCTGTTCAGGTTTACCAAAAAATATTCGGATCGAAGTGAAAGCAACAATCATGTCCAAGCGAGAGGCGTTTTTAAAAGCCACCTGTACAGAAAATGTGGAGGAATTTCTCCGCTTTATTCAGCTCCACGTAAGTGAACGAAGTCTGTCTGCTCGCCTTCCTTTGAAGCAGGAAACTTGTGCATGACTGTGTCGATGTTAGTTCTTTAATGCTTTCTTACTTGTAGATTTTTTTGTGTGTCCTTTTTCTTATTCACCGTTGTTAGTGGTAATAACTACTGAGTGTGTTCCCGTGTGTGCTGCTGTGCAGAGGGACAAAGCTGAGCCCTTCGATGTGGAGGAGGTGGTGCAGGAGATGCCCCGGGCCCAGAGGGAGGCTCTGTGGGGGAGACTGCAATCGCTCCTCCAGGACGCCCTGCTGCAGTCACCTCCAGGACGCTGGCAGGAGAGCAGGGAGGAGGACATGCAGGAGGAGCCGGCCGCGGACCCTGTGAGTTCAACGCGACTATCAATATAAAACCCCTCAGCAGTCCTGTCATTTGTCAGTTTGTTTGATTATTTTGAGAGTTTAACGCTGTTTTTCTGGTCACACAAACTACACACTGTTCCCATATCACAAGGCTTTTTTGGTCTCTTCATCAGAAACAGGTGATGGCAGTCGTTGACGGTGTAACACTCGTGGCGACAGTGTCTCTCGGAGTCATACAGGAAGGGGATACCTACAGCGCCCTTTTGGCGGTCATGGAGCAGCTCCATGGTGAGTCTGGTTTCCTGACTTTCAGTCGATACTTTTCCTGTGCGTTTTGTTCTCCAGCTGATCCCTGCTCGCTCCTTCAGGTGTCTTGACGTCTCTTCCTGGTTTCGACGCTCCTCTGCTGCTCCACGTCAACAGCCTGTGCGAGGCCTGGTGGAAGAAAGGCCTGCAGGGGAGGGAGGTGTTCGGGCGCACCGCTCTCCTCCTCTCCCTGCAGAAGAGCTTCGCCTTGAAGAAACCGGTCAGCATTTCCCCTCAGTCACCTTTCAGCTTAACCTCGCAGATAGAGCGAAGGTTTGGCAGCAGTCAGGAACTCTGTGTGTGTGTGTGTGTGTGTGTGTGTGTGTGTGTGTGTGTGTGTGTCACTGCTTCTGCTGCTGCTAACTTCTGGAAACAGGTCTAAAAGGATCCTTATATCTCCGTCAGGGCATGGAGATCCAAAGAGTGTGGAGCCTCCATGACGTGCTCCTGAGTCTGGACTATGTGTCAGAGGACAACAAGCAGATTGTCGACTTGTTGCTTCAGTGCTTCCAGCGTCCCACCTACATCAGGAACGACGACGTGAGTGCAGTGTTTGTGTGTTTGTCTACAGCTTCTTTCATCACTGTTGTCCTGTCCTTCAGCCGTCTCACTGATGACGCGCATCTCGTCTCAGGGGAAGCGACTCCTGGTGTTTCTTTTCAGCTGGAACGTCGACTTCATCTGGATCATTCACGGCACCATCAAGAACCAGCTGGAGTTTTACAGCAAGTAAGGCGCCGCCCTCGCTGACGGTGGCCCGTGGTGGTGTTCCCTGTTATTTACTGTCTGACTGCTCTGCTTAGGACCATGACCGCTCACATTGCGGAGATCTACTTCAGAGCGTGGAAGAAGGCCAGCGGAGACTTCCTGGAGAAGATCGAGAGCTCGTGCGTTCAGGATTTCATGCAGAGCGCCATCTTCCTTCACCGGGCGTCTCCTGTCCACAGCAAAGTCAGACAGGTGAACTGTGATTAACTGTGGTTAATCAAAGCTCCTTTAATCAGTTTTATTATTTTTTGGAACATTTTGACTGTTTTTTTGTCCTCTGTGCAGATTGTGAGTTACTTCCACTCGAGGAAGGGGTGTCACAGTGTGGACCAGATGCTCGACAGTCTTTACAGGCCTTTTCTGTGGAGAGCTCTTAATGTATGAGCGCACAATTCATACTTTCATAGTTTTTTCCCATGTTTCTGTTTTTTTCATGTTTCCTTCCGGCTCTTTTCCAGGCCGCTAACTTTGAGGTGCGTGCAAATGCCACTCTGCTTTTCACCGAGGCCTTCCCGGTGCACGACCCGCAGCAAAGCAACGAGAATATAGACAAGAACATCCAGAGGCAGCTCGACACAGCCATGGTGAGGAATCAGGCTCCCACTCGTGTATTTTGGTTCAGAAGAAGTCTGACGTTTAGAGGAGAGTCATCTTTTTTTTTTTTGCCAAGTTCTATTTCTGTGAGAATGTGTCGAGTCACATTTACAGGCCGTCTAAATCGGAGCTTTTCACCTTGTGACTTCACTCGTGTGTGTGTGTGTCCCCTTCAGAGGCTCCTGGAGGACCCCCACCCCACAGTGCGCTCCAACGCCATCCTGGGCATCTGTAAGATCCTGTCTAAGTGCTGGGAGCTCCTCCCCTCCACCATCGTCACGGACTTCCTGAAGAAGCTGCTGGAGCTGGCGGCTGACGGCAGCTCTCCTGACGTTCGCTGTTCCGTCTTCAAGGTGGCGAATGTGTCACGAATTACTGTTGTCGAGCCGCATGAAAGATTTATACTCGGCGGCGGCCTTGAGATGAGCCACGGGCTGCCTGCTCTTGCACTGCAGTAACTCCTGGTTTGCGTAACTCTCTTCCTGCAGTGTCTGCCTATTGTCCTGGACAATGCCCTCAGTCATCCGCTGCTGGAAAAACTCCTGCCTACTCTCAAATACAGCCTCCATGACAACTCGGAGAAAGTCCGCACAGCTTTCCTTGACATGCTCATTAAAGTGAAGGCTGTCCGTGCTGCCAAGGTACCGGATGTTCACTTCTTCTGTTGCTTTTTTTCACCATCAAATCATAAAACTTTGAGACTTTTTTGGCAACTTCTGATGCTGAAATTAGGAAGTAAAAACAAAGATTTCACTGTCTGTTTCTCTCGCACCAGTTCTGGGATGTGTGTAACATGGACCACCTGCTGGCCCGCCTGGCCGTCGACTCGCCGTCCGTCTCCAGGCGGATCGTTGACCTCCTGTTCAAGTCCTTCTTCCCCGTCAACGAATCGGAGAAGGAGTGGTGCTGCCGGTGTGTCACGCTCATCCAGATGAACCCCATGGCTGCCAGGAAGTTCTACCAGCACGCCCACAAACATACGGCCCCCACTAACATCAGTAAGCGTTGGGAGACACATGTTGCAGGTGTTTTTTTAAAATCAGTTTTCCTGAAAATGTCGCGTCTCCTCCCACAGTAAAGCTGATG
>JAUESF010000002.1:9282278-9302101 GCA_032274765.1 Malacoctenus tetranemus | reverse complement strand
TTTTAATGAGTCCCACTGCGGATTACGGCCGTGTCGTTGGAAAGCCCTGGATCAAAGTGTGCTCGTGTGATGTGGCTCCCTACACACACACACACACACACACACACACACATACACACACACACACACACACACACACACACACGCACGCACATCTCACCTTTAATAATACTAAACACGGTGTGTTCATATATAGTGACTGTGTGGGAGGGCGACAGAAAGGTGCTGCTGTGTGTGGGTGTGTGCGTCTTCCTGCATGTCTGAGAGCACATGAAAGCCAGACAGGGAGAAGTAAGTCTGCAGCTGCATGCTCTGATTATGCAATTAGTCCCTGTAATTAAACACTGGTGTGGCTCCAGCTATATGCTGAGGAGTGTTCTCGGGGCCCCGATAAGTGCACTCTCCCAAAGTACTTCAGTGTTTGCCCAAACCAAATGACTTCACGAGCTCGTGTAGGAGTGAAGCTGTGACACTGTACACGCGGAGTGAATAGCTCAGGAGTGCGTCCACTCCACGTTGGCTTTGGATGTTCTCTGCATAATCAAGCACAGCAGCTTGATTACATGTTTGCACTGTACTTTGCATCTGTACTTCTGCTCTCACAGCCACATGACGGGTGACGTCTGACTGACAGGATTCAGATCAGGCTCCCTTCGTCGTGCTGCGACGTCCTCTTACCCTTTGACGGCGCTCCTCCAGAGAACAGGCGAGGTCACTGACGGGTTAACGTGTTCCCCGCATGTTCGCATGTTCCCGCTGAGGTCGCTCTCCGACCACCGTCGGGTTTCTGACGCTTTTAAGCCGAATGAAATATTCAGGGCGGAGGCATTTAGCAGCCCTGACAACACTGAAGCCACGAGCACGCGGCCCATCACAATGTAGCATGTTTATTGATAAACCGGAGAAAAGAAACAAGTTTAATCAAGCATCGGCAACTGTTGCTGTTAACTTTATTCAAAAAGTGCAGGAAGGTTAATGCCTTGTTTACACTGGATGCATAATTGGAGTATTGAATTTATAGACCACTGTACGAAAAGTGTAGCTAATGGAAAATCAGGCGAGTGAACTGTGCTGCACATAAACACCCGAGCGCGTGCCTCGCAATCAGTATTGCCATCAGATTTTTTAATTTACTTTTTTGTTGATATTCTGCTCAGCTTCTCCTCTGGTGTTTGCAGAGGTTTGGCAGTGCTCTGAATGCCAATAACAGCCACCGACAACCACGCAGTTTGTTAACCAGACTGGCAGCCAAGGTCGTGTTTTGTTAGCAGGAAACAGGCCTGAATGTACCAACACAGACATGTACAAATGTAATGGAACATTATGGGCAGTGTTTTTGATGCGTTGAAAAGGAGGGGGGAAAAAAAACCTATGCGGAGGAATGTTACATTGTTGAAAACACACACACACACACACACTCACACACACGGAGACCTTCGGTGTTTGTGTATTGATTGTTGATCGCTGCAGGCCGTAAGCGAGTCTGTCTCCTCTCCCCTGAACCCACTTTATGAAATCATCTCTCTCTTTCTCCGTGATAGTGTTGCAGAATGTATCGGTGAAAGCGCCTCGTGACACGGCTGCTTATCTCCAATGTGTACATGAAGACATCGTGCGTTCGCGTTGTACTGCTGGGCCTTTTTATTACAGCTGGCTATCAGCAGCCATCGCCTAATACACCCAGACAAGTTAGATTTGATTCATTGGCTGCTGAGCTCTATCTATTTTGCTACAGGCTTCTGTCATCCAATAGATATCAGGACTGAGTGGAGATATCAAATATCTTATAGTGGATATAAATCATCTGAGGGGGGGATTGAGATGTGCTGCGATATGAGGATGGATATTTTACTACAGTGTGGATTATGGACATGGCGTACAGCCACAGCAGCGAGACGTCCTGCTTCACTTGAAGGCTGTTTTCATGATATGCCTTGTGTAGTTTATGTTGTCTTATTATTGCTTGTGCTGCGATAACACGCCTTAGTAGTCTCACAGGACTAGTTACTTCGCTGTGCCTTATCCTGAGAGACGGAGGCGTTATTGCACAGATGCAGTGTTGCATAGAAGATTTTGGACATGGCTGGCGCACTGAAGAGTGCAGGGAGATTTGTGAGAATCAAAGCAGATATCACCTTCACATTGTGCCTGATGTTATGAAAAACCACACAATAGACAACAACAAGCATCATCTGTGTTGCTATTAGGTATGACACTTCCATGGTAATGCAGATTCCACTTGCGTTGAAAAAGTTCAGTCCGTTTGATTGGCTGTCTGCATCCACCACATGGATCTGAGTTGTGTGGTGTATGACCTCCTTGCAGGGCACCTGAGGACCACAAAGGTGGTCCGAGGCTTTCTCTGCACTGAGATTTTCAAAATTGAAATTGCAACATTTTGCTGAAAAATGCAGAGAACAACACAGCAACAAATATGAATCCTAAAACTCCATTTTTGAAACTCATCTTTGTGCTACCAAAACAGAATTAGAGAAAAAAACAAACATCCCAAGAAAAGGAAACGAAGCGGCCTGCCAAACTGATATGACTGTGCTGTGATGTCTCTCACCCCCTCAGTAAAGGTCGCGGTGCGTTCTTCTTCTCTCTCAGGACGTCTGAGTCATCTGGACTGATCTGGTTGGAGGTCAGCTTGAAGCAGCCGTTATCGGCTTTTGGTTCAACATTTATCGACACGTTGGAGCCTTTCAGGAATTCACTGAAGGCTTTGACTCATCTGATAAATGGCAAACTATTTATTGGATTTCTTTTCTTTTTTTATGATTGCGCAGTGCATCATCACGGAGAGCACGATGGTTAACTGAGCATTTGGTGTGTTCTTTGCAAAGTCTGTTTCGCCAAGTTGATAGACTGAGCAGCTGCAGCATTCACTGTGAGTGTGAGGGCATTTAACACTGAACTCTCTGCTATTATCTTCAGTTGAATGCAATGTAAACTCATTGGATCTTGCTCATAAATACCCTACAATGTTAGAATCGACTGCTTCTGAGCTGCACGGAGCCTCGTACAGCAGCTGAAGTCTTGTTTACAGGAGCTCAGGATGACATGAATCACTGCCCCAGAAGCTATTCAGGCCTCACTGTTTTTCAGATCGCTGGGGGAAATTGGATTTTTGACTTTTTAGGTGCAGAGTTGCAGCCTGCAAAGTGTAGTCGGTGATTTCCAGCACAGGCGACGCGAGGCGGCCTGTGTATTTATGGCTGGCTCGGGACGCCGCCACGGCAGGCGTGACCACAGGCGAAGTGCGACGTGTCTTTGTAATTCAACAGATGCTCAGAGGAGTGTGTTGTGAGCAGAGTGTCTGACTGTTTCTGTGTCTGTCGTGACAAATGTCAGCAGCTCTGGTGAGAGAGAGACAGAGAGTGAGAACATCAGAAACGATGTCAGATGGATGTGTAGGGACGATCTGTCTTGTTTGGCCCCTTCGCTGGTTCGGTTGCAGGTGTAAGTGGGAGATTTTCAGGTTCAATAAACAGTAGCGCTGCCAGATGGAGCAGAAAGGTTAGTTCAGATCGGGCTTCAGCAGAACGCTCTTTGAGACGCTGAAATGAATCCCAAACAGAGCCTCGTTATACCCTGCCGACTTTTCAGGTGGAAGAATATTTAGCATCAGTGTTGTGAAAAACAGCTGCACATGTTGGAGCGTCTCCCTCATTGCGGTTTTCTCACCCCTGCATAAAGCTGAGCTCTGCTGCTTCGTGACACAGAGAGTGTGAGAACATCCTCGGGCTTTAACAGGGAGGATCGAGCGGCTCTTTTATGCCTTTTCACGAGTGTTTCAAGGTTCAAATTAAATGGTGTTCGCAAAAGGGGGTCAGCGTGAAGGTCACCTACGTGTTGCAGAGCCCAGGTCTCTAATGAGGACAATAACTTGATAATGGGGATTCAGAGAAGCCGCGAGTTGAGCACAGGAATTAATCCATACCATCTCTGCCGTGATTAAAAGAATAATGTGCCTGTTTCGTGTTTGGGTGATGCTGATTAATACTCTGGACCATTTCTCTGTGCAGCGGGGAGGGAACGGGCTGTCAGAGGGAGGCAGAGACACTAAAAAGCTAATGGAGGAGGTATTTTTCTGTTTTTCGCGATTAACTGGCGGGACTGTTATCATTTGAGAACAATATTGACGCTCTTTTTTGTTTTTTCCTGCCAGGGTTCGGCTCTGAGATCAAATTTAGATAGTGGCTCGAATGAAATGGGCAGCATTGCAGCATCATTTAAAAACTAGCAGTAACGTCTGCAGGACTGGGCGGGCGCTTATGATTGCTTATTCAAATGGTGCAGTTTCATCACACCAACAGTTGAATGAAGTATTTGGGGAACCCGAAGACCTCAAAGGCCACAATCAGCATCACCCCAGAGCTCCAGCAGGTGTCTGTCAGACACAGTGCGTCTCACGTTGAGCCTCCCTCAGAACTCTCTGATCACGTCTTGCTCTTTTACTGCTGTTTCAAGTTAGCAACTAGCAGGCTAACCTACAAGCATATGATGGAGAATTAAAACATGTCCTGGATGGCGAGTGCTGGTTTTTTTGTCATCCGAAACAAAAATTTAAAAAACTGTCTGATTTTCATCAACCGGAGTCTACTGCACAAAATAACAGGGCAGTTTCATGCAGACTTGAACACCAGAATTTTCCTGTGATCCCATTTCTGACTTTATTCCACAAGTTGTACAGCTGAGCAGTTTCATCTCCAGCTTTGCAAACACCAGCCAGCTTCAAAAATGACCTAAATTCAACCATTTAAAATTGTCATTTCACCCGTATTTCCATGGCCATTGACTCCACTTGTGGTGGAAAATAGGGCCCAAAACACTGTTGCTCTTTGGTGACCTGCACAATAATTGAGGTTGCGCCGGTATCCACGAGTCGAACCGGTGTCGTCATCCGGAGCGTCACAGATTTCTTTCTGGGCCACGTTGTGTTGGTTCACTTTGAGCGTCTTTGTGCCTGAGATAGAGGACGCCCAGCTGTTTGACTTCCTCCAGCGCCGCACTTTAACACTCAATCACACCTCTGAGGAGGGGAGAAAATCAAATGTCTGAATCGCTCAGTGCAGGTCAGAGGATGGGTCAAGCTGTCCTATTTCTGGGCCCTCCGTCGCCGCGGTGACACTGCCATCTTTAATTCATGGCGCTGGTCGAGGTTGTCGCCTGGAGCCGGCAGCTGAGTGACTAAGGATGACCCCGCCTGCCTGAGATTTCTCTGGGAATTGTGTTTGGTTGCGCTCCTCTGGACGTCAGGTGGTCACGCATCAGCCCCCCTCCAACTCCCTGTTCGATGCCCCTTCTAATTATTCAGGTTAACCACAGTCAGATGAATCCTCCGATGCTTGACGCGCGCCTGGAAGGACGTGGTCCACATTAACCTGTCGTGCCAGAAGTTAGATGATTGATTGTTTTTGTCTCTTCGAGGAAAAGTTGAGGACAGTTTAAGAGTGAGGCGAGTGTTGGTGGGGGTTTGGGAGCCACTGACACAAATCTGCAAGGGAATAGAAATCATTATTACCACAGTAAAGGTCAGAAGGGGTCTCTGTATATGGATGGGAGGCTTCGAGCAGTTTTCACCCTGCTTCAGTTCAAATCCACATCGACACACAGTTTAGAAAAATGTCTGTGAAAGTGTTAGTTTTCATCTCGGTGCGATGGGTGTTTGCAGTGTCAAAAAAAAAAGTTCTTAAGTTACATTTTGGGCACACAAGCTGTCATCGCTTTATGTGAAACAGCCTCATGCTGCCAATGTCGGGGTGAGACGAGCAGGAGGAACCTCTGAACGCGGAGGAGCTGATGGGCTCGCCGAGGCTCAGCTGCGGCCGTGACGCGCCGCCTCTGACAAGGCCGAACCTTCTGGAGCAGCGAAGGCTCGCAGCCATCTTTAATTTTAGCAGGAGAGCGCCTTAATGACACAAGCTGTTTAAATCTGTGGACATAGTGTCAAGCTGATGCTAATTTGCTTGCAGGTGATGTTCCTCTCTGCTGTCCCCGCTCCAGCCGCGCTCCCCCACCCACCTCCTTTTTTTTTTCCAATTCACTTGCACTTTTATGGCCGCTCGCCGCTCTCCTCCGAAATGGCTTTTTTGGCCGACAGTACAGGTGCGGGTGATTAGAAATGAGTCAGGTGTCCTTGGTCCCTGCGTATATTTATAATAAAAGATGCATTTGTGGCCCCGCAGAGTGAATGAAATATGTCCTTAACTGCAGCCGTCTCCGGGAGGAGCTGCCTGTCGCTGCCAGGCTCCCAGCATCCTCCTTGGCCCTTCAGACATCACAGATGGCATCCCGGCACCGGCCAACCACCTGTGAGGGTGGGGGGGGGGGATAAGTGAGCGATGGAGTCTCTGACTCCTTGTTCAGCCTTAGGGTTCGCCTCCTCGCACCAGATTTAATGTTCCGGGCAAGGTCAGCCAATCACGGCCAAACGGCGGCGGCGCTCGGAGGCCGATACTCCTGCCTGGGAAACGTGTAATAAATATCTTGATAATGCACAGGTGGAGATTAACAGGGAGATTAATATGGTTACATTATTTTCCGATGGGAGGCTCTTCGTCATTCTTATATAATTGCGTCTGTTTAAAATGGCCGTGAATGAGCCTTTCCCTGCTTGCTGATTTGCCACCTCTGGGAGAAAACGCCAGAGCTGTTATGTCTCTGACACGCTGTGAGATTTCACTCTGAGGTTAATAGTTTTTAGCTCTGTGTGTGTGTGTGTGTGTGTGCGTGTGCGTGTGCGTGTGCGTGCGCGCGTGTGTGCGCGCGCGCGCGTGTGTGTGTGTGTGTGTGTGTGTGTGTGTGTGTGTGTGTGTGTGTACACGTGCAAATCACTGCTACTTATGCAGTCGGTGCTCTGGCTGCCCTCAATAGCAGTTAGTGGAGATAAAGCATTATGCTAAAGTGTTTCTCTGCTGTGTTTCGAGGCCTCAGAGAGATTCGGGGGCCACAGGTAACTGACCCAGGTTTCCATTTTTCGCATACATTTCCTAAAGTGTTTTTATTCCGAGCCTCTCTTTGTGAGCGAAAGACAGACCGGGAGCGAATCTGGAACGATGTGAAGGACCTTGTCTGCTTTGTCTCTCCCAGTTCAGCCTCTCCAGAGAATACAGGCCATTAACTACGAGTACATTGTTGTTAAGAAACCGTGAACTGACTCCCTGCATCTATTGACCTTGTGGATTCTCCCTGCACGCCTTTTTTGGGGGGGTAATTTAGGTCACCCAGCGTCTGTGCTGGGAGGACACGCTGTCCCACACTCAGAGCACCTGTGATTGGCTTTCACCTGGTGGTGAAGGCGAAACTTCTGTTTTGCACTGTATTTCCACAATAAGTCAAGAAGTGGTTCGTGTTGGATCTCCTTGTTCTGTCTTTACGGCTCGCGCCTGCGTCAAATCTGACCTAAAATCATCTCTGTCATCTCTCGCTCCCTCCAACATCTCCCTGCGACTGTGCGTACTCGACTCACACTGATTGATGAGCTGCGGTGATTGATCTGAGATGAGGTTGACATGGCAACAGGGCCCCAGCACTCAATAGTGTGTGTAGCACTTTGTCTGAAAGGTCACTCTGTTTGTGAAATTATCTTGTACGCCCCGGATTAAACCAGACAATGGAGCTGTTCTTCATCAGAGTGCTTCATTAAGATATAGCCCGCACTCTTTTTTTTTTTCCCTTACAAGCTTCCTCAGCCACGACCAGTCTTTCTTTCTTTCTTTCTTTCTTTCTTTCTTTCTTTTTTTAACCGCCTGAAATAATCAGCAGCATCCACTGTGATTGCATTTTAATTAAAAGGCGCCATTTTAATCATCTCTGCCATGGTGTCGGGAGAAAGGGGATGTGCCGTTATCAATCCTATGTCCCTGCCTATCACGCGCGTGCCCGCTCGCGCACGTCGCACGCACGCACACATTCGGCGCCTGACGAGCCACGCTTGGCTGGATGCGTCATTAGGAGAAAGTCGTAATTAATATTGAGAGCTGACAAGGCCTCCCTGAGAACCCAATGAATTAAGCAGGGAAGCGATGAGGAGGTGAAGTTGAATGGACTGACAGTAATTGCGGAGCGTGAAGCTGCCCGGTCAAGAGGGATTGGGTGACTCCAACTGACTGCTTTATATAAGGAGAGTCTTGTTGTCTGTTTTCAAGTTCAAGCTCGACATTCAGATATCAATGGATTAGCATGGAAACACACATGTATTGCATATACCTAGGTACGCCCAGCAAGGTGTCTGGATGGGGTCTTTCTGTGCAGTTTGCATGTTCTCCCTGTGTGAGTGTGGCCTCCCTCAAAGTACTGACTCACTCTTGCCCAGTGAGTGCTTCCCGCCTTCACTTTGTCAGCTGTGGTTGGCTCCTGCTCTCCTTTGTGACCCTAAGAATAAAACAGCCGTATATAAAATTATATGAATGAATTCCAGTGATTGTGCAGGAGACACTCTTGAGTTTAGGTCTTTTCTCTCCGGTACTTGCAAATCTGAAAGTTGCTCCAATGTTCTCGTGGAAGCAAAGTAGGAAGCGGATGTGTCTAATATAATCAGGGACTTAAAGCAGCAGTGAACCATTCGGGCAAAACGAGTCGTAAAGAAAAGTCCTTTTTGGTGGCTGGGAGCAGTGAGTTACTCCTCCTCAGTTCAGGACACTCTGACTTTCACTGTTGTTCGGGAGAGCCAGGCGACCTCACAGCTCCGTGATGATGCCTCACTCTACATCATTAAATAGCCATTTTGCTGACATATTGAAGCCATTACCTCCAAAAAGCGTAATTTCACAAAATGTGCCCCCGACTCCTAAACAAAATGGCTGCACATTGTGTCTGCATTATTATGTTCCCACACAGATTAGCTTTAGGAGAATAACAGAGCTGAGAAATGATGCTAATGTCCAACCTGGAGAGATGAAACTCGAGGAAGAAGAAAGTAGAGCCGGGAAAGTTCCCCGTCTGGCCCACACTTGTTCTGATTATCTGTCCTTTCTGTGCCAATTGATTAACAGACTTCCTGCACCTATCTCTTCTCATTATCAGAGCAGTCGGAGAGAGGCCGCTCCTCCCACTCAGCCTGCTCTTCATTCACGGTCACGAGCGGCTCACCGCTGTCCATCGAGGCCGCCGGGCCAAGAGGCTGCATCCTAATCTGTCACTCCGCCTGATGAGCAGAGGAGGCGGATAACAAAGATAAAAGACTTGAAGGAAGGCGCCGGGGCTCGGCCTCCTTGTTCGGAGACTCCAGATAACATTATGCGCTTTAACACCAGGCTCATCCGCCCAGTGGAGCAAATTGTAATTTCTTAGTTTTTTCTGAACTTGCTGATTGACCTACGTTGACCTTTTATTGATTTTTATTAAGATTTCATAAAATTATTGAACACAAAATGGTTCTGTAGGCTCTCATTTTCTTGTGGCAAAAGGGGAAAAGTGAAAAAATTCTATAATAAACGAGACAAAAAAAGTAAAAATCAAATAAAAATCAAATTCAATAGATTGAACAGTTCGTAGGCTCAGTTAATCGACCGAATAGATGAACAGGATCTTAAAGGGTTAATGTCAAGAGCCCATCAAACAAACCTAAATCTCACATTCTGTCGCTCGTCTCTCAGCTGAAGGTTCTCATTATTGTCCGATCACACTGGACCCACGTGACAGAACATAACACTTCAGTGACCCCCCCCTCTCTCTTTATTTTAACCCCGCCGGCTGTTTTATTCATTTTGTTCCTGTAAATGTGTAAATGTGGAGGATCACCTGTGCAGATCAGCGAGCAGAACAATCAGTCCTCCTCTTCTGTTCGCTGCGACTCCCACGTGTGAGATATGAACACCGAGAGCAGCTTCTGGAATCGCTCCCGCCATCTGTTCATTTATTAGTCTGGAACACCCATTCTTAGTCCAAGTGTTAGCGCTCATTAATATTCATACAGCATGCATATATGGAAACGTTGCCCATGGAGTTGGGGTATTAGTGTCAGTAACAGGAGAGGAGACGCACCGCTAATTGATGATTGATGGCTCTGCCATTAGCAGCGCGGCCCGCAGCTACAGTTGATGTAGTACTAAGCTGCGCCGGCGCATTTAGAAATCATGACATTTGGCTAATTTTGTACCACATTTGCTTCTTCCTCTGCGCGATCAGTGTGACATCGACGCAACCTGTTGATCTTGATGTTTCTCTCTCGCCTCGTCTGACCTGCAGGTTGCCTGTTTGAAGACGAGCTCTGCGCACCGTACGAGTTCTGCGTCAATGGTGAGTCCATCATACACACCTGTGTTCTTCCTGGCTTTGCCTGTGCATGTACTGAAGTGTCCATGAGCAAGACACAAAGTGGCTTAATTCAAGATATGCAGGCAGCTTGTGTGGCGACTGTAACCATTGGTGTGTGAGTGTTTGAGAAGAGTGTATTTGGGTTCATGTAATGTTGTGATCACTAAACTGTAAATAAGCTCTCGAATGTCATTTTTTCAATTTCAGTCCCAAAGCGCTTCATACTGAAAGTCATGTTCACTCATTCACACCTGCACCATGGTGGTCGCTGGCACGCTCCAAAAAGTCAAGTGTAATGTTCCTAAAGCTTCTATTTTCTTTGCCTTTTGGACATTGAAATCAATAGATTGGGAGTGAATTGTTTGCCGACTGCAGACTGCATGTTTCAGCTCGGTTTGGACGTGTGAGTCATGTGGGGGAAAGTGTGAAAACAGCAGCCAGCCTCTAACTGCCTCAGGTTCAGCATACAAACGCTCAGCCGTGTAAATAATGACAAGGTTGTGGGTCGATACCAGCAGCATGTTCCTCCATTCAAACGCCAAAGTTTCCCCACACCACACATCATCATGACCTCATCTGTGAACCATCTTGTTACGGGGAGATAGATGCGCCCATCCCGGTGGTTGTCATGGCAACGTGTCACCTGATGAATAGAGGGGGAAATGTCGAGCCTTTTCACAGCGTGGCATTCAGGCAGATCACACAGCGGGCCTGTAATTTTGAAGGGGATTGATAGCGTGTCGATATCGGGGATCATCTCCACAACAGAGCCATCACCAAAGGTTAATGTATTCTCCCGCCGCGCGACGTTATTCCGGTTCAGGACGCAGCTGTGCAGAGGTGGCGCATCTGCATACGATTTCCTCCCACGTGAAGACAAACTCCCGATAGTACAAGCAAACACATATGCTCCAAATGTTATCAGGCTACTCTGAATGGACATTGTTATCAATCCCACGTAGCGGTGACCCTTCCCTCTCGATGACTCAGTTGGCTCAACATAATGAAAGCTGATACTGTCTGTCTGGTTCGTGTGATTGTTCCGGAAAACATCATTGTTTGGTTTTTTTTTTCCACTCATCATGCTTTGTTGTATGCTTCCCTACACTGCTGATGTAATATTCGCCACAACCACTAGATGTCAGCACATTCTAACAAAAAATGAATAAAGGTAAAAGACTTGGCTAAATATTCCACCTACAAACGCAAGAGCATTTTAAACTAAATGAACACAAAAACAGATTTTCACTGTTAAACTCCTTCTGCACGCTTGGTCTGGTCACCTGACTGTGACATCGTCAGGAAGTCAATAGTTCACTGGCTGTTGAACCTTTGGATGAGGCCACTCACATTAAAATTCGTGGGAAATTATTGAGGCAAATTTCGAGACCTTCCTCCTTACTTCCATGTTAACCCAGTTTTGGTGTAAAGGGGGAAGGAGAAGGCAGAGCGTAGGATGCAAAAGCAAAAAAAAACAGACTTTAATTACAGAGGCTGCATCAGTACATAGGGGAGATGAATAGAAGGAAACTGCTGACACCTCAACAGGAACGATACCAGAGGCAGACTGTCGGTGAGTGTCGGTGTGGAGAATTAGAAAAACACGCAAAGATGCGATTGAAGTTGCTTTAACCTTCTACACCTACATAGAGCTCTTATTTTTTTCTATTTCACGAACATCACCCTCTCACACTGGTTCAGATTTACTCTAATGACGATATGCAGGCAAAAAAGACTAATGTTGGATTAATGTTGTGCCTAATATGCAAGTAATGAGACGTTATTTAGTTGCCTCACAGCCCTCCTCTCATATTTAGCCCACACTCTGTCACTCTCCATCGGACTCCTGATGAGCAGCAGCCCCCGCGCAGACAGATGATGAGTGGGAGTAACTAGGTCTGCCACTTCAACTCTCCCCTCAGGTCCCTGAAGGAGTAACCTGGTTTATTCTGGGCCAGGCCAGCCGTTTCTCACCCGGGCTGTTGCCATGCAGGGCGGCTGAGGGCAGGGAGGAGGTTGCAGGAAGGAGCTGCTCCGCCCTGCATCGCTTCGTCCCTTCGCCCCTCCGACGGTCGTGTACCTCCGCTGTAAAGATTATTCACTCTTTATCAGTCGGCGACGCCGATCCTGCGCAGATTTAACGAGGCTGTATTTCACGACGGAGCTGCTCTCAAACAAATCTGTTCAGAAAAGAAAAAGATGCTGAATGAACCGCAAGCGCTTCCTGTTTAATGGCACACATGCAAATCAACATCGTGTTCACCTGACTCAGTGAACCTGCCGGCTTTTTTGTGAAGCTCTCAGTCATTATTATGCGAGTGAAGACTGCAGTGAGGATTTACTACCTTGTGTCGCTTGCTACAAACTGTGACTTCACACAAACTGCAGATGGTTTTGTCTGCTTAAACTAACAACTGTTATTTTCTGAAACCAAACGAGGAGCAGAAACGCTGCCAACATAAGAAGGATGCCCTCTCTTTTTTATTATAATGCCTCATGATGATTTAGTTAGCCAACTACTTCTTTTTCACTTCACTCTGGCACTTCTACAATTTGTACAAGAGTTACAGATATGCCTAAGACCACTTTTTGACCATTTTCAGGCAGATTTGTTATTTTATTTTGAGAAAGAACAAGTAGGTGTAATTAGATTACTGGTTACACTGCAAAAGAAACTAAAACTTGCCAAGTAGATTTGACTTATTTCAAGGTTTACAAGTAAAGATTTCTGGAGCAGCCTGTTTTGCATGTTGCATTTTTTTGCAGTGTACATGAAAAAAGAGATTTGCAAAACAGACAAAATGGTGTTTGTTACAGTCAATTATTGAGTAAAATTAACATGCAGAAAAAAAAAGTACTCGTGAAAGTACAAGTTCTTACCACTGTTGTAATTTATTCAGATTTATTATAAACTCTAATCAAGGTCACAGCCCTCTGCAGACTGAACAAATGGCCGTTGTCTGGTGTGGGTCACATCTATCAGCTGATCTGTTGCTCTGCTCCATATTTATAATGCAGCTCTTTGCTGTCATGTCTCATTTTAGCACATCTTTTAGCTCCCATCTTCAGGGGAATACTTTTCCGGGGGTCCTTCCTAAAGGATACGCGATTACTTTGGAAATACATTTTAATTTGATGCAGCCCTCCGGAGTGTGTGGCTTACTGGCATGATCGGCTCAGCTGAAGTACAGCAGATAAGTGCTACACGTTTCCCCCGGGGGCTCCGGTTGGCTCCTATTAAACACTTAACCAACAGTGTTGTATCGACCGGTGGTTATCTCGCCTCCACTCGGGCCGGCATTGTCTGAGAGGCCCGCGCTGTTTTTCAGATTCAAACGGCCGACGTGATGCTTTTATCGATCACAAGTTGCAGCTATCACTAAATTCAAACAGTTGCGTCTGGGTCAGGACGCCTCGTCCCTCTGATTGGGTGAAAAAAAGATGAAAATCCAGTCGTGTTTTGAGATTTAAAAACACGAGGGACAGAAGACAGACATGGCCATGAAAGTAAAAAGGCCGTAATAGAGCTGCATTTTAAAGTCAGCAGCCAAATTCAATGAGCCGTATGGATTGGTGTAGCTCGGAGGATCTGCTTCATCTTTATTCATTTTCTACATGTGCTTTGTGGTGAATGCATAAATATGATTATCATTTCAAAGCGACTGTCGCATAAAGCGCAGCTCAGAATAGACCGCGAGCACTTCATTCATCATCTCCTGATCACTTTCGCCTTTGTTTTCCTGGTCGCAGGCTACATCTGGCCCGTCTCGCTGCATTGATGCGAGCCCATTCATTCTGACGCCACGGAGCCGGCACATCGGGTACACCTGTTCCGATACGTCTTCATTTGTCTGGCGGCTCCGCCGGCCCCTCCGCCGACGTGCAGTCTTTAAGGAAACGCTTTTGCGGGCTGTCGGCTTTAGTGCCGGCGCCTGTTATCCGGCTGCATTAGCTTTCACAGTTTAAATGGCTTTTGCGGCAGCCGGGTGTCGCCCTGTCTGTCACAGTGGGAGGAGAGACGCTGTCGGGATTTAGGGCTCTTCACCTTTTTTTAGGAGGGCTGAAAAGCTTCTTTATTCCCGTCAACACGCCACTAATCCAGACGTACCCTAACGAGAACGCCACCGGGTCACAGGATTGTGTGTGTGTGTAAGGGAGGATTGATTGATTGATTCTGCGTGCTGCTTCATGCAACATGGATTGTATTGATCCGGGTTTATTTGTGCTGCAGTTGCCTTTCGCTCATCACATCGCCTGCATTAAATTTGTCTTACATAAAGGAGATGTCGATCTATCGTGAGCTTTTTTCAATGATCGTTAGATAATCACAGTGTCCTTTCGCTGCGGTCTGCTGGATCTGTCCCCGAGGGCTTTAAATGTGCTGGAGCTGTGCACACTTCCTGCACATTAGTGGGCAAATTTTGGGGCAAAATATCTCTCCTCATTTCAATAGTTTGCATCTTTCATTATGAAAACACACGACTTGAACTTGGAGACTGTGACCCCCCCAGTCCTGGTCAGGTCCAGGTCCTTCACAAGACAAGGACACATGATCACACCTTTGGACTAGCAACCAGTTAGCATCATTTGCATGTTTTCAGACTGCGAGAGGAAACCAGAGATAAACCCACACATGCACAGGAAGAACATGCAAACTGCACTGAAAAAGACGAATCCAGAACCTCTTGGCTGAGGCGAGCACACAGTTACAGCGTGGTTCTTTTAAAACTGCCAAATTCACTCCCTAATTTATTCATCCCTCGTACTTTCTCGCTTAATGCTGTTCTTCCTTTGTGTCTCATATTTGCTGTTTCTTGTTCTCACTCGTTTCATGTTGTTATCGCGTTGCAGATCATCAGTGAGGCAATTTGTGTTGCACCAACTCGCTTGAAAAGTGTTGCACAAATAAAGTTTGATTGATTGATGAATCGAGTCCTTCACGCACGCTGCGTTCCTTCAGGTCTGGAATTAAAATGTTGTTTGTACGCTGTCAGAAATAGGTTGAAAAACGCCACGTTTCCTGCGAGCTGTCAGCTACAATGAACCCCTGTTTACACTCGCGTTTATTGTGAAGACACACAAAGTGACACAGCCGCGCCTGCTGCTTCATCGCGCGGCTCGGCATCACCTCAATAAATCAATCATCTTTTCAAAACAAGGGTTCCTTTGTTGTAAAATACCTCTGACTTCTGCATTTAGAGCTCTAAACCCCCGTGTGCCCGTGGTTGCTATCGGGAATGTCCCTGACAACACAGGAGGACGTAACATGTGACATTGCCATGGTAACTGAAGGGGGGGGGTGCAATGCATCAAACATTTAATAGTTTCCTGGCACTTCTTATGTCACCAGTTTCTATTTAATCTTGACGTAATACATACTGTTAGTTCAGGCTTATTTGGATTAAAATAAACCCCACCTAAATCTCATCTGCAGTGATTCTAAAGATAATGATGAATTTAACATTATATTAACCTCATTATGAGGTAGAATTGTACCAGAAACACAGGAGAGTTGGCAGCGAGTAACGAGACAGTTGATGCCTTGTGGTGCGCACACGTCTGTGATGATCAGTGTGTCTGTAGGTGGGAAGTTTTCCGCTGCGTCTCAAAATAACTCCTGTGTGCTGTGCTGTGCTGTGTTGTCTATGCTAATGCGCTGTCTCCCACAGGCTTTTTCCTGTACAGAGCTGTCATTTACAGCGTCACAGGCTGAGAAGGGGGGGGGGGGATCAGGAAAACACCTGCTTGGCACTTAGACAGAGAATTAAATTCACAGCCTCATCAGGAGAAAGTGTGGTGGGTCATAAAGTTTCCTTTGCCTTCGGAGTTAAAGTTGCAGGGGGTGTATGTTCCCTTCAAGGTTGCGGGACCTGGACACTGTCCCCAAAATCACACTGAGGTCAAGTAAACACCGAGGACGTTGGCGTCTGTCGTTCAGTTCCCTCCGCTTTCACTCTCGGCAAAACAGAGCAGCTGTGGCCCCGGTTGGTGGAGCCGTTTGTCTTCCAGTCCAAAGATTGGGCAGTTTGATTCCCCAGCAGGCCTCGTCCCTGTGCCGAAGAGTCCTTTGGCACGGCGCTGAACCACAAGTCGCATGGCAGTTGTTGCCGTGACCAAGTGAACGGCCGTGTCGATGAGTGACCATGGCACATCATGGAATACGTGTTTACACTTCTCAAGAGATGTTTTTTTTTTCCCAAATGAGAGAAGTCCATCTACCAGATCAGGATGATGCAGTTTCTTCTATCTCCCTCAGCCTCACTATGTAAAGCTATCTCAGACAGATGTGGCTGTTGATGAATCTAACTACAGAGTGAGAGGTGACAGGAATCAGGCTGTGTGTAGAATGTCGTTGAGCGTCGGTTGTCACACCAGCGTTCACTGTCGTCCAACATCTCGGGGCTAATTAATGAGAAGCTGTGGTGCGTGACCGAGTGTTGATTCACATCATTACATCCCATCTAATCTCAGTGGCATCCCTCACACTTACTCTCACATGGCCACACGCGTGATAACACACAAACACACAAACAAACACACACACACGCTCACAGAGGAAATACCTGCGATTGAATCTGCAGGATTCATCTCCGGTGGTCTTCTTTGAAGTGAACTTTCATTTTATTGAGTTTAACCAATGAGATTCATGGATTTATCTCCCCAGCTGAGGATCATTTGTATTCCAGGGCGTACATCTGCACACTGCTTTCTGACCCTCCGAGCCTCGGCATCCTTCAGCAGTCTAGACTGGCCATTGAATTATGGTGCTGATAGGGGCTCTGTGGCGTGGATTGCCTAGCAACCTGTATTGAGTGAGGCGGGAGGCCTGCTGATGGGGAGATTACCAGGGTCCCTGATAAAGTCCTTCCTGCCATGACTGGCTGCTTATCGTGGCGCTGTCAGAGGCAAAAATGGCAGCTATTAGCTCGCTCAAAACCGGGAATCAGGGGCAGGAAAATCTGCAGGTACCTCACACCGTCGCAGCTCAGCCATTTTACACGTCCGAGCTTTGATAAATGTGCCGCAGAGTGTTAAGTGTGTTCCTCAAGCTGTGATACTAAAAAAAAAGAAAAAATAAAACACCTCCCTCATGAACTTGTTCTCACTTTCTTTTCCTGTGTAGACGGCGTGTTTGGACAGTGCCAGGAGCTGGCCGGCGCAGACCTGCACACGTACGATATTTCCTCCCCTGCTCTCCAACGCCTCAGGATCCTCCTCCAGGAGCTGGCTCACAGAGGTACAAACTGTTTGTCTGACTTTCTGTTGCTTCCCTTTTCTTTTTTTTTTTTGTCTCCCGTTCGGCATCAGTCACGTACGGGGGCTCACAGCGAAAGGCTTGTCAACTACCATTGTGCGAAGCAAGCCAAATAAGCCAAGCTGTCTCTTTGGCTAGCGTCGCGCGCCGCAGCAGAGCTAGAACAGGTCGTTTGACTCATATCGGACCATTGTTTCTACATTACCGCCCAACTCCAACAGCCAATCTGACTGGCTCGTGGGTTGGCGGGACATTTACAGCTCGTTTTATGGATGAGTAGGTGGGAGGTGTGCAGTGTAATTACATCGGACAGTCTCTCTCGCTCAAACGAGGGGCAGCTGCTAATGTTTTCATTCCAACAGGTCACAACGTACGGCACGTTTGTAAGACAACAGCAGAAACAGCGAACCTCATTAGTGAAAAGGTTACAGTAGGAACTCAAGAATCAGTGTTTATTGTTTCCCCCGTCTGGAGTCCCGCTGAGTTCCCTTTGGCTGACGGCTATTTTTAGAGTCTCGTCAGCTCTCTGATTTCAATAGGACCGATTTGATATTCATGTCTTGTTCTGGTTTTGGAGAACACGGTCCTCTCCTGCTGATGGCCGCTACAATGTGAACAACAGACCTCACTGCAGCTTTCAGGCTGTGCTGTACCTGTGAGATGTCACTCATCCAGAAAAGGATGTAAAAAGTAACTCAGGTTCAAGTGTTTGAATTTAAATTTCTTGCTGTTTCTTCTCAAATTTCTCAGACAATCATGTGCCGTCGATGCATTTTCATTTAATTGCATCCCATCAGGTGGTTGAGCGTGGGTGTACAACAGGTTAACTCAACATGCAAAGACACTGGGTGGGATTCTGCTGATTGTATTTAACACAATTTTTTTAATCAGTAAAAGAGCCATCCTGCTCTTGTACCTCCAAATAATATTCAATCAGGAAAGCATAACGCCACACCTTTAAAACGTATATACTAAAAAGGACAACAACACATTTCCCAAACTTCTATTTAGAATCATTGGTATTAAGTGCATCAATGAAGAGAGGCTGCAGTACGAGGCTCCAAACAAGGTCACAGGTCACTGATACAGACGACTGCAGACCCACAATATAGATACTCCCCGAGCATGGATCTGTTCCCGACCTGTGAGAAAATAATTCATGTCATTCATTTTTGTTCTCGCAGCCTGTATTTACTGCTATGACCCACCAGGGGGCAGTAGACACCTTCAACACCAACCGTGACCACAAACATCAACCCTCCAAGCATAATTGGCTTTGCAGGCCATTCTGAACTTAATATCTTTTAACAGGCGTGAACCAGTGCTGGAAATCATTAAGAGTGAGCAGAGTGAGTCGGACTGAGGGAGTCAAAAAAAAAAAGAAAGAAAGAAGTGGAAAAAATGCACTGATGAATTTTAAGCCAGGCGCGACCACACATTTATTGTAATTACTGCTGAGAAATAAACAAATGAGAGTGAGGAAGATGAGATCCAACATGTCGTTTTGTTTTCTGCCCTGTTTCAGCTCTTTGAATGTTTTCTCCTAAATTCTCTTACAGCGTTCGTGGACTGACCTTGTGTTTGAAGACTTCCGTTTACAGACACCACAGACATGACATCATCACTTTGAAACATTTTCTCCCCTTCCTCCGTCTGGGAGAATCACATCCGCGCAGAGCCGCACCGCATTATCTTTGGATGAGTCCACAATGCCCTGTTAATGCTCGGTGGCACGTTATTCTTATCAGCTCAACAGCTATTGAAGTGTCATCTCCGAGACGTGGGGGGGAACCTTTTTTCCCGAGCTCAGACTGGGTTACAGAGACCATTGTACTGTAACCAAAATTGAAGGGATGAAGGAGAGGGGAGGGGAGGAAAAGAACCGGGGAGGAACATCAATGGAATCGATTTACAATCCTCTTTATCTTGCATCAGAGCAGGTAGAAATCACACAATCTCTGCACAACACCAATGTCATTCAGATCAATAGAAATTGACCCCTGTACAAAAAAAGGGCTCGGCTTGTCTGGACGTGTCCCTTATTGGCGGCCCGCGTCGGCTGGTATTACATTTTCGCCACAATGCCTCTCGAATGCACGGCGCTTTCAGCCAGCTGCAGATGACTTTTATATTACACAGAGATGCGAAAGCAAGTTTAGTATTCAGCCTGTGTCGACACATTTCATAGCCAGGCTGCTGTCAGACTGCTTTGGAGTCATTACAGCTCTGCTAAGTGTGTGTGTGTGTGTGTGTGTGTGTGTGTGTGTGTGTGTGTGTGTGTGTGTGTGTGTGTGTGTGTGTGTGT
>JAUESF010000002.1:9262587-9274373 GCA_032274765.1 Malacoctenus tetranemus | reverse complement strand
ATGAAGATTTATCACATAAATTATGTCATTTTAGCTCTTTAGCTCTAAATGTACAAAACAATCCTGAGAGGTCACATGCAGAATAGAAATAATCTGATGACAGCGTTGCTCAAATAACACTTTTAAGCCTTGTTTTGAGAAGATAGTTTGTTAGATTTAGGGAGGAAAAGTAATTTCAACATATATCACAAGAAACAACAAAACATGAAAAGAAGGAGGCAAAAAAAAGGTTTTGTAAATAGTTTTTTTTTTTTAACTCGGTTTTGTTAAATAGCCAAAGCAACAGCAAGAACAACAAGCTGTCTGAGGCATTAACAAAGCTTTTAATGTGGCAAATCGGCCTTTTTTGTAGCAGAATGAAGACATCAAGTCTGATGGTCATTCGGAGCCCAGCCGGCCAAAACCCCAGACGGGCTGGAAAGAGACCACCGTCTACAGCCTTCAGAAAGGCGCTGGCCAGCCTCCAATCACCAAAGTCTTCACCAAGAGCGGGGAGGGCAAGCACCCCAAGCTCAGCGCGACCTCCCCCGACCAGGACCCGGGACGGAGCAAGCTCCTCTCCGGCCATCTGGAACGGCTCCTGGCGGCGGCACCTGGCCCCCGCCAAGGCACCGCAGGTGGGGAGGACGCGTGGCCCAAAGGGAAGCTCCACTACCTCAGCTACACGCGGCCGGCTCCGAGCGATCATGCGGAGCCGCAGACCCAAGTTGCTTTTGGCTCCAAACCCCAGCGGCCCGATCTCGACAGGCTGCTGTTCAAAGCTGGCTCAAACCGACTCACCGCAAAAAAGCCTCTTAGCGTCATGGATGGTAAGATCAGCTGGTTTTTTCTAGCTTGGTGGGAGCGTTTCATTTATCTTGGCAGCGCAGAAATCCTAGTTTTGTAGTTTATTCACTGTTTAAGGAAAAAAAGAAGATTCCCTTTCTGTTGCAGATTAAATGCGTTTAATTGAAACCGTTTCCCCAATCTTCCTCCCGTCCAGAGCATTTTATCCAGAATGTGGTGAACCAGCTGGGGAGGCACAGCGTCAACATGCAGGCTTTCATGGGCAAAGACCTGGACCAGCTGGCTGGGGTCATCACAGGAGCTCTGCAGGAGGTGCACGAAGAGAGGCTGGCGCCAGGACCAGGAGCCGCTGACTCCAGGGGGGGCGCGCAGGGTAACAGGGAGCCACTGGCAGGATTGCGTCTGAACCAAGACCAAGACCTGAAATCAAATAGAGTGCTTATTCCAAACAACGTGAAACAGCCAGGTAGGTGTTTCTGCGGCGAGACGAAATGAAGGCTGGCAGCCCTCACAATCGTTATGTGTTTATTTTGTGTGTCGGAGATGTAAGAATATAAAGAACTGGAAGTTTATACATGCTTTAATGAAGCTTTGTTTATGTATTTCTCAAACGCTGTGCTGCCAAATGTTTTTTGGAGTCTTTCGTTCTGAATCATAACAGTTTTTTTTCTTCTTCTCTCTACTAAATACAAAAGAGAACTCCAGTTTTCACACAATCTGCTCACATACATTGTGTTTGTTTCCAGGCCAACAAATAGACGTTGCAGACAAAGAGCCCGTTGACAAGGTGAATTTAAAATTACTCTGCTCAAGCAACAAATTGGTTTCTCTGGGAGCCAGACATGTCCAAACTTAGGCTTTATTCACTTCTGAATGCTACTTCAAATGGGGATGATTTGAAAGTTGTGCAAGCTCCAATTTATTGTTGAATTATGAGACTTGAAATCACAACTGCACAATCAGAGAGAAGTCTGTAAATGTTTTCCAACTGTGGTGTGTCCACTGAGGGGAACAATACAACTGCACAATACAATGTTTTGAAAATATCGTTGAATAATTAAGCTGCTAAATTCCCTTGTGATAACTTGTAAAAGACAGCATGAGAGAACTTAGAAATAAATGGTGGATGGAATACAACTTCGTACCTGTTCTTTGACTGACAGGTGAAATAAAAAGTATATGTTCTCTTCTTTCATTGATATGTAGAAAAACTAAACATCTCCTCTCTGGTTCGATCAGCACGCAGCCTTCTTCTCCAAGCTGCTGGCCTACCTTGACATGCAGCCCTTTGGCGAGGCTCCAGAGGTCAGCAGCGGCCCACAAGCCCCCCTCCAGAAAACAGCTGGACTGGAGAACGTCCAGAGCCGCACGACACAGGACCGAGTCGCCGTCCCCAACCGCTGGGCGGCAAAACCCGTGCCCGCCATGGCCGCCATAGCCGCCGCGCCCGCACAGGAAGGCTCCACCCTGCGGTTGAGCGGCGGGGCCACGGGGCCCGAAGCACAGGTGGACTCTGAGATTGAGAAGTGGATGCAGGCGGTTCAGGGCCCAGCGGGGATCAAACAGCAGGAAGAGCCCCACAAGAAGGACATGAAAGTCAAAACCCAGCTGGTTCATGTGGGAGTGAAGGAGTTTTCCAGCAGAGGGAAGGACAGACACTTCGGCTACATTATCACCGGCTCCGAGTGAGTATGACTCAAAGATGCAGGTTAATGCACTGATGTCACACTGGTTATTTATTGCGTTTTAGTTTATTTAAGTACTGGGGGGTAAAAATGTGCTAATTGTGCATTAATAACCACAATAACTTCACTGAAGTAAGTCCACGTTGTCTCAAGGTAATCTCATTTCAAAAATGTTGTTTGTGTGTGATTTGTGTTCCTCCATTGTGTTGAATATTTATATCAAGGCCAACTCCAGAGACAGCTGCTCTGAGACAAGACATTCAACATCACTCCATGTTCATCACATGCAAACAAACAAACGATATAATATTGAGTGTCATTGTTGAAGACAGAGCAGCATGCTGTGACGGTTTGTTAATTCACACATGAATGTTATTGAGTTGCATTCTTCATGTTTGTGTGCAGACATCAACAATATTCATTATGTCTGTTTACACTTTGTCAGCAACCACAATTACCAACTCAGTTCTTCTATTATCACTCCTTTATAAGATATTGAAAGCATCATGTGACCCTGTTAGCTGCATACTCCCTGTCCTGTTGGTATAAAATCTGATGTTTCAGGTTTCTATAAAGGTAAAGACAGATTGTATGTTGTTGAGTTGGTCAGCGAGACAGCTTTGTCTGGAAAGGTGTTTCTAATATTCTGATCCAGGTTGCGCAATTTGACATTTTAGACCACATCCCATGAGAAGGATATCGACAGATATGCAAAAACACCTCTGTGCAGCCCCACCGTCTGAACTGACTGTGCAAAACTGTCGTGTTATTTTCTTGCTTCCTGCCAGTCGTCAGCCATGCTGCTGGACCCATCTCCAGACAGTCTGATTCTTCATACCTTAATACCGAGCATATGTCTGCTTTGTTCACTCGCTCAAAACTGCCTTAAAGAGATGCAATTCCTGTCAAAGCCGCCCACATATCCAGGTCTTTATGAAAAAAGGATGCTGTAGTTTGAGACCCTTAGTGTGTGCTGCACCTGATTACAATTGCAGGAATGATAAATCCCTCCGTGTGTGGGTATTACCGAGCTGTATTACAGCTTTAATAATGATACTTTGTCAGTCAGCATAGCCAAGTTCTCTCCCCCCCTTCTCCGTCTCTCTTACCTCTCACTCAGCTCCAGCGCTTCACAGATAAGTTCCTATCGACTGTCTCCTCGCCTCCTGGCCCCCCTCTCAAATCCCTTTATGGCATTATCAAGTCCGGTGTCAGTGAGTTGTCCTTCACCTGTTCAACACCAGCAGTCTCATAAAGGTCCGACGGGTGCAATCTGTGTCACCTTATTGCCACAGAAATAGGAATAGCAGATTAAGATGTAAACAGACAATATAGGCGAGTGTGTGCCGGGGGAACGGAGCAGGTCACCTTCTGAGTGAAATACCACCACCTCTTCCTCCTCGTCTGTTCTCAGCCCAGCGAGTGGACACCTATAGTTGGCCTACAGAGGTGTCTCTGCATCGGCTGCAGACCTCATGATTGCACAGTTGTTATCCCCAGCTTCTCCGCACCCTGCAGTGAGGCTACGCAAACCTGCTTATCTGACAGCTCTTGACATTGTGGTGGTGGTAGTGGGGGGTTTGGGAATAGGAAGAAGGTGGGGTGGATTCATGTGGAGGGAAGGGGCGGGGGGAGGATGTGGAAAGTAAAGGATAGGAGGGAAGGAGACAGAGAAGAAACCCAAGGGGAAAAGTGCTAGCATCAACAACCAAGTCACTCCTGGAGCTCTCCAGTTGCTAGAATTACCGCAGAGGGATGCAAACGTGTCTGGAATTGCTTCGGCGAGTCTTTAACTTTCAAAACCCCGGAAAAAAGTGGAGGGAAAAAAAGAACCTCCCACTCTCTCAAAAGGTGGAGTGAATCAGCCACTCTTGCAGAGCACCCTGCTCCATGTTCTGCTGGAGAAAAGCTGCTGTAATGTGGTGTCAAATGCAGGCTAAACAAAATATTCCAGTATAATTCTGACTTAAATATTTCCAAAACACCCACTGAGATGACGCTGAGTAAATGGGGGGAAAAATATACATATACAGTAAGCGATGATGCATTCAATACCCAGTGCTGCATGAAATTGTTTCCCTGTTTATTCCACATTTGTCTGCTGTGGAGTGCTAACAAAATTTAAACAATGTCTCATTATGATCCATGACTTTTTGGTGCGTGTCACCTTGCAGTCACTTGGCAGCGATTCCAGGTTAAGCTGTCAGCAATAAAGTGTCTCCCTGAGTGTGTTTGTGTGGCTGCCCTTCTCATTTCCTCCACGCGACGCGCTGGCCGGCAGATTGCCTTTGTTTGGTCTATTTCCTTGGCGATTTACTCTCTGAGTGAGAGAGCAGCCGTGGACTGAGCTGAGATGAGGCATGGCTTTATCAGACCACCATTACACTTCACCTCCATTCCATTTGCACCTTATTATTCTCATCTCACCGTGAGGGCGCGTGCGTGCCTGTGTGTTTGTGTACGCGGCCTTATCGTGGGTTGGGGCTTTTTTTTCTTCTGTTTTTTTCTTTGAGCGTGCGTGTGCATGGGAGAAAGAAAGCGAATGTGGGCGAAGAAGGAGGAGAAAGATGAGTATGGGGAAAGGGAGAGAAAGCAGCGTCCATATGATACAGCCATTACACCTCATGCAGGTTCCATTTGCACCTTATTGTTTGTCTCATTGCTGGAAAAAAAGCAGGTGATTTACCAAGCCTGAAGAGGCAGCTGATCCCTTTTCCCTTGGCACGGAGCGCAGTGTGTTTGTTTGTGTGTGTCTGTGCATGGATGTGCAAATGTGTGCAGTACATCTATTCAGACAACCATAGTTTTTGCTTGTGTGCAATGACCCATTTGTGGGTGTGAATTGTGGCGCTATCTCCCTAAAAAGAAATAGCATTTTAACGTCTCAGTGGCTGCCTGTACGTTGCCCTGGTATGGGCCCCCAAATGTGATGCCTAACTGCGCCTGTGTGTGTGTGTGCGTGTGTGATTATCCCACAGCTCGCTCACCAGCGACCAGGGTTCGGACCTGATGGAGCGACTGACCCAGAGGCTGAACCTCCACGCCGCAGACCTCACCCAGCTCTCGTACGTGCCCGACACAAACGCCCCACACTGTCACCAATAATGACTCCACGCTGCCGTTTGCGAGCCATACATCGAATAAAGGATAATTGGCCGCGTTTGAAACGGTTTCGTTTTGCGCCTTTGAGCCGAGGGGAAGCGGAGTGAAGGTTGTCCAGCCCGCTGCAAGGATTGTTTGTGTGAGAAACGCTGCGCCGCACTGCCAGAGACTGGAGGCGTTTGTTGTTTTGCTGACCTTTTGGAGGGTTTGACTCCTAGCAGGGAGAGAAATCAGGCCTAATTACCTCCAGACACATACTGATGTCTCCATTGTATTCAAAACACTGCCTCGCCACTTTTGTCGCTGCACGCCTTGTCAAAAAGAGAACAGTCAAGCCATCAAACGATTTTTTAGTTGGAGGCAAAGAGACGAAGACAGAGGGAAAGGGAAGCAGCAGTAGATAGAGAGCTGGAAATAGATAAAGTAGTCCAGCAGGAGGCAGTTAATATATTAATGAGCAGACGAACTGTCCTTGAACCCGGGCTGTTTTGTGCTCGTACCGTGGTTCTGCTGTACATTCGGTGTCAGACCATGTAGGAGGCAGAGGAGATGTGTTCGCCTAAGATCTGACAAGCCTTTCAAGAAGCTCCTGCAGGAGAAGTGAAGTCTGGGTGGTTCACTTACACCCGCAGCATACGAACACCAAAGCCGGTGCACTGCAGTGTGCGGCTGCACTGCAACTGTAGATACAGAGTGTTCTGTATCTCCTGTTCAGCGGTGGAAAAAATACACACAGTGACCTCAAAAAAATAAAAAATAAAAGAAATAAAATGCAACCAAGGAGGCGTTCTGATCTCTATCTTTAAATCCAGCCTCCACATTCGGCTTCTGATGAGCTGGAGCGCCGGCGTGCGTCATCGTGTCGGCAATGACTTAGTTAATCTGGTTATTACACCTGCCATCGCACGTCACTCACAATCCAGTCCAGCTACAACACACCCAGGAGGAAACAGGGAAATGTGGACTGTGTGTCTCGTAGGGATGAACGATCTCACAATTGGCTCGAAAATGTGCATTTTAATGTTTTCCTTGCAAGTTTTTGCAAGTTTCTTTTTAAGAATTTAAATGATGCTTTCACTTATGTCTCAATCCACAGATTGTTTCCAGTTCGTACATGTGCAAGTTCAAGTCAAAATATCTCATCACTCTTCATCACAGACACTTTCACTCCAAAAAAAATCAGATTTCACGGATAAATAGAAACTTCTTTTTAGACATCTTTGAAATTACAATCACTGTCTTTTGTTCCATGGATGGATCTTTAAACTGCTGTAGCTGATTGCTTGTCAAATTCATGTTTTACAAACAGGGTTAAAAACAAATCTCTGTCTCTCACAGTGAAAAGTTACTTGATAAACTGACTTGTTGTATTAAAGGTGATGTGATGTTTTGACAAGAAATGAGACAAATCTACTGGCGAGCCAGACACAAACACAGTTCTTCTGCATTGTCATGACTAAAGATTCAAACACAAAGCTCCTTTTACAAAGGCAGATCTGACATAAATATGTTTCAGATAAAATAAAGGAAACGCACAATACACCATGTGCGTCATAACTTGCACAAGTATGTGGAAGAATGCGGCTTCAAAGGAGAAGAGCACGTAAACCGCAGCAACTATCACAAAGAGACACGCGCTTCTGTCGCCTCCGGTGCTGCAGGGTTAATCAGTATTGTTACAGTGGCAACGCAAACAATCTGTGTTTTGTTATTTGTTCAGTAACACTGAGTTAATTGTTGTGAACAGTTTTACCACAAACTACTGATACTGACCTTCAATTACACCTTCAATTACACTTTTTCCCTTCTCAAAAAATCTCAAGCAACCAACATTCTTTCAGCTTAAGGTCAGAAAAATGTTTCTTTTTCTCAGCATTGCAGTTTGCTGATTTGAAGGAAAGACACTTGAGTGCTTCTTCCACAATGTGACCATTAAGTAGCCAAAATAAATCGCCTTGTTTACGTCAGTAGAGGAATGATTTTCTGTACGCTCAATGCAGAAAGATATTAACCTTCAGCTCATAGTTAATTGGAGAAACATATAAAATTATAAATCAAAAAATTGGATTTTTTTGTACCCACTTGAATATGTCGTTAACTGCACTAAATTGAAGTTGTTAACTTAGTGTAGAATTCAGACAGATGCTTGTTCTAAAGCTTTCCAAAGGGAGCTCCATCCGTCTCACACCTCACATTGACACGATTCTTTACAGAGGACAAACACAGAAAATGTCCTCTTTGTCAGACTTGTTTATCTCTATTTTTTTCCCCCCGCTTTTCCAAAGTAATGAAAGCGTATTCATGTCGAAATAGCCCAGGCGAAGGACATGACGCAAGCTCATTGTGCTTCTTGCTGTGCGGCCTCGACAGGTGAGTGTTTGAAAGCCTCTGCCTGAATATGAGTCGGCTGGAGTGCCAGAGCTGGGTCAGAGCACACCGCCCGGCTCCGGGGGCCCTCTCTGTTTTTCGCTCGCTCTGATGAGCCCTGATAGGAAGAGTGGAGAAGAGATACTCAAACATGACAGCAGGCAGGCAGGGGAGACTTTCAGACGCAGAGTATGAGAAGAGGATGAAGGTTTCTTTTTCTTTTTTTTTTTTTTTGTGCTGGTGAGATTTCCAGACAGCGGGTGCAATTATGAGTGAGTTGACTACTGCAGTAATCAGCACATGTATTCCTCTTTTTTTTTCCCCTACAAGAAATTTGAAATCGTAGTTGTGGGTGATGACAGCCGGGAGATGAAATGTGCCTTTTTGTCTGATGACGTAAGTGTTTTGCTCATCGGAAACACTAGGGGGAGCGGGACACACACTCACAAATCCAATCTCACACTGAGTCTGTGCAGGAACACACACACACACACACACACACACACACACACACACTCAGACACAGACACAGACACACACACACGCCCTGCCATTATCCCGCCAACAAGCCTGCACATACACAGTCATCGTGTCCCACCAGCAGAGCTAATATGAAGTCCAAGCTCACACATCCGATAACAAGAGACAGTGTGAAGTCCTCCAGATAACTTATCTCTCTTAACTTCATCTCTCAACTGTACTGTGGCAGCGTTTTTCTCCCAGTCTATTCAAATAGTGAGTGTGTGTTTCTTCAGGAGGGTGGAGGGGGAAAAAAAACAAAAACACGTCAGTTCAATTTCAGATGCATTGAGATCGCGGGCGGAAACCCTTCAGCCGAGGAAGACGGAGGGAGGGCTACAGATTGTGGAAACATTGACATTTACGAAAGCAAACACAGTCCAGGTGGAGGACGCGTTCCTGTCCGACTGCCTGCGTGCGTGCGTGTTTGTGTGAAAGCATGTGTGTGATCATGTCTGCGAGTGCACCGGTGCGTGGTCGCGTCCGTCTGTCTGGCAGCGCCGGCTCAGCGTGGCTGAGCGGCTGTCGCTGCGTCCGCGGCCGTCTGACTGATGGCGAGCGGGTCTGGGTCACAGCCCCTCCGAGAGTCGGGCGGAGCCCCCTCGCTGTCGTACAGTCTGCCGGCGGAGTGCATGAGAAATGTACGCGCGCTTTCCAGGACACGACAGTTGATGACGTAGTGGAGAGCCCCCGACTCTCTGCCCACCACGAGCCTTCAGAGTTATTTATCATGAACTGTCAATAAATCATCGAACGAATATTCATGCACGCAGTCAATAGTTTGTTTCTGAATCCATCATGTGCAATAACAAGGAAGGTGATGTTTAACTAATCATCTCACTGATGACAAAATGTATCATGTTCAGTTTATTTTGATGGGGAATGGATCCAAAATAAAGAAAGAAGAGACAATGAAAAGAGGATTAGTTTGACATTTGGGGAAATACTCCAACGTTTACTTTCGTTTTTCTTAAGTCTCTTCAATGCGACACTACGACACTCATCTCTGCTTCACATCTGAGCTGCATGTGTTGTGTTTTTTTGCAAATTCTTCTACTGATCAGCAGCCAAAGAGCAAATAAGCTTGTGAAGCTTTTGCAAAGTGATTTGACCTGGATAAAGTGCAACAAGTTAGACTCGATTTGAAATCACATGTCTGAGCTGTGGAATTTGAAAATTGGATGGAGAGGCAATCAATAAGAATGATCTTGCAGCAGAACACAAATCTTTTGTCTGTAAAAGCTGAAAAAATACAGTTGCAAACACAGCAAATGTGTTTGATTCTGCAAATTGTTTGAGTAAGCCTGTTTGTCTTCGTAATAGATTCAGCTTTTCCCACCTTACCGACAGATTGGCAAGAAAAAAGCCCATTTTCAATGAATGAAAGTAAACAGTAAGTTCACTGTTGTGTACAATTACTCAGTGCTTTCATGAAAGTTCATGATCAGCAGATTTCTCCAGTTCTCACTTTTTCTTTGCCTCAATGAGTGATGCACCGGTTCGGAGCATTGATCATTTATTTACTCCGCGTTCCTCACCAGCACCCAGACTTCACCGGTTCCAACCTTCTTTTTTTCCAAATTTTGAGGAACGTGATCTCACTCTTGTGATTCACTGCTGCGATGATACCGAGTATTTTCAGGTTTGTGGAGAATGAAATGCTGTTTTGTTGCCTTGTTGATCCCAGTTATAGAAAGAGAGCTATGAAACCAGTGTGTGTTTGTGTCTTTTTGCTGGTAAAAAACGGTTTCTTTTCAGCTTCTTATCAAAATTGTTTTTATTTGGGTTGTTAAGAGGTGACATGAGACACGTGGAGGTTTTTTTTCAGCATTTCTTTGCTTTTCCCTGATGATGTCTGAGAGTTCACACAGAATCTTCCGGCGTTGTTAAATTTTATTTCATGGCCAACCTCGGAGACCTTCAACATTCACTCTGCTCCAGGGAACGAAGTCTGGAGCCGACTCCCGACCAGAACGGAGCAGAGAAGGTGCAGGCAGGTTACTGTCGGTGAAGCAAAACAAGACGTTCAGTCCAGGTTTCTACTTTGCCGAACTGAAAATAAGAAAGAAAGCAGAAATCTTGAGCATGTGCAAAAGTATTTAAACTGTCTTCGTGTTGAGGTGTTCGCAACAGTTGCAGTGCACTGATGGTGCGCCTTGTGACTGTGCTATCAATATTTTTAATTCACACGTACTTTTCTATATCAGCTTTCTGCCGTTTTCAAACGAAGCCACAGCCGCTTTATTTCCATCTCTGATTCACGCGAGCTCGCTGCTTTTACACTTCTTAATGTCTACGGGTGCAGACAGTGGAGCGTCGCGCCTCGGTGAAATGACTCCAAATGTCAAACTGTATCTTCGCCGACAGCTGTTCATTTTGTTTCTCCTCCACTGTTTATCTCCAGCGTCCTTGGTCCCGCGCTCACGTTCAGGGTCGGCCCCAATCCGAAGAACGTAACCACGGCGGATCTGGTTCAAGTTGCAGGTAAGACGAGTCTATATCCCCCCCCCCCCCAACAGGCCTCCTGTTGACAGCCTTCATTTCAGTTCCTCTCACTCTTCCTGGCCTTTCTGCGCCGTCATCGTCTGGGATCAGTGAATGAGAACACAGATTAGTCTCTCCAGATACAGTAGATAGGCTGGTGTTCATCTTGTTCAGACAAACCCCTGTCCCTAAGAAGATTATCAACACTGTGTGATGACAGATGACCATCAGTTACAGAGATGATGAGCCCCTGCGTGCACACACACACACACACACTCACACTCTCACATGGTACATAGGACATTATATTTGGTCTTCTGTTACATTGGAGAGGCTGACAAGTCGAAGCAGGTTCGTACCAGCCAATCATCCGGAGTCTCCCTCTGTGTGTGAGTGTGTCTGCATGTTTGCGCTTGTCTGATGTGGACTGATGGAGACCTGTCACCCACAGAATGGAAGCCGTCAGTGCGCACTGCCGCCGCTCCCCTGTTCATTGTTGGTGTGCGCGGGGGGTGGTGGGGTGGGGGATGGTCAGTGTCCTTGGTTTTTTGTCGAAAATGACTTTGAGAATCACATACAGTCAATATCATCGAATATGGCCCTATTGGAATCAACACAGTGGTGTTGGTATTGGCAGAATATTCTGCTGCTGCTTCATTTTTCCCCCTATATGGCGATGTTATTTTTGGCGCCCACTGGTTTCCATCCAGGGAATCGTTGGATGGCGGCTAATGATGCGAGATTCACCGTCGGAAAGGCAGGGTCAGGGGCTCCGTGTGTGTGTGTGTGTGTGTGTGTGTGTGTGTGTGTGTGTGTGTGTGTGTGTGTGTGTGTGTGTGTGTG
>JAUESF010000002.1:9235779-9247839 GCA_032274765.1 Malacoctenus tetranemus | reverse complement strand
TGTGTGTGCGTGTGCACGCCTAGCCACAGGCTTCCTCACACTCTAAGTCCAATTACCTGTGTTAAGGCCACATCTGAGATGGGGGATTACAGCATATTATTCTTGCACAAACAACAGTCTCTCTGCCCACCAACCTGCAGGCAGCCAAACTCAAGCGACTGAGGAAGGTGTGAGAGGTGTTACATTAGCACCTGGATGTGCGAACAGCAGACTACTGACCTTTTACCGGTGACTGATACACTACCTGGAAAACTTGTTTGCCTCCTGTAGATTCTCATGTTGTCTTCAACTCCCGTCTTTCACGTTCTCTTTGTCTGGCGGTTCATCTCGTCTTAAAGCGCGTTTTAATGAAAGCGTCGTTTTTCCCCGTTGTACCGATTCAACTGAATGATGGCAGATCTGAACTCGACTCATTTCTTGACATGTGACACTTAAATCTTAGTCAAAATGTTCCTCTCGAGTTGTTGTCACGCTTTGAAATGTTTCTTTAAAGATCGCTGTTGCACAAAATTCTCTCTTTCACCGCCTCAAGGTGCCCCCTGCTCCCCAGAAAGGCCCCTCGAAATACGTCCCCCCCTTCAATGTAACACCTTCACCAGGTGTCACCCGTCATCACAATTCTCAAATCTTCATTTTCTAGCCTTCCGTTCGATTGCTGCGCGAGTGCAGTTTTGTCGCGTCCCAGCCTCCGTGCCCGTACAAATTGCTGTGCCTGAGCATCCGTGAGACACACAACTTCCTTCAAGTCACCTGCCAGGGGCTCTAATTAGACTGATAAGCAGTGCAACTGGAATCAGCTCTTCCTGGTAATCAGCCCCACGGAGCCCAGACAGACGGCTAAATGAGGAGGAGATGAGCCATGCAGCCCAACAGGTGTCCTTAAAAAGACAGGGGAGGTGTGCTTATACAGTCGTGTCTCGAGTTCAGGCGCCGGAGACTCGGGAACCTATCGAGGAGGTGTTTTTTTTTTTCGCGGGGGTATTCATGAAATTAATCAGAAACGATCAGCGCTTCTGAGTATGGATTTAATCATCACGCCGCGGCTGAACATGAGCTGCTGTCTCACTCCTGAAAGGGAATTGTTCGAGAAAAGTCTGCAGTCGGATGATTGATTCAGCGCAGGGTGAATTATACGCTACAAACACACTCGTCTTGTCAAACTGTATATTTTGATTCTCTGAATCGCGCCCCCATCCCGCATGCATCCCTTTTCTTTTCTCTTTTTCAGCCGCAGCTGCTCTGCTTTAGACGTATAATAATGATTATCACATTTTGTCCTGAAGCAAAATAGTAATAAAAAAAAAGAAGAAGAAGAAGGGAGCCCAGTGACACATCAGGCGGGCTGAATGCAAAATGATATCAGAACTAATAAAATCTCAGAAGGGAAATGTCATATTTTCTCATTTTGACACCTGCGCGAGGCTGTTGTGTTACACTTTCATTTTGCACCCTCCTCTCCCAGCTGTACGCGGGGCGGCAACGCGGGCGAGATTAACGGCGCGATGTGAGCGCGGGCGGCCCGGACGCCTCACACAGACGGAGCCGCGCGGGCAGATAGGACGCGGCGCGCCGCCACCGCCACCGCAGCCGCCGCCTTTATCCACTCCGTCGAGGGAAGATGTCCGACCAACATCTGTGGACGTGGTTGGAGGGATTTACTTAAAGGCCGCGGGCAGCAAATGTGTTCGCTTTGACATTAACCTCCCTGTGCTGAAAGCATCTCAACTACCTCAGTGCAGCGAGGAGGGGGGAAAAAAAAGCCCCTCAGATTTAATCTAAATGCACAGACGGTGCATTAGTTGACGATGGGAGACTGAGCTTGTTAGAAAAGGGACAGAACAGCGTCTTTGTATTCACACGGTGTTCACTCGGTCAGTTTGTGCTTCATATTTTTCTTTTTTTGGATCATGGTCAAAACTGTAAATTCGCTGTTTGATTCAGGATCCATTTTAGAGATCTGCGTTTAGTCTTGTGGTAGAAAATGGTGGCGCGTTCTCCAGATGTAGCGGTGGCATCTTTCTCCAGCGCAGTGTGGCAGCAGCTCTTTTTAACCTCCGATTTCAAAAAAAGCACATTGTGAATTATTAATTACATTTCCAGTTAATTCGCCTTTTTTTTTTTTTTAACATACATTTCAAGCTAAACAGCTGCTCCTCTCTGCTACCTCCAACAACACGTTATGCTTTTACTTATCTATACTTCACTCTACATAAAACTGTGTATATTTACAAAAAAAGCAGGTATTTTTCCACCTGTACGTGTTTACCTGGAGACATGCTGTCCCACATTACCCACACATTCAGTGGCCAAACACAGATGTGTCTCTATCGCACCTCGTGCAGAATCAACTGACATGTTTGTCTTTTAATTCGTCTCTAATTTGAGGGTGTTGTGTTACATGAGGGAAGGTTTCGTGCCGGCGCCGCAAGACTAATAATGAGTTTCAAGCAGTTGCAAAAGAGATTTTGCGCCTCTGAAACATTCGCCTCATTTGCAGAAAAGCCCATTTTCTTGAGCTGGAACAGCTGGAGATCGTGTTCTCGTGGCTTAAGCGTATTAATATGATTTAATGGGTCGTGGTTGCACTGGTGGAGCTCGTCTCCCATTGCTGACACGAATCTGCGCCCTTGGGCCAAACGGAAGATGCCAGTATAAACATGCTGCATGTGTTGATGCCGTCTATAGATTGTTGGATGATAGATCTTGTTCTCAGATCAAATCTACTCGATTACCATCGGAGCCCCTCCACCCACACCCCTCCTCGTGCTCACTGCGTCCCGTGTCTTCCATCCTCTGGCTCATATTCCTGACTTGAGTGATGGCGTTTGTGATTCCTAATGACAGTCGGAACAAATCTACGGTAATGAGGTCACATTGGGTTTCTTTTTTTTTTTTTTTTTTCCTTTCTCTGAAATCACCCTTCACAGCTCCGTATACTCAACCTGTCTCTGAAACCGAGATGTGCATCTGGGCTGCAGTCAACCAGCGTAAACCAGATCAATTGCTTCCCTGAGAAGGCCTCCTTGTAGTCAAAATGGACACCCTGTGCTCCTGAGCATGTCTGCTTTTATCTCCAGCAGCCCAGAATGATCTCCTGACTCGCTGGAGCTCAAATCCTGGCCTCACGTTAACGCCCGCCTCTGCCTCCCAAAATCTGCCTCACGACGGTTTTTGCATATCCACCGATTTATGTATCTTTCCTATTGTATCTGTGGACTTCTCAGTGGTCTCGCCTATGATAATGCATTTATCTCTCAGAGAACACAGACGAGGTCCGTGGACGCGCTTGCACGAGCGCTCAGCATTCACGTAATAATGTGTGTTTCTCTTGGCTTGAGCAGGATGTCTGCGCCAACACATCATTACGACTCGCTCCAGCCATTAGCTTGTGGAGAGCGAGCAGTGGATGAAAAGCACAGTCCCGTGTAAAGCCGCGTGCGTGTTTGTGCGCGCGCGCGCGCCTGTGAATATGTACAGTACGTGTGCGCCGCGCTTTCTCGATATGTGTGTGCTCAGTGATGTGGTTAGTAATGTGGAGACCTGCAGGAGACGGTCCGTGGAGAGAGCCTGCAGGATAATTGCTGCCACAGTGACAGGTAGGGCTGCAACTGTCAGAGTTCCCTCAGTGGGGAAGCAGAGGAAGAGCTTGTGCGTGAACAAGCATGTGTGTGTGTGTGAGAGTATTCAAACTCTGTGTGTGTGAGCCTCTCTATCCCTCCTTCCAGCGAGCGTTTCCCCAGTAGGCTGCCTCCAGACTGTGGCAGCCTTCCAGATGTTTTCATCTTGTATCACACAAACATCCAGGAGATTTTAAGCGTCATTTAATCATTTGGAGATCAAATTCGCCCTCAGAAAAAGACCTCTTAGCAATGTTTAGCATCATGTAGAATCACACATCACAGTGTCACGTCTTTGCGGAGGGTTTGGGAAGCCCGGCGCGGCAACATTCACTTGTTGATGTTTCCCTGGCAGTGTGTGTTTTTTTTTTTTATGCAATGTTTCTGCGATGCAGCCTCGCCGGCGTGTTATTGGAAAAGGTCATCCCCCGGCTCAGCAGCGCGGCTCAGCAGCACGCCGGACCCGTGATGACCGTGATTACTTCAGATGTGCATTGTTTACCACATCGCTCACTGTAATCCGCCAGAGCCGTCCGGCGGTTTTTGAGTGATTGTCAGATGCGATCTGCGCCGCATATGTCACACATCTGCCGATTGTCATTTCTGAAAGGCGGCCATAAACGATCCGATTGTGTCCCGGCAAGAATGCAGAGTGACATCCGTGGGGTTCCTCCCACATCTGGAGGTGTCTTGCCATCCGAGTCATTTTGCCGGTGCTGCTTCTGTTCCCCCGGTCTCCTGCAGTCCGTGAAGAATTGGTGTCAGCACCTATCAAAGGCAAAATGCCTTTTCTACACAGAGTGTCAGAGCAGCCACAATCTATTAATCAACCAGCCGGCAAAAGAAACAGATATTATGTATGTGTGTGTCTGAGGCTGCGTTTGTGGGCACTCACACATCTGCACATCAGCACCAGAGGCAAAGACTCATCTCGTCGTATTATTCACCCGCCTTCCTGAAGGCGTCTCTAATAAGAGAGGGTGCAATTATAAATGTGTTGTGTGTGGTCTGTCTGGAGAAGGGATAGGCCTCTGAAGCGGCGGTTCCTAAGATGAGGTCTGGGACCCTCCTCAGGGACAACAGAGATCAATGCGAGAACGAGCGCTGAGGATGTCTAAATTAGATGATGGTGGGTTGATATTCATCGTACCAGCTTTCAGATAAAAAAGCGGAAGTTGCATGTCAGGATTTTCAGTCGAAGGGACCCAAAAGTCCGTCTCTGCTGGCACGAAACGCCAGATGCTTTCTAAACCCGTATCTGACTTGAAAGCCATGCGAGGGGGCTCCAGGGGGAGCAAAACAAATAGGGGGCCATTGCTCGGAAATGTTTGCAGCTGAAAGCCTCAGCAGGACTCTGCAGCCGACCCAAAGTGCGTCCGACTAAATGATACGAAACCAAACGGCTTCATCAGCCAACCCTTCTTTTTCCTCTACGTTCTTCAGGACGCCGTCACTGGATGATGAAGTCGTGTGTGTTTGCTTTTGTTGTTCTGCAGATCTTCTGTTTTTCGGCAAAGTTCAGCCGCCGCTCTCAGCCAGCAGAGGTTCATGGTGTGTTGATTTAGGCTGAATAACAGCAGTTGGTTTGTTGGGGAGCGCTGTTGGCTTATCCACAGGAAACGATCGATCGGGCTGAATAAACAGTGAGCCAGCCAAGCCCCCCCACCCCACCCCACCCGCTGTTCACGGCATGGCTCGACCATGTGACAGACACGGTGGTATATGATTGGCACTGCTGATTGGGCATTAGAGCCTAATGACGGCATGGGTATCGTCATGTTGGGTTTACAGAGGGAGACATAGACTTGTTTTTCTTTTCGGCTGAATGATGTGGCTCACTTTAGCCCCATATTTACTCCCGACCGACTAATTAACTGTGATATCAAATTATCTTTAATCTTATTAGACTTCTAAATGATCATTATTATGAGCAGCCAGCATTTAGGAGTGAGTGGGTAGTCGGAGGGGGTGTTACAACACGCTGTATATTAATCAGCGCGCGAGTGATTAGTCGATCGACAGAAAATTAATGAACCACTATTTTCCTAAATGATTAATTTCTTAAAGATCTTTCATGAAACAAATATGCCAAACTGGCTCCTGCGTTCAGCGTATTGTTGTTTAGTGGCAGTAAATTCCCGAGCATTCCTCCGAAAATCCTCAAAACGACAAAAAAGTGATTGTTTTAGCGTCGAAATTGGTTAATTGAGTCATACAAACCTATTGACAGAACTGATATTGACAATAATAAACATTCTCAAGAGATACAAGAAGTTTTTTTACTCTTCATTAAACCTTTGAAATGAATTTTCTCACAAATGAAATAATAATTTTCAAATAATCAAATTGGAATAAAATTATATGAAGACTCTTTTGTTTGTTGGGAAGAATAATTAGCATTGTTTTTCTTTTTTGAGATAATTTGACGGAACATTTTCTTCAATCTTTTCTTTCCCACTAAAGAAAAACCAAAACAGAAGTCTGAACTCGCAGGTGTTTCTCCTTCTTGTTTCTCACATAGATTAAACTGCTGCAGACTGTGTTTAGTTTGCCCATAAGTCTGATTAGATAATTGTACCTGGATCAGTTTTCAGTGTAGAGGCTGATTATTGTATTGTTTCTTTTTCCATTTGTCGTCCCTCTGGTTCATTTGTGAGGTTTTTTCTGAGCTCTGACACCTTTTGTTTGCCGTCTCGACTCGTACGAGAACAGAGTAACGGTTAGTACTCATAAACAAGCGAGGAACAAAACATCTCCGTGGGATTGTCTGGAAGAAAAACTGTGTGTGTGTCCTGAATGAGCTATTTATTAAGTTATTTGCAGGATGTTTGCGTCTCCTTCACAATATTCTCTTTGTTGAATTTGATCGAAAAATATAGGAGGTATAAAAAAAAAGGAGGACAAACAAATAAGCCTTATAAAAGCGGCACCATTGTCTGGCAACTGATTTACATTTTGATAAGCATCAGCATACCGACGTCGGATGTAAAGGGGTCACATACGTGTTGTATATAAAACATGTAATGAATGTGCTGCCGCGCGGAAGTCGGTGCTGCGACTCTTCATACGCCGAGCGATGAAGGGAATATTATTGTTTTTGTTTCCCGCCCAGGATTTTGACTGAAAAATGGGTTGCCATGCATCTTATCTGTCAGGGGGATCAGGTGCATCTCCCTCTTTTTTTTCTCTCTCTCTCTCTCTCTCTCTCTCTCTCTCTCTCTCTCTCTCTCTCTCTCTCTCTCTCCCTCTCCTCCCCCACCCTACCCCTCCCTCCCTCCCTCCTCCTCCTCCTCTTCCCCCTCCTCCTCCTCTTCTTCTTCTCTCCAGTCTCTACCTCTGATAGGTAGAGACAGCCATCATATGTGCAAGAGGAAAGTGATGGGCGGAATGGCAGCTTTAATATTGGAGCGATTGCCTGCTGATAAGGCTAACGGCTGTGGAGAGGCGTGAGCGTCAGCCCTCCTCCGCAATAAACACTTTCATTTTGTTTGGTTGGAGTGACGGATGGAGTGATGGAGGTGGTGAATATAGACGACCTGAGGAACGGAGCGGTGGGGAGGGGGCAGATAGATGGAATGGATGTGGAGGTTATTCAATATTAACAGATCAATCAGAGGGTGGTGAAATATGCATTTTGTCAACTATATACCCCCATTCGGCCAAAGAGGCAACATAACAATCATGTGACAGTGCGGGCTGCTGTGCTGTGTTGAAATACAAAATACCTACAGCCTACAGTGGGTGATTTGTCTCCTGATGCAGAATTTATATCGCTCCTAACAATAACAACCCTGTCGTATATCAGGAAAATGAATATATATATTCATGACTTTAAGCTCTGATGACTCCATGATGATAATTTCAGCCTTGCTATTAGAATCTATGATGAGGGAGCGCACAATTGCTCCAGTTTCCAGCATATGGCGGCGAAAAAACAACATTTTAATCAAATTATATCTCCTCACCAGCTCATTTTTGGTGGAGTGCATGCTACAGAGTAATATAAAGGTCACATGAAATCAAGCTTAAACGTGTGCGTTCTTTTTCCTTCTTTTTCCCCTGCATTAGTGCACATGTCAAGGAAAGGCTGCGGCGCTCTGAGAACATCATTCAGACTGATGATTGAAATGCCCTTTCCCTCGTCTTCAACAAGTCCTTGATGAGTTTTTCAAGTTTTTTTTTTTTTTGCTTCGCGCTCCTTCCCGTTTACCTGGTCGAAATGTCCCGTGGCGAACAGACGGTGATCCTGGCTTCAAATCGAATCCCGAGTGCACTTCTGTCGCTTCATAATTCCAGTGTGAGTCTTGAAAGAGAAAAAAAAGGCAAAAAAAAGATGGTGCAAAACTAACAGTGGATCATTGGTTGGTTCCCGTCTGTGCTCTGTGGGATCATAGGCAGGCAGGTTAGGAAGGTAACTCTATTTTTCACATTATCCAATCAAATCGTGGCACTTGCATGTAATTTCAATCAATAGCCTTGGAAACAGAGCCCCTGTGAACACATAAAAACCCTTTTTGGCTGTACTCTTCCATTCTTCTTTTTTTTGTTGCCTGTGAACATCAGATGATTTGGCTCAATATGACTTGGAAACGGAAAAGATCAAATGAGCAGCCGGGATCAGATCTCGATATTAGAGATCAGACGAGATAGACTCAGACAATGCCTATTAAAATGGCTGGAGGAGGCTCTCTGAAATGAGACCTGACATCTCTTTTCCACAGCCTGTCAGGAGTATTTGGTGGCTAATTTGAAGCCTACAAAATCTGTGCCTGAGAGGAAAAGAGAAGGAGAGGCAGCTCCAGTGGGAGGTTAATACGAGGGGTGACCAAAAAGAGACGCTGTTATCTGTACAGTCGCTGGGAGAACAAGCACAGCACTGGCTGGATTCTCGCCGCGGCCCCGATCCATCACGTCAGCGGCTAATGAGCCCGGCAAGTACATTGTATTTACATTTAAAGTGGCTGTTGTGGGACTGTCCGTCGCTCTCAGCCTGATTGGAGGGCTGAGGGTTTTTTTTCCTTCCTTTTTCCTAACTCTGATTCAAAGTAAACACTGACCTTCAGGCTTCTTTGGTTCGGCCAGAAGACGGTTAATGTCAGCGTGTCAGTCAAACCTGAAGCCGCAGCCGCAACACGTATGTGCGCTGATTCCCGGCTAATCTTTGGTCGTTTGACTCATGATGTGCTGCGACCCCAGAGGGGTCCTCATTAGGACCAAAACGTCGCATGACCTTTAAGCAGCTTTGCCCCCCCCACCCCACCACCACCACCTACGCCCTCACCCCAGCTGGGCCCAATTACCTCGCTCATTACACCCCCTCCTAAACGGCACCAGGACCGAGCAGGTACTGGAGCTATATCTGGAGAGCCGATACAGCTGTGACTAAACACAGGAGGCGGCAACACCAGGTGAAAATGGAGTCGCCTTCGCTCTCCTCCTCTTCTTCCTCCATTTTTTTGCATCACTCGACTTGAAGGGACTTTGAATGGATCTCTGACCTTTTCCCGGCTCTCTTCACGCGTCGCGCCGCCATCCTCCAGAAACCCGCGGTGGGCACCCAACACATAAAGACGTCCCCCCTTTTAGCTGCCATGTTGATGAGATGATAAGATGATCAATGTTTGCAGGATCCCTAATAACCAGAGAGAGAAAAGGCGACAGAGGAAGAGCGAGGGAGATGGATGATTATCCTAAAAGTAGCGTGCTTAATTAGATAGAGTTCTGCATACATTGTGGACTGAGTGGAATCACTGGGATAGATTAAAATACTAATTAAACAGGCCCTCGCCGAATTTGGAGTGTGAGGTGGAGTTCAGCTCTTCAGGGTCATTTGCATAGCCTTCATCTGGGGAAATGGGATTTAAAGGACCTGCTCTCTTTCGCTGCCTCCCTTTAACGCTCACCCTTTTTTTTTTGTGTGTCCCTTTTTCCCCATTACCAATCACATTCACATGCTAACAAACTCAATTAAAATTATGCTCCATTTTTTTCCTCCACCCTTTTCACTCCATAATTTGGCATAATCTATTAAGGCCCCTTTGATTTTGTTTTCTAATATAAATGTTTCCATCAAAGTGAGGACGGGATGTTAAGCGCAGGGACGAGGGGGGAAAAAAAGTCGGCGAAATGTGTGATCATGAGCGACGGATATTTAACATAGCCTCACTTTGGTTTGATTTGCATGAGAATATCCTTGGTGAACAAAGCGTTGGAAATAGCATGCCATATTTGATTAGATCAGAAGATCTGAGGATCAAACTCGGGTGGTGTATTAATTACTGCAAGAACAAAGGCAGGAGCCCAAGTTATTGTGTGCCGGGAATCTACAAGCACTTCATCTGCTTTCTTGTAATCTTCAGTGAGTCTGGCGACACATATGTGAAGATGATGGAACAATTTTGCATCATTTTGCATTTTTCTTCTTCCAACCACGCTGGCTGCGAGGATCCTTGATTACATTGTACGTTCTTCTCTTTGGTTGATTGCTTCCACTGGTTTGACATTTGTTGGATTAGCAGCTCCCAACTTTTTCACCCTCCAAATGCCCTCTAAAAAGCCTGTGGGCCCCTTCCTCAGGCTGATTTGCCAAAAGAGTGACGCTAAATGCTGGGGGAAAAACACTCACTCTAACCAAAACAAACTTTCAAAATAAAAGCAGCGAACAGTCCCTGATCTTTATTCAAACCCAAAGTAGATTTTTAGAAGTAAAACCAAAAGGATTTCCTATCAAACGCCTTCACCGAGTAATAATTTTAATATCCTGTCCAGGTAGAACAGCTACTCACTGCAAAAAATGGACTAACTGACACAGATGCTCGTCATCGCCTAATTGAACCAAACAAAGAGGATAAGCTGAAGCTCATTTAGTCAATATAACGTCCATTTCTAATTTATTTTTCCTCATGTCGTTCAATAAACGTTTCATACAATTTGCGATGGAGCAAGGTCGGCCTCACCAAGAGTGGGAATTCAGCCTTGATGGAGGAATAAAGGACGGAGAGAGAGGCCGTTTCCTCCCTCGTACTCTGTTATTGTGGCACGATATAAAAGTAGAGGTGAAGATTAGTTTGCACACTGCAGAAATATACAGAATAGCAGGGGGAAAAAAAACTGCTGTGGAGGCACAAACGCTGTCTTGCTGACTGACGTCGAAGCCGCTTCTCAGAGCTCTTGAAAATCCTTCAAACTTGCGACATGGGATGTTCTGAGTCTGACAGCCGTAAAGTGTATTTTTAGTGTGAACGCTGAACCGTCGCGCAAACAGCACAAGCGGGCCGAGTTGGTCAGCTTTCAAACAGGCAGCCCAGTTTTAGCCTGTATGCAGAAATGCACCAATCCAGAAACTCTGGACTGATCGAGCACACAAGACCCGACAGGCGTCTGATGCACCGCTGTTTTGCGAGTGTCATAATGGAAGAATTTCCTCTTTTATCGAAATTTATATCGAGCTCGTCAGAGTAGAGCATCAGTCGTATCCCAGGCCGTAACTGCAGATCACGTGTTTTGTTTCCGTCCTTTGTTCTGTTGTTTAAAATGCCAGAGTGAGCGTAAAAAAAGTTCCATTTTGGTTGGAACGAGGGTGCTACATCACAGGTGTCAGCGCCGCCTGAAGCCCGCAGCACAGGAGCTCCTTCACTATCACCGGGATATGCTGCCTTAGTTAGGAACAGAATGTCTGCAAGACTAATGGTGCCAAAGCATCTTCTGTTCCCCTGCATTAAGGGGTCAGAGCAGGAGCATCACTTTGTCGCTGTGTCACGCTGACATGCGCCGCCTCAAAATTGTAACCGCGATGTTGGCTGAGTAAATACCCCGGAGAACAGCGAGAACTTTGATTGCTCAGCAATTTCTGAAGCCTGCAGAGAGCGCCGCCACTGAAGGCGATGTTATGGAAGTTGTAAAAATGCTCAGATGTATTTTCTTTTGCAGTAACCCACGGCGAGACATTATGAATAAATACATGATGGCAGCATGAAATGAAAAGTAGCAAAGCTGTTCCTGCTGGAAAAAAAAACAACAAAAAAAAAACCTCCCGCTCGTAACGGCGGGTGAAAAAAGATTAAACACAGGACTATAATCAGCTATGAAACAAGGTGGTTGTTCCTCACTCGCGCTGCAAGCACAGTTACAACCAGGAATATAATTAAAGCCTGATACAGCTTGATCATGTTTGTTCATGTAGTGTTGCAGGTTATTGATGTTAGCTTGCTGGACACAGCGTTTAGCTCGGAAAACAGCGAAGGTAAATCTCACAGAGGTGCTGGAGAAGAAGTGAATATCGGTTGTTTTGGGACTGAACCTGATCTAATCTCAAATTACAACGTAAAAGTAGAAAGTTAACCAAACAATCGATAATGTTTCCTCACCAGATTTACTTTATATACCTGTAGTACGCATGCTGGAATGCACATTGTGATGATTTATTATTTCTGGTCTGACGCCA
>JAUESF010000002.1:9208066-9223050 GCA_032274765.1 Malacoctenus tetranemus | reverse complement strand
GCACTGCAGCATCAAAAGGCTCATTCATGCAGCATTTCAATGAAGATTTCACACAGTCCAGTGACATTTGTCCGTTTATATTTTGAAAATTGTTGCTACATTTCACTTCATGTGTGGACGATGATGAGGAACGATGTAAACCTCTCAATGGACCCATGATTTCCCAAAACATTGCGGTGAAGCCAAACACTGGTAGCCATGCTCAGTCCCACCAACACACCAAAACCTTCAAAATAAAAGCGCAGGGCACTTTAAAGTCTGATCCAGTCTTAAAGCTCAAACCCTCAGAGCACCTCAACCCTCCTTCCCTTTGTGGTCCCTGGTTTCTACCCAAAGGGGTCCCAAACCCAAGGCTGGGGACCACTGATGTACAATAAGGTATTTCAGGTGGAGGATGACATTCAGTGGTTCTATTTGCAGTGCAATAGAACGCCTTAATTAATCAGTTTCTCAAGTTTTGCCTGACCTTTTTCCCGGAGTGCTGGCGAATTTCAACCCTCTGGACAATCGAATTCATCACCACTGTGCTTTCGTGGTGCAGCTTTGGAGGAATTTCGGCCTTTCTAATGGTGTTTGGACTCAGGTGTGAGGAGGAGCACATCCTGTTGAACCCGTGAAGTCGCTGCGCGCTCTCCTCTGAGCACTTCTCTTTGTCCCTTTACTGTCAGTCTCAGTATCAGAGGCTCCCAGCCCACTAAGTCTCCTGTGACAGGGGTTTCAATTATGAATGCTACCTTTGACTACCTCTGTTATTCGGCGGCAGCCCACATATCCCTGCCTGCCACCACTCATGTGTGACTTGATGTATTGTCTCACTGTTTTCCCCGCTTTCAAAATTAATTGCAGTTTTATCTCTCTCCAAGATAAAAAAAAAGAGAAGAAGAAAAAAAAAAGCCGACTGAAAACACAATAGTCTCAAAGTAGTGTGGATTCTGTTAAAACAAAACAATTAAAACCTCCCTGTTTTTCCAAATGTGTTTTCACTGTGGACGTGTAGGACGTGCGTTACTCTTTTTTATCTCCAAAAACGATAAAATGAAGCATTACTTTGGGTTTCTGTTTTGGCAAACTTGGGATCAAACTCAGGAGCTGGACACCTCATTTGATTTATATTTTGTTATTCTTTTTTTAAGCACTTTTCAGGAGCAAGCGGGCAGCGAGTGGAAAGTATCATTACTGTCAACTCGAACCAGTTGGAAATGAAAGCCCTAATTTAGCCGGTTTAAAGACAGGAAGTTGTTGTGAATCAGTTCAGCTTTCTCGAAACACTCATCAGCATTGTGTTGCCTGAAAATAACTAATCTCCCAGTGAAAGAAAAGATCAGAGTTTAAATTTAAACCTGCTCAGCCTGAAGAGACCATTCAGCCAGATTTAACCAATCATAGCGTAGCGAATGCAACTGGACATGGCAGGTCTGTTGGAGTGGTGTCCATGGAGCCGCATGAAGAGCAATGCTTCTGGGTTTGGAGAGTCGTTCCGCAGACAAAAACACAAGAGCAGAAGGTTTAAAGATGGATTTAAAAGAATTCACCCGCTTTAACATAAGCTGCAGTCATGTTGGCCTGACAAGCTCAGTGCCCGCGTTAACTCTCGGCCCATTGTTCTGTGCACTTACAGGTCGTTTATGTCTACTTCTTTGTTTTCTATTGTCCTGAAGTCAGAATTGGATGCTGTCAGAGTTGAGTGTGCTGAAAGCATCATTCAAACGTTGCAGTGATTTGTCCTTATACTGAAAACTTTAACCTCTGGGGGTTTTTTTGTAAAATAGCCTGTTTCACCACAGCACATCATCATTGAGTGTTGCATCATACATGTAGGTATCAAATGTACTTTCAGCTGAGCTTTTGAAGACATAACACTTGGAAATGACCAGATTTTCATCAAAAGACTTTATTTTGTTTGTTAATCAAACGTCGGTCAACATAACTCGCAAATCTGACAGTTGCTATTTGTGTCAGTTTCTGAACATCAAAATCTGCATCAGTGTTTTAGTCTGAAAAAGCGCATTTCTATTTTTTTTCTTTTTCATGAACTAAAATTCTATTGATGGAGCACAGCCGAAGGGGCAACTTGTGTGTAGTGAGTGCAGTGCTACACTGGATGTAAACAAACTAAATGAGCCCAATATATCAATCATTCTTTGTTACAAATTACAGCAACATTCCTAATAATTTTTCAGATGTACTGAGATTCGATGACGCCACGACACGGTTTCTTTTTGAAGTGCACAATGTTTTGTGTGTGTGTGTGCGTGTGCGTGTGCCTCTGTGCTTTAAATATAGTTTGGATGACAGGCATAGCATTTACCTTGATGTTTACAGCTTTGAACTGCTTTGGCATGGGCAAAGCCTGAGCTGGGATCCACACAAGAAACGGGCCTATTTGAACAAGCTCATCTGGGGAAAATACCAGAGTGACATGGCTGACACACACACGGGCTTTCAATGGCTTCCTCTCTGAGCGAGTGATGAGCATGAGACACAGCAATTCAAATGTTTCAAGTAAAACCCAGAAATGGGACCTTTTTGTGTCTTTGAACATCATCCATTTAGAAAACGGTGTTTCTCTACCCCCCCCCCACACCCCCACCCCACCTCGCCGAACCCCTCCTTCCCTCTCCCACACAGACACACAATGCATTTAAGACACTCACCTCACTGTCAAGTTTCTGCTCTTTAAGTGATGTTTAAAAGGAGTTTAGACAAGAGAGTTAAGTGTCACCTTTTATATTTCATCTCTGTATAAGACCTTCTTCATGTCTTGCGGGCAAAATCAAACTGCGGTGCAACTCGCAATACACAGACATCACTGTGGATCCAAACAGCCTTTCAAACTCCTGTATTCACTTCACTGCCTCTCCTATAAGTACTCGGTTTTAATGTAAATGTTACAGTATGAGAGCGTAAATCAAACGTTTAAAGAGTGAGAAGGAAGCAAAAACAGATGAGTCTGGGTCTTCTCCCCTCACTTATCTTGTAATATCACTTTAGGAGGAACAATAACAGCTGGTGGATCTCGGGAAGGAAAGGGGGGGGAGAAAAAAAGACGAAACAACAGCAGCCAAATGCATTTTGTTTTGCATACATTCCTCTCTGCGCTACACTTCGCAGCTAATCCTCCAACACCTTCCCAAATTGCGCAGCGGCAACAGCCTCGCGCAGATATGATTATGAATAATTTATCGCACCCTATTTCAAAGAGCCGAGCAGAAATCCCAACTATTTTTGGTGTAACCGTATCGCGCGTTCGTTAGGTCTGCAGGTACACGTTGCAGCTGTTGGAGTTGTGTTTTTTTTTTCTCTGGTGCTGCACTCCAAACAACGTTAGCCTCTCACTGATATTGTTACAGTGTGATTTGGTATTTATGTGCACCACCAGTGTGCCCCCCCCTCCCCTCCCCTCCCCTCCCTTTGCACGCTGGCTTTCTGTTGTTTGCTCAAATTCATATATTATGAGTTGTGTGTGTCCGTGTGAAGGACTCCATCCCTGCACAGGCCTTGTGTGAGGACGCTGCACCGTGCATGTGGATGTTGGGATGGCGCGCTCGGGGATCAGCATGTAAATAACGGTGAAAAAAAGCCCACCTCTGCAGCCGGTAGATGCAAGCTAATATCTAAGTGTTGCTGTCCCGTAATCCCGACGCTGACGTGCCGGTGGGTGTTTCTCCGCTGCCGTCACAGGTAGTGAGACCTGATCCTGACATTTGTTTAACATCCCCCCCCTCCTCCTCCCAGCGACATGTTGAAGTGCCGCATACCTCTTCTCGCCATTGTTTAAACACACTCGCCCCTTTTCCATCTTTTTTATTAGAAATGTGAAACGTGTCAGGGAGGCAAACAGCAGCAGCAGCAGCAGGAGAGGAGAGGACAGATAAGCCTTGCAGGACTCACGGCGACTGTAGGAACACATGTTCGCTCGAGGAAGTACTTACAGGCGGAACACACGCGGCCAAGACAGCATCTATGAAATATATATCGCCAGTGACCACGAGAGCGACTGTTCCTCTGCCTGTTCCTAAATTCGACTGTGTAAGGTTTTTTTGGGGGGGCGAGGGGGAGACAGAATCGATGCACGTCAAACCTCCCCGGTGTGATAACCATTAGCGCCGGCCCCACAGGGGGATGTGACATGGGTTGTGAAATCATACTGTGCACTGCGCAGTAGATGAAATGTGTGAAAATGTGTCCATTTGCGCAGGGTTCAAGCAAAGGAAAACAACAGGTGACAAAGTCAGACTTCCCTTCAAAGGAGAGGTAACGAGAGCGTCGGCGTGGACGTTTTCTGCTGCTCGTTCCAGCCACGCTGCGCCGTCAGGGGAGCACTCCTGTCTGGATGACTGTGGATTTAGATAGGGCTGACAAGTGGGTGACTGCTGTATCTCTGGGGGGGAAAAAAAGGAGCGAGCGAGTCTCTCTTCCAGTTCACCAGAGAACAGGAGAGATATGATCGTATGGTTGACTTAATGTAGGGACTGATTTTCTGGGGATTAACTTCAGTGGCCACTATTTATTTTTCCACCAGTGGTGTAAAGAGGGAAAAAATAAAAAAAAACCCCACTCCTGATGAAAGTCCCCCAGCATGCATTACTTCTGCATCCATCCTTCACAGGTGCAGCAGCACTGCAGAGAGGGATCGTTCTCGTCGTCAGGGTGGGAATAAGAACAAGATTTTAAAACATTAGCCTCTCTGGCTGGATCATTTAAGGGTCCCCTCTGGCAGACGGCGCATAACACAATCTGGGTTTTGAATAATTTCTCCTATATGAGGACGGGGATGTGCAGAGAGCATGACGCGGGGAGAGGAATCTGTTTAGTGGCTGTAAGGGAAGAAAAATACAGCGTTTACCAGCATCAAATAAAATGCTCGGAGAGTTTGCAGCTTGCAGGTATGACAGTGGTGATGAGGTGTTAAAGAGTTTGGGTGTGCGTGTGTGTGTGTGTGTGGGGGGGTGCTTTAAAAATTGTTGAGTCAGTTTGAGCGTGCTCCGCTTCAGCTTCGGTCCCTGTGGGCCGGCTCGGCCCTCGGAAGGTGGGGTGGCGTCCGATGCGGCCGCGGACTCGGGGCTGGACAGCGAGCTCGGTTTTTGTTCTCCCCTTCACATTGCCAACTCCAGCTGTCACACCCAGGGACAATGGAGAAGAGGAGGGGGTGCTCTCTGAATGGAAAAAATAAACTGGAGAGCCCCCCCTCCGTCACACAGCCCCCCCTCCTCCCCCCCCTCCCCACGACTCGTCATCTGCATTTGACAGGACCCCCGTTCTCCTCTCTTCACCGCCCCTTTTCTTTTGCTTTCTCCTTTTCTTTCCTTGTGCTCTCCATAATCCCCCTTTCTCTCTCTCTCTCTCTCTCTCTCTCTCTCTCTCTCTCTCTCTCTCTCTCTCTCTCCCTGCTAAGTGCAGCTGTTGCTCTCCATTGGATCATTTTTTTCAGGCTGATTGCTAATTAGGATAGCATTTTAGTGAGGTTTATCTTTAAAACTTGTTAAACTTGCAATTTTCCAGCCTTTTTTCTCCCCCCCCCCCCCCCCCGCCCTTCTTTTATTCTGGCAGATCCAGGAGCAGTTCAGAGAGAGAGAGAGAAAAAAAAGACTTGGCCAATTATACACAATTTACTTTAGGCTGAGCATTTCTCAGACTGCACCCAATCTCCAATGCAGCATTCATATAGTTTACAACTACTGTACTGTGTGGTAGCCTCTTATTATAGCGCTCACTTCAGCTTTGAATGTAAAAAGCCCACTTTGAAGAATAGACTGCCCCATCTCCCTTATTCTGCTCACATAACTGAATCCCTGGGAGAGGGAGCAGAGGAAAAGGAGAGCCTGAGAAAACAGCAATTCACACACCAAACACAGAGACCCCTAGTAGCTCAACAAATGAGTGACTAGCCCTATGTCCATTCATATCGCCCCTCGGCCCGCAAGCCTATTAGCCAGGCATCGCTCCTTGAACATTCACTGTCGACAACATGTGGAGGCATCGCTATAGCAACCAGTGGATATGACATGTGCAATGGACGGGGACTCCTGAGCTGCTGAATATAAGGAGGGGCTCAGCCTTAACTAAATGATCGCAAAAAACCCAACCCCGCCACCTCCCCGTCTCTTTTCATTGGCACAGAGGCGCTGAAAGGACTCACTAGTGGGGCTTCTGCACATTCTTCCGAGGCTCGGAAAATCAGGCGGGCATATCCCACATTCTTCTCCCTTTTCTTATTCTCTCCGACTCTCCCTTTTTTCTTCCCCTTTTTCTTCATCTACGTGTTGAAGCCGCGCTCTTTTGTTGGCGCTCGGGGAGGGGGGACGCATGGGACCCTCGCAGGGGAACTTTTGGAGGAGCGGACTGAGTGGGCGGCCGGGACGCACAAACGCTTGTTGGAGCTGCGGCGGGCGTCAGTGGTTCTCCACACTCTCTGGAATACGAGACACAGCAGCAGTAGCAGCAGCAGTAGCGGCGGCGGCAGCAGCAGCAGCAGCATCCTTCCTCTTCTTCCCCTCCGTGTACCGCGAAATGTGCGCTGCGAGCGGCGGCGTGGATCTGGGTAATTATCCCCCGGCTTGAAACGCGTCCGGTCTGCTCGGTGCTGAGTGAGAGTTTGAATGCGTCAAAGGCGCATAAAAAAAAATCTTCATTTCCATTTCTATTAGAAAGGATCTGCTCTGAAAGTTGTGCACAGAGGTTGAAGGCTGGTTTTTGGGTTCACGGTCAGAATTTTATTGAGAAAAAATATAGTCATCATATAAAAAATAAGCGCTGTGATTTTCTCGATAAATGTGAATTTTATCTTTTCTCTACGATCAATGGAAGATGAAAGAACACAGAGGCGACGACGGTAGAATTTCTGGTGAATTACGTGCTTTTTCGAGCCTTTTTTTTTAATCGTCTGTGATCTGTAAAACTCGCGGTAAATCCGCGCCTTGAGTCCGGAGCACATCTGGCTGCAGGAAACAAAGTTTCAGTGCAGGTTCATCCACCACTGATCCTCCAACTCTTACACTCTGTGAGGCTGCTGCTGAATCCGCTCTGTGACTGCATAAATTATCCATTTTAATCCTGGGTGTATTTTTTTTCTAAAATACTGCATATGTGTATCTATAGATGCGTTTTACATGTTATATTGCTATTTTTGCAGTTTTTATGGTGGTGTATATTTCAGCCTTATTCTTTTTTTAAATCATATCTTCATTTCCAAAAGGTTTTCTTTGAAGTTTTTAACTCCATGTAAGAGGCCCATTTTTCTTGTACATTTTGTAAATTACGTCGCCTCCATAGAAACTATTTAATTTGGTGTATTTTTTCAGTCTTTTCCTATTTCCTCCAATCTGCTGTAGCTGTTCCTACACTTGTAAAATCTGCAGGCACCGCTGCAACTGTGGTTTGTAGGGCTCCACTGGGGACAGATTTGATGCTGGGGAGGTTTGGCGGTTGGGTGTGTGAGAGGATTTCCCCCCTTGTACTTCTTGAAGGTATTGTGATGGGGGTGAATGGATGGCCATCCGCCCCGACAGCACCTCTCGGCCTGACCTTCAGTCCCATCATTTGAATAATCCACAGCACCGAAATCCATCTGCCCCTTGTCTGCTCTCAGATTGGCTAATTCACCAGACAGGGGCGAGAAGAATAGAGGAGAGAGGCAGCAGCAGGCTCTGATGGAGGCAGAGAGCAAGAGGCAGTTTGGATTTCACACACATGTATATAAAATCTGTCTATAGGGGGAATCAAAGCGATTTCTTTGAAGGGTGGGAACGTTTTTTCTCCTTGTATATAATAATGAAAAACGAATTAATAAAATCTTTAATTTTTAGGTTTGGATTTTGAATAAAGACAAGCAGGATTCCCTGAAGGTTATTTTAATTCTCAATTCACATTTTAAAAAAAAAGTAAAAAACATCCTCGATCAAAATCATGTTTGTGGTAAATAAAATTGCGAGCAAAATGTAGTTTACACAGTTTCAATTATAATGGAATGAAACACATCACAGGAAATACGTGAGGAAAAAAAACAGGAGCAAAATAATGAACAAAATGTAAAATGGCCCACTGAGGTAATTCCTCGCTTCACATCTCTCTGTCTGTTCCTCCTCATTTTCTTTCTGTCTCTCTGGTTTCCTTCCAACACGACTCGCCTTCAAACACTCTTTTAAGCCTTCATTGCATTTCAAGCCTGTTTGCTCCCACTGAGGAGCACTGAGGGAGGCGTTTTATTCGTTTCAAGGTGTTTACCTGTATTTTATTTTATTTTTCTAAAGGAGGCACAATTTGCAAAGGGGCCGTGGCTTTCATTAATGGATTATTACATGTTTTTAGCTGCGTATGGTTTGTCTTTTAAAGGCGGTAATTAAGGGAAAGCGTTGTTTGCTCTGAGCTGTCAGAGCTTTAAATGGGTTAAAGAAGATTTGAACCAAGAGGCGCTCCAGTTGCAGAGTGTTGAATCATTACGTCGATGCTTCATGCTGCATCTCTGCTGCTGAATTACATGGGAACAGGATAATAAAAAATGAGCTTATTTTTGTATTTGTCTGAAGCTGGAAAAACCCTGTCTAAAGACACTGGTGATCTGGTTATTTTTTACTTCTGTCTGTATATTCGAAGGAGCACTGAGCTCCACGGTGGAGTGGCTGGATGGAGGCCATTTCTCTCGTCTGTATCCGTGTACGAGACTCTTCAGACCTCTCAGTTGTTGTCTAACCTCTTAATGCTTGATTGAATCGACATGCTCGAGCCGCCCCAATCAACAGCAACTGTCGTCAGGCCCGCCGCGGTTGTCGAAAAAGACCTGGGCGTCAGCACCCACCGCTAAAAAACACTGGCAATTACAAGCCACAAGGTCAAACCGCATTGTTGCTGGTCTGAGGTGAAGTGTCTTGTTTTGAAAATGCTATAACAAGATGTAGCCATCCTTCAGCCGGCCCATTAGACCCCTCAGGCTAAATGTCAGAGCGCTGCCATTTTTTTCCCTTCTTCTTCTTTCATGGTGTGGATTTGATTCACTCCACCCATCAATCTTTCAATATTGCATGCAGACAATTAGGAGCCTGCTGATGTATTTGTGCACCGTTATTGATATTGCCCTTTTGCAGATGTATAGCTATTGGCATGTGTGCAGCTGGTAGAATTAGATCAAAATCTGTGGAGAGCTGGCTTTTACAGCCTGTGTTTTTGTGTCAATCACAGAGGACAGTAACGATGATTCATGTGAAGAAAAGTGTGCTCGGGAAGAGAAAAAAAAAAGATGCCTCTGTGTGTTTTCCAGCCCTGGAAACATAAACACCCTCACACGAGCAAGCTACATTTTAGGTGTCTTTAATTACCCCTCCCCATTACTGCCCCTAATTATCACTGCTATACTCTCAAAATATTATGTATCAGTCAAGCCTGCAGGGAATTTAGCACCACATTAAATGGCCACGAGTGGACCAATTATCAACACGTTGGCCTTTTCTTTAACCTCCACCGATAAAAATCTCTCAGATTATATCACAGCACATTAAAAACAGGTCAGCTGCAGCGACACACATACACCTTCCTGTTTCCATTAGCATGCAGTGAGGGTGTGAATATTTGAAAAGGCGTTTTTTATTTCGGGTTTTTTTTTTTTCCCTTCATGCAACTGGTTGTGGATGTGCGAGGGTCCAGTCCCTGCGTCCTGGTAGCCATTAGCCGTGCAGCTTGGGCCAGGGCCTAATCCAGCCAAACTCGGGACCAGAGGAGCTAATTAAGCTCAAGCTTTCACTATCCCAGCCTCCTGTAGCTGCACAGTGCCAGCCCGCCCCATGCCAGCACTAAATGGGGTTGTAAATATCTATAGTGGAGCACAGTGTGGAGACAGCACTGGACAGGGGCTGGTAATAGGGGTTGACTGAGCCTGAATGCATATTATAAGGTCGGTATTAGAGCCGTCTAATGAGAGAGGCCAGTCAGACAGCGGTGGTGGGTGGAAGGAAAGAGCGGGAGAGCTCGTGGAAGTGGGCGAGGAGGCACTCGCAAGCATTGTTATGTCCCTGGGTTTTTGTTTAGTTTTTTTATTCCTGGCTGGGAAGTCAACACAAGCTTTCAGCTGAAAATTGATGCACTGCAGACGTGATACGGCGGCGGCTGTAAATCAAATATGACTGCATCAATCTGGGGGGAGACAGAGTGGCATCCTTTACATCTCCTGACAGTGTGTGTTCTCTCTTTCTCCTCTGTGTGTGCGTGCGTGTGCGTGTGTGTGTCTTGCAGAGGGGCAGCCTGACCCAGATCCCCGTGGTGAAGGAGACCAGGGTGGAGTCGGGCCAGTTCCTGCTGCTCTCCGTGCTCTGCATGCTCTTCATCCTGGTGGCGCTGTCCGTGTCCGCCACCTTCTTCTGCGTGCGCCAGCGCTCGCACCTCCGGATGAAGGAGAAGCTCGCCAGCCTGGGGACTGACACCAGCACTGATGCCACCGCAACCTATCAGGTTAGACCAGCCCCCCTCGCTGCCAGCCAATCAGAGGACGGGACTCGGGCCCCGTGCTCTGCCATTGGAGGGAGACGCGCTCTGTTTCGTACACTGTCGATTATCCCATTGGTTCGTGCATGCGTGTGTGTGCGTGTGTGTGTGTGTGCGCGCGTGCGTGCGTGCGTGCGTGCGTGCGTGCGTGCGTGCGTGTGTGTGTGTGTGTGTGTCTTCTTTTTTTGAGCACCTGCTTTTTGGCTCATAATGATAAATTCTAAATTTTATCCTATTTTCAGTCATTATCAGTTATTTTCTTTTTTCTGTCTCCCCACAATCTCTCCCCGAATCCTTTGCTCCATCCAATCATTTGATGGTGAGCTTGTTGTCAGAGGTGTGTGTGAGACAGGGAGCAGACTGCCACTGTGACCTATTCCCTCTGTTCCTCCGGGGCACCGGGCAGCCGGGGCCGTATTGATTTTCAGCGCCGGGGCTCAGCTGTGCCCAGCATGGCACTCAGAACACATTTATCTGCATGTCGCGTTAACATTTTCAATATTTAATCAGGTTTTCACAAGGCTGCTCTCAAAGGACGGAGGTGTTACAGTGAATTTAGTGAAAATACAGAAAACAAATGAACTGCAAAGGAACAAAATTAAGCCAAAAGACTGCTCGTATTTCCCTTCTCCCTCTCAATCTCTCCTGCCATTTTTCAGCCCCTAAATAAAGCTCTGACATGTTTCCTTATGTTGAGCTGCATATATTTAGGTTATATACGGTACCTCGGCGTGCTTGAAGGATTGGGATGACTGCTCTGTGGGTGCCCATGTGGGTGTGTGCTACATGCTTGACAGACAGAGTTGTTTAGGAGGAGCTGTTTGCAGTGGGAGGGGGGGGAGCATTATTATAAGATGGCAGCACAGACTGTGGACTTTGTTTCCTCTTGGCCTGCTCCCATTCTTATTAGCGCTGTGAAAGAAAGGGGGTAACTGGGCAACTGTAATCCTGCGACCCCGCGCTCCTCCCTGGGCTCCACGTGTCTCTCCTCTGGCCCCCTTCTCTGGCACTAACTGCATCCTCCTGCCTGCTTCTGGGACTATTCCTCAGCTCCTGGGCGGCGCGAGTGCTTCGCGGCGATGCTGAGAAGTGGGATGAATTATGAGGCGGACCTGGATGGCGCCCCGAGGCCAAGGCCCAGGGCACCGCTTCATGGCTCTAATCATTAAAGTCTGACGGCAGCAAAGCTGAACCAAGACCGGGGCTTAGAGGGGCCTGTAGTCCGGGGGGAAATATCACTATGATTCATCACGAGATAGCCGCTGCTTTCACGAGGCATTTACTCCGGCCTGCTCACACTCTTATTAATTGATTATGTTGATGATTTCTGTGACTATGACTGCATTTTCACCTGAAATCAAACCAACTTGGTCAAACAGACAAAGGCTTCATTGATGTTTTAACGTGAGACCACACCTTCAGGAAGGTTTCTTAGAGTGAGTGTTTTTTTCAGTTTGATTTACTTCCTTTTCCATCTTGTGATTTCTCTTTCGTAATGTCTCGTCTTCACATTTTTGATGCCTTGTCTGCACAGAGGCATGATGGGAGAAAAGCTGAGTCACTGAAATGAGTGCAATTTCCAGTAGTCAGAGTCTGAGCAACAAACCTGAAGATATCAGTGAAAGTATAGAGAAAATTATACTTTACAATTGGACCAATGCGTTTTCTGCTCTTCTTTTTATACGTTTACAGCACAGCTCCTGTGTGATTGATGGTTTCATCCTCATATTATGTGTATGTTTGCAAAAAAAAAGGTCTTAACTCTCATTTTAACATAATGTTCTACACAGTGTGATTGTGGGGAGGTTTTTCTGCAGTAAGCTGCTGGAAAACACATTTTTCACAAGTGAGGGATCAATTACTAAACAAGACGGTTGTTGTGTTTCAGCAAGGTGTGACACACTGAATGTATTCTGGAAGTCGTGTCGGGTTCCTCAACCATGTATTTTTGACATAATTAGTATAAGCTCTGTAATCCAGGAGGATAAGCCATTAATCTACAGACAAGTGAGGACAGATCAAGTCAGCCGACGTAGAGGATTTCATAGGAGGAATTTACACAACTCAGCCCCAACCAGCAGGGATGAAATGCATTAAACTATTGTGAGGCACATGAATAGAAGATAAATACATGACATTTTGTTAAAGGAGGTGCAAGGGGGGGGGGGCTTCATTTTTCACGTCTTCAACGTCGTCATCTCCTCTGATCCCCAGGAGCTGTGTCGCCAGCGCATGGCCATCCGGACGTCGGAGCGCGTGGAGCGTCCGGAGACGCTGCGCCACTCCCGCCTCAACAGCGTGTCGTCCCAGTTCAGCGACGGCCCGGCGGGCAGCCCCTCCACCCGCAGCAGCACCTCCTCCTGGTGCGAGGAGCCGGTCCCCTCCAACATGGACATCTCCACCGGCCACATGATACTGGTGAGGGAACCTGCTCGGGGAAAAAAAATAGTAACGGGAGCGGGTGATTTATGTGGCGTCTCCGGTGTGAACAGATGGACGCCGGTTGAGATGCGGTTTCCGTCGTCGGGGCCCCCTCTGAGGGGCCATTGTGGTTTATTGCATCTGATGGTTTCGACTGAATAACCACAACATCCCATCATGGCTCATGACCATGCACTAAACCTGACAGACGCAAACTCTCGTTTGTTCACCTCTGTGTTGAAGGTCACAGATCGACTTCATTGGTTCTTAATCACTGATACTGCCGTAGCTCCTGAAAGACTGTATTTAGTAACTCACTTCTCTTAACAGGTAAAATTCAATATTTGAAGAACAAAAAACACTTTATTTGCAAAAGGTGGTTCAAAACAAATGGTTAAGTGGCAAAAACAGGTATTTTTAAGTAAAGATCATCAGTAGTTTTGGAAAATGTGCCTTGATCACATTGGATGAAAGGTGTGAGAAACTATAGACAATGATGCTTCACGAGCTTGTACAAAAGACTGAAAAAGAAAGTCAAGTTAAACTCATAAGCGCTGGATAAATAGTTTAACTGTGCAACTTTTGCCTCCCAGAGTAGATTCTTGTGTGTGGCAAATGTATTCAAGCAGCGCTCAGGTTAAATGAACACATTTTTTCATCTAAAGTGGATGTTTGGGTACAGAAAATGGTGCATCTCCCTGATCTATTTGTGAGTTTTTACATTGTAGCGACGGAGTTGAAAAACTCCCCACGTCTATGAATATGCTGCTTCCTGTGCTGAAAACCAACAGCTTTATTTCTCTCTGTTTATCTGTTTGGATGCGTCTCTTTCTCATCCCTCGCTCTCTCCGTTCCCTTCAGAACCCTGTTATCTTTGCGTTCTTTCCCCCATCACTCTTCCCGCTGGTTTTTTCCCCCCTCCCTTCTGCTTTATCTCCACGCTGTTGTCTTCATTTTTTTGTCTCCTCCAACTTTTTTCCCTCCTTCTACTGTGTCATTTTCTCTCTTTATCATTCTGTCCTGCTTTTCTCTGCTCTGTCATTTTCATCGTCTACCCCCAATCTCTCTCTCTCTCTCTCTCTCTCTCTCTCTCTCTCTCTCTCTCTCTCTCTCTCTCTCACGAAAATAAGGCAGACATTGTTTTGAGTGATGAGAGAGGCACGAAAGAGAAATATCATTACCCATCTGATTGTCATTTGAATGTTTCAGAAAATTTGGTGCGTTTTTCTTTTCCTTTTCCTTTTTTTTGGGGAGCGGAAAAAGCTTTTATATTGGGAACACTTTCACAAAAACACACACGCACACACACACACGCACACGCACACACACACACACACACAATGGATTGTTTTAATTTTGCACAACTTTCGCTTCATTCATTTGAAACAAGCTTGATAAAAGAGATGGATAGATGCCTTGCAGTGTTTCCATTAATGGAGAGAGCATTCATCACACTGCATGTCTAGCTTTTATATTGGGAGGCTATAATGAATGAGAGTGGATCTGAGTAATGCCTTGTATTGGTGGTAATAGATGGGTTTTGTTGCACTCGTCAAGGCTTGTTTGTGAAGCCCCCTTTGAAAACATTGACAATAGAAAAGCATTTAGCCCTGCAAATAACAAAAGAGCCGCGGTGAATCATTTCTAGGAGCTGTTATTATTAGCCCCAGTTTCTTCACAGTCGCACCGTTTCAGCAGGAGAAAGGTGGGACACGCGGGGACCTTTACCTCTCTTTCAAGCCGTGATTGACATGGAGATGTCCTATAGGGGTTCATCTTTAAAATTCCACCACCATCTCACATGAAACCATGTGTGAGATTGCCTTGTTATCACTGATCTCAGACCTATATTTTCCCATCTCTGCTCCCCCTCTCCCCTCATCGTGCCCCCCCCCCCTCCCCCCCTCGCTCCCTCTCTTTGGAGCTCACACCGTGTGGAGAAGGATGATGAATACCCAGCTCTCTAAAGCACACATGCTGGGGGTCCTTCTTCTCTTTTTTTTTTGCTGAGGCCCAATCACCTGACACACACACACACACACACACACACACACACACACACACACACACACACACACACACACACACACACA
>JAUESF010000002.1:9187771-9198478 GCA_032274765.1 Malacoctenus tetranemus | reverse complement strand
AACTCAAGTCGTGCCCCCCCCTCCCACCCCCCCACCCCCCCGCCCCATGTCATTATGTCCCACCTCGACGCTCAGGCTCCTTCGCGTCGGCCGCCTCCAGGCTCTCCAGTCCCACCGACCGTCGTATCAGCTTCCATGCACAAACATGTCAAAGCAGGAAAGAAATGAGGGCTAAAAGCCATTTGTGACACGTTTATGGACGCACACATGTGAATAAGGACACTGTGGAGAATAGGGACGCACATTAGATGAAAAAAAATGTATTGAAGAAACTGAATGACTTATTTAATGTTTGTTTTGCTCATTCAAACCACTACAAGGCGAAAGGAATGAACAGAAACCAAAACCTTTTTTGTATTTTTTGGTATTTTTTAATCAATGCCAAAGTTTTTGTGTCTTTCTGAGCTAATATCAACTTAATCAAGATCACTCTTATTGTTTTTTTTCCAGTTATATAAATTCATCTTTGAATGAAACTGAACTTTAAGCGTGTAACTCCCACACTTCTCACCAATACCCGTTTATACCCTTGAAATCCCGGGTCACTTCAGTGACACTCCTGGAAGAATGGTCCGAGCTTTGGAGGAGAAATGAGAGAAGCTAGAAAGCGGATCTGCCTCCGCCTGCTGCATCCAGATGGAGGCTTTGACGGAAGTCTCAACCAGACAATATGTTTTCATCCGTCAGCCTCTGCCCAAACACTCTGTCACACTCTGTTCCCTCTCTCCCAGATGGACCATGACCCCCGCAACCCGACTTACATCGCCTCGCAGGGCCCGCTCGCTTCCACCGTGGCCGACTTCTGGCAGGTAAAGCTCCTCCTTCACCCACCGGCTCTCCGGCTCTCATTTCCGAACCGTTTGTTTCCATCGCAACTTTCACCACCTCTGCTTCGGATTTCTCCTGGTTCTGGATCAGGGTGTTTTATTCCGTCAGTGTGGTACCAGTAATGGATGTTTGAACACACACTTCTGTGAGTTTAACATCCTAAATCCATGTGATAACTAGAGAAAACACTGTGATTGTTCAGTGGAATGATGTTCTCCAGGTCTGTGCAACATGGCTGCACTTCAAATAGGCCCATCTTTTAATGGTGCCCCTTTGCCAGAATGCAAACAAATAGACACCTCGGTTCATCCACTGGTGCAACAATGTTATATTTACAGCCTTTAAAGCATTATGTGAACTGCTGCACCAACAGAACAATGTTGCTCTGTGAATAACAGAAAGAAAGAAGGATAATTGTATATTTTAGCAGTGAGAAAAATGGTGTCATGAGCTGAATTCATACAGCAGACCTGCAGCTTTCAGTTTTATATAAAGATCTTACTTGCACATGCCCTCCTGGGAGGCCTTAATGTTATTTATAAAAACGCTGCTCTTTGCTCGTGTTTTTGTTTTGGGGTTTTTTTCCCCTCGCGTCTATTTGCATTTTTTCCCCTTGTCCATAAATGTCAGGGGGGAACCTGCCATCAATCAGCCGACGGAGGCCATTGTAAAGCATGTCAGCCCGTGTGGAAGTATGCCTTAAATGATGCATGGTTGCCAAATGGCATTCTTATGTGTTAATAGGACAGCACAGTAGTAATTAGTGGGCCCATCACCTCCGTATGGTGAAGTAACTCCAGCTAGCCGTGACCGGGGTGTGGAAGTGCGGGGGCATAAATCCTGGAGGAGCAGCTGGCCCCCCGCACTCTGCACTCTGCTCGCCGCGCCTGGCGCCCAACGACCGCTCGTTTTCCAATCATCACGATGGCGCTGACTTGGCGTCAGACGTCAGACGCGGGATGAACGACTTTGTGAGAACGAGTGAAGTTGAGTTGTTTGTTTTTTAAAAAGCTGGAAGCAAAATTTGTTACAAGATTGAATCAAAAAAAAAAAGAACTTGACTAATTACTGGCTGTAAATTGAACAATAATTGACACGTCTACTCCAGCAGGAATGAAAGTTGCCCTGTTTGCAGCATTTAATTTGGAAATGCAAAAGTACCTCCAATGAAAGAGTCGATAGTTATCATTTTGGGTTTGTGTTTGTCTGCCAATTTTGGTCTGTGCCAGGTGAACAAATGCGTATCCATTATCTAATAAAACAGGCTATTTAGTCATGAACTCGGCTCCAACTCTTTACCAATTAGGCAGAAAATAATAGAAAATTAGAGCCTGACTGACTGACTGACGTGCTGAACATCAGCTCTGTGTCTGGCCGAGAGGAGTTAGCCGTTCATTATCCGGTGTGCACCTTGAATGGCGGCGGGAGACGAGGGGAGGGAGGGAGTCGGGAGGGAGGGGGGGGGGAGAAAAACACGCTTTTTACCCCATTAAAAGTAAACAAACAGGGGAAACACTGGCACTCTCATGCAAATGGACCATGCAGGAGGCAAATCTTTCTGCTCTGTCCTATCTAATCCACGCCGGCCCCAGGCAGTGCTCTGAAAGGCGGCTCTGCTCTAATCCTCCACTCCTCATTCCTGCATCCCTTCATCCTGCACTTCTCCATCCATTTCAACCCCCCCTGCACTCCCCACCCTTCTTTCCCTGGCTGGTACCTTCGCTCTGCTCGGCCTTCCTGCTTGCTGGTACAAAAAAACAACCAAAGTCTGCATCAGAGAGAACAGCTCAGGTCATGTTCAGGCTTTTTTGCTTTAGTCCCGCTTCCATGTATACGACGGATGCATGGCTGCTCTGCTGTACGTTGTTTTTTCAGCCTGGAAAATTGTTAATCACATAAAAAAAAACAGATGACAGGCTTTTTACAAGCTGGAGCAGGGAAATAATGTGCTTTTACCTGGCTGCCTACAAATATTTGCTAAATTGTACACGACTAAATGGATAATATTCCCTCACATTATCACCTTGCCTAATCTCATCACATCCTGGCACAGTTGGCACAGTTGGCGTGTAATGTGTCCACTGGGCTGGATCACAGAAGCTTGTGATTAGTGTATAGTCAAGGCCATTGTGTTTTTATAGCAATCATAAAACCCACGTTTCCTCCTCATTTTCCTAATGGTTGCCGTGGGCCTGTATTTTTTTATTTTTTTTCCAAGGACACATTAGATTGTGATAAGATAAAATGGAGCAGCAGCAGCGGCGGCGGCGACGGCGCGCTCGATGTTGTGATCTCGCGCCGACGACTGCGAGAGGGCGACACATGACGCGCCCCCCTGCTGCGCGACCCAACATTTATCATTTGTCACACACAGAGAGGTGACATTTATTCATACTTCCTGGACGAAGATTAAGAAATCAATTTCTCCCCCCTCACCACTCCTCCACCCCCCCTCCTATAATACTAGACTTCCATGTAATACTAATGTGCAATATGCTGCTCCTCGTGGCACAGTTCAGCTGCGTACCGGAGCGGCCTGAATGTCAGTGGGATGTATATGAAAGGCGCCGCTGTCTCCCAGGGTGATGGATGGGTGTGTGTCGCCTCACCCCCCCCCCCTTCTTTCCGGTGTGTAGATGGTGTGGGAGAGCGGCTGCGTCGTCGTCGTCATGCTGACCCCGCTGTGCGAGAATGGAGTGAAGCAGAGTCACCACTACTGGCCCGACGAGGGATCCGACGTCTACCACATATACGAGGTACGTCTGCGTTACTCCAGCACCTCTGTAAAGAGCCCCCCAAACTTTAATGGCTTTTTATTTTCATGAGTTTTACAACAGAAAAAAAGTGAAACTTTTCTTCAGCTGCACATAAAATCTTTGAGTCAGTAAATGAAAAACTAAATTAATGTCCTGAAAATCTAATGATATTGTTAGTTAACTTACCTACTGAGCCAATCACACTGAAATGCTTAAAAAGTACATCTTTCAGTACAATGGAGGGGGGGGGGCTACTCCCACTGGCCTCATGATAAGTTGTCATTCTTAGCTCCACTTGTTTTTTTCACAATAAAAGTTACAGCTCTTGAAACTTAGAATTATCGAGGACTGCAGGTAGTTCGCTTGGAAGCTTTTACTCTGAAAAGTCAGTGTTCACATCAAGTCCCGCAACAGGTGCTGCTGTTCCGTCTTTGTGGTTTAGTTTATTTTGTGAACATAATTTATTTAATGAAATAACCATCAGCTTTAAACTTCATCTCTCTCCTCAAAACGCTTTAATCACCTCAAATCAAACATAAATCAGATTTATATTGACAGGCATCAAGTTATTGTTCAAAAAATTAATGCATTTCTGTGTCTGACAGGCTAATTCGCTAGCAAGAGAAAGAGTGTGTGGTCAGTGTGATTGAGTGCTGCCAAGCATGATTACAGAGCTCAGTGTGTGCTGCCTTCAGTGCAGCTCCTTTCTGCTGGGGGGGCACGTGGACACCTGAGTGACAGGGACACTGTTTCTGTAAGAACACGCTGTGATTTTTAATAAGTCGGGCTGCATGAATCAAATCCATCTGTGGCTGAAATCTTCAGAGAACAAAATATTCCAGCTCGTTGGAGGAGGATCAAACTGAGATAGAAGCAGTGGGAGAAAAGATGTTTATGTGCAATAATAAGAGAAAAAAAAGAGGGAGCAGAGTTGCTCAGGAGGAACCCAACGCCTTTCCTTTCTGAAGACTGTATCTGGCTCCTTTGTGCTCGTTCACGCGACAGCCCGCCTTTTACAGTTACAACCGACAAATCAGCTCGAGGACGCTTGAATGGAGCTCCTAAAAGGTCATCATACATATGTATATTCATCTCTACAGCGACTTATAACAATAACCCAGGTCACTGCTCATTGCTCACCCATCTTTCTTCGGTCTTTGTGTACAAAAGGTCTCAACAGCTGCACAGAGGCGGAAAGAAGTGACAGTTTGTCAGGTGTATGCAGTCACAATTCTCTGCTTGACTGGAAACCTTCAAAGATGAGTCAGGAAACGGGGTTTCTTTAGTGCGGGTGAGCTGACCCTTCACAATGCTGAGACCTCAGGATATTATTATCACTGCCTCCATGACCTCTGGGCATTTCGCTGTAGTTACTGCACCTTTATTATTTTTACCTTTGTTTGAGTTTGCAGCCGATTTTATCAGAAAATTCAGTGTAATTTGCAACAAATAAAGGTTTTTTGGGGTCTTTTGCTCACAAATTGCAGTTGAAAAACCTGCCAAGCCAAGCAAGACGAGTGTGTTTGACAGTATTACTTTTCAGAAAGGAGCCTGGTCTGAGATGGCACCAAAATGACATTTAGGAAAATAGCTGCAAATATTGACAGTTCTCTCCCCTCATTTTATTCAATTAGCTCGGAGAACGAGACGGCAATAATCTTGCAAATAACACCTGTGGGATTATTGAAGCTTTTCGCACCAGACAATGTGAATATGTGAGCTCCATCTTCTGTCAACATTGCACAACATCGCTCCAGTGACGATGATTTGTTTAATGCTTAACCCATTTGCACAGCATCTGGGAAACGCTTCAGCCTTTTGTTGTTGTTTTTTAATGTTTATTGTTGGGAATAAACAACAATTTGTAGCTATGATTCAGAGGGCTTCACCTTCAGTGTGTTACAGAGCCGGACACATTAGTCTGGCAGCACGCATGTCACATCCTGCTGTATGTGTGGTGCTCTGGGCTGAATGGGTTAATCTATTACTGCTGGTACGATCACTCAGTTGTGAAAACATGAACGTTCTCCAGCTTAAAGCTGTTGTTTGTTCGGTTCCTGTTTCCAGGTGAATTTGGTGTCCGAGCACATCTGGTGCGAGGACTTCCTGGTGCGCAGCTTCTACCTGAAGAACCTGCAGACGAACGAGACGCGCACGGTCACCCAGTTCCACTTCCTGTCCTGGATGGACCGCGGGATCCCCAACTCGGCCAGGACCCTGCTGGACTTCCGCAGGTAGAGTGTCCGCCCTGCCAGCTGGCCTCAGACAGCTGCCGCAGCTCACCGTCGACTTCCGTCGGACGCTCGGCCTCGCGGCCGGCCCCCTCGTCCTGAGCCTGTTCTTAATCACCTTCCCTGATACTCTGTATTCTGCCGGTGCCTCTCTGGTCCGTCTCCTCTCTGCCCCCGCCCCCCCCCTCCCCTTCTGCCTTTTTGGTGTCCCGGAGAACGGTTGTTCTAATAAGGACGGCGTTTCTCCGCGCTCCCTTTCATCCTGGGCCTATTTCCCTCACCTCCCTCCAGCACATGTGATGCAGCAAATTAACAGCCCCGCACTGCCTGGCTTGGCTTGGGAAGAAAAGAAAGAGCACCTAATTCAAACCCCCAATTAAATGAGAGCTGTCTCGCTAAAAACATGGAAGAGGGGGGAAAAAGCTAGTGACTGAATAACCTCACTCTGTTCTCCATATAATGTGTTCTGGCAGAGGAGCAGCAACAGCTCCTCTGGGAACACCGAGGGGGTGGGTGGGGGTGGGGGAAGGAGAAGCCCTTCAGATGAGAATAGATGCATCTGATTTGTGGATGGAAGTCTGTCCCTCTGGTTCGTAAAGCACATGAGAGAAAAGGAAAAACGGGCGTTTGAAGCGTTTTCATGTCGTCCTTTTTTTTTCCAACTTTTCTGAGTTGCTGCAGTTTTTTGGGGTTAATTTCAACAGGTGCGACGCGAAGTCAGTCACGTTTACTCAGGGTGATGGTGTTTAGGTTGGAGCCGTCTCCTGGAGCTCTCTGACTCTTAGATATCAGCGATCGACCTCGTAGGACATTGGGAGAAACTAAAGGGACGCAGAGGTCTCACACGCACACGGTGTCCTGCACATTCACGTTTTGTTCCGTGGGTTTCGGCCATGTCGGTATTTTGCGGTTGCCAGTGTCATTTTTGTGATGTTGCAGCTAGTAATATGAGCCCAGTTGCATAGTCACAAAAGTGATCATTGGAAACTGTGTCTCCTCAGCCAGGCCTGTGCACAAACTGTCTCTCTCTCACTCCCGACTCTCTGCCTCCCTCCTCCTCGTCCTCCTCCTCCTCCTCTTCCTCCTCTCACTGCTCCTTCCTCTGGCTTGCATGGGAGCTCCGACCGTCTCTGTCTGCTGTCTGGCGAAACACGTGCTCTGATTTTTGTTCCTGTTTTTTGGTATCAAATAACCACAAACATTTGAAATCTTGCATTTAACGTGATGTTATTTGATTCAAAAAAATCCTGAAAAAAAGTCCAGGAATTGGCCGGAGGGATGCGTCTCTCTCTCTCCTGCAGAATAACCAATGATGTGTTTCTGATATGATGCGACTTTCAAGGCTTTTTCCACATCTGGGTTTCAGTGCATGTATCTCAGTGATCTCTCAGTCTGCCGAGCGTCGGTCAGGAAAGAAACAAATCGCGAATGCTCGTCGTGACATCAAACTGGGCGCACCTGCGCTTTGAAATGCAAGTCGACATGGGAAGTGCTGTTCGCTCCGGCAGCCCTTGAAGTCACATAGCATCAAAAAAAACACAAACACAGCAACCAAAGAATGAAAAACACAGCATCTGGCAAAAGTTGCATTTAATTCACGTTTGTGTATTCAGCAGCAAAATATACTAAAACTAATGAATGCTACACAAAAATGCCAAACCAAAAATACAAAGAATACAGTTTTGATTCAACTGTGCAGCAAAGTGTTCGTGTTGCTAAATGTAGATTTAAATCTGTTCGTAATGAGCTTTAACACCAGTTGACACAAGACTCAACAAACTGGTTACAATGAGATATTGAATTTTTCATTTTTTCATCGGAAGGTAAAAAAAAAACAGGGCGGGCGGGGAGGTGGGGGGCGTGGGATGGAAAGACGCGGAAGCTCTCCGTGTAGTCAGTTTCCATGGCAACAGCGGGGTGTGAAAAGGCTTGTTGGCCTTCACCGTGCCTGTGGTGTATAACATTCATAATTGGCTGGGGTTAATGCGTCGGCGGTCGGCAATCGCAACATCACACCGCCACATCCATCACCCACATGTCACAGTAACGCTGTTTGAAATGATGCTCAATTTATTTGCGCGCCCGCGACACGGATTCCTCTCTCCGCGCTCGAATTAAGGAGATTGATTGACGGGAGGGAGCGTCTCCCCGAGTTGTGTTTGTTCCTTTGATTATTGCCGTCATTAATTTCAGCCGGACCGCGGCGCCCAAAGTCCCTCATGAGTCACATTTGTTTTAATTACCTCTGTTGTGATTCCGCGAAAAGAAAGAAAAAGCCGTGCTGGAGCCCTCTTTCTCCTGAATGTGATTCTCGAGCTGTAAAACCTGCAATAACCTCAACTTCTCTCTTGTGTTTTTGTCGTTGTTTTGTTTTTTCTTCTCTCTCTCTCCATTTCAGAAAGGTTAACAAGTGCTACCGGGGTCGATCTTGCCCGATAATTGTGCACTGCAGGCAAGTATGACTGCGTGAACCTTGTGACTGTGGCCGATCGCGGTGAATTAGGGCCGAGTGTTTGTTGTGGCCGGTGTGTTCGGAGTGAGAGGCACTTTATTTAAACCTGTTCAGTCCACTTACTCGGTCACGGCCCACCAGAGCGGCTGTTTATTCCACCCGCTCCGGCCGTATGTAAATAGGCCGGCGCCGAGGCGCTCGGCGCGAAGACGCTCCCCATTTCCCATTTGGTCGGGCTAGTTAACCGCCCCTGATTGGTTTGTATTAAACACCAGGTATCTGTCTGAACACTTTTAATAGTCACATCCTGTTAAGTCATGCATGGGGGGGGAAGGAGGGGGGGGGGGAGTTCGGTAAGCCCGCTCTCCCTCTGAGGGGAGCTGTGTGGACTGAGTGTCTCGCAGTGGATTAATGAAGCTGTGGTGCTCAGGCCGCTCTCCTGTTTTATTGGCCTCGCCTTTATTAGAGAGATGTCCACGCCTTGTTTGCAATTAACATGCAGAGCCGCTGAATGGCCGGCAGGCACAAAGGGAGGCTTTTCACGGGACTATCTCTGGAGTAATGGAAAAGCAAGGCTCTCCAAAAGCTGTTCTCGAACCGCCCCTGGCCTCTCAACCTCTCCTCTGCTCCCGAGGTGCATGCATTTAAAAGCCTTTGTCCCCGGCGTGCCTTAGAAACCGGTCCCCTCTCACCAACAGCCGCGCAGCTCTCAAGACCACACATGCACTCGTGTGCAAAGGTTTTACCATAATCACATTTATTGGAACATCAAATATTCCCGACGTGTCGGGGTGTTTTCGGGGCAAATATTGAGGATTATTATTGATTCGCGCTCGCTTTAAACGCGGGATTTCGTCTGCAATATTGTTCCTCACACACGGAGGCGTGTGCATCTGTATGCATGGACTAATTTGTGTTTAAATATACTCGACAGTCTCTCAGCAGATGTAGATGTAAATGAGCAATTTGTTTCCTTATAAGAAAAACACTCTGAAATTAAAGCATCTCACTCTGGCACCTTAATGATCTCCCTCTCTCTCCCTCCCTCTCTCTCTCTCTTGCTCCCTTCCCTGCTCTCTCTACCCCCCTTTGTCTCTGCCTTTAACTCTTTTTCCCCTGTCTCCCTCTTCCCCGCTCCCCTCCTCCCTTTCTCTTTCTATCCCTCTACCTTCCCCCTTTCCTCTCCATCTCTCCCCCTCTCTGTCTATCTCTCTCTCTCTCTGCAGCGATGGAGCTGGCAGGAGTGGGACTTACATTTTGATTGACATGGTCCTCAATAGGATGGCTAAAGGTAACGATCAATGGCTTCCCTTTCAGTCTTTCTGCTCGCGTTCAAGTGTTGCCCTGGCAACGCTAAAGCCTCTCATTTTCCACAGAGGGTCTTGAGGATGCATTAGAGGGTGACTTTTTTTTTCGGAGGCCTCCAAAGGCAGCGCGGAGCGAGGCAGACACGGAGGGAGCCGCTCGCAGCGGAGAGAGAGCGGAACAAAGAGGGAAAACAGAGAGCGGGGGAAATGAAAAAAGAAACCTCCGCCCACATTAGTAATTATCTATTTAAGCCACCTTCACACCATATTGACCCGCACCAACAAACTGCAACATGAATTTAGATAGCACATGCATGGAAATGGAATGTTTAAGAGGAGAATTAAAAAAAGGAAGAGAAAAAAAAAAAAAGAAAAAGAAAACATACTGTCAGAAGCCTCGGTCTGCTCCAGTGGCTCGAATCCGTGTTTAATATTTAAAGGAAACATTGTGCTCCTTCCATGTGATTGTTGATTTATTCCCAGAGGTCCATCGCTTGGAACTCCACTTTCACCCCCCTCCAAAAAATAGCCCCCGTTTTGCTATCTTAAATAAATTTCAACTGCAGCGAGGTGCTTTTGCACTTCCTGCCATTTAGGGAGTAAAGCGCCCCCCTCCTCCCCCCTCATCCCACCCCACCCCGCAGTCACTCACAAATCAGCCGCAACTCGGCTTCATCATGGAAATTAAAGCACAAGAGCACACAAATCTCAATAAACACACAACGACTGGGCGAGAGAAAAGCCACGAGGAGGGAAGGAGAAAAAAGAGCGTCTCTTTGTGGAGTGGGTGTTTGATTGCATGTAAAACAGGAAGAGTTTGGAGACAGATTAGTTTCTAAATCTTATGCTACAGTGACAAGTAAGACTTGTTCTTACTTAGATCTGCATGCCAACAAAGCAGGAAAACACCATCTCTCTCTCTCTCTCTCCCCCTCTCTCTCTCTCTCTCTCTCTCTCCCTCTCTCTCTTCTGCGCCACTGAACAAACACCAAACCAGTCTCTCTCTCTTTCCTGAGATTATTCCATCGTTACAATGGAGCCTCGTTCATCTCGAAGCTTCCCTAACATCACCTTGAAGCCCTCCATAGTGCAGCCTGCCCTTTGCCCTTTGCCCTCTTGCCCTTTTGGGGGGG
>JAUESF010000002.1:9176108-9186342 GCA_032274765.1 Malacoctenus tetranemus | reverse complement strand
CCCCCCCCCCCCCGCCCCCCCCCCCCCCCCCCCCCCCCCGATGGTGTAATTGATACCTGCTTCGAGGATCAGACGGAACGTTGTCGTGGGAGAGACAAAAAATGCAGTATTCCTTCACCTCAGTGTTAAAACTGCAACAATATCACCTCTCGTGTTCATTTTAACCACCTGAATGTAAAAGGATCAGACTGTTTAAGATCTGAATCACATGTTCAGTCGATCCGTCTAATAGTTTGTTGTAAATTGGCCCAAAAAAACGTCATAATGATGTTGATACGAGACGATGTTCAGAAGACGTTCAGTTTGTCATGAAGCTAAACAAAGAACAACAGTAAACCTGAACAGCAGGAGCAGCTCCGGTCGCGTTTGGTGGCTCACTGAGAAGCCGGTCCAGCGTCCTTCCTCCCAGGCTTTAGTCCCAGCAGCTTCTATCACAGCTGGACCTCCTCCTCTCACCAGCTCAGGGCGTGTACGCAGCCTTTCGTTTAATGCAAATAGTGGGCAGGAAGTCTCTTTTGTTCCTCTCTTGTAATTGGAAGGAATGATGATAATAATAAAGGCGACGCTCGTGCAGTGGCGGGTGATAATATTTATGGAAGCTGCTTGCTAACAGACTCCAGTGTTCCTTTATGGTTCATTTATGCTTCTTTTTACAGCCGCACTCTGCTCAGCACAGAGCAGCTTCTCAGACACTCTCTCTTTCTCCTTGGTGACAAGTCTAAGTGAAATTATATTGGAATATTGTTGATTCCACTTTGTGGCTCCATGCTGGGTCTACACAGAAATTAGATTGTAATGAGGTATGAAATTTAGAGTTCGGTTTCCAGGATTGGACAACCAATTATCTTTTTTTCCCCCCTCCGTCATGATGTTGCCACTTTACTTTCGGATAAAGCTCGCCCCAAAAAAAAAAGGACGATAATTTCCTCTCTTTTTTTCCCACTGCTTCTTCCTTCTGACGGTCGTCAGCAGGCAGTAATTACCACGTGTTTTTTGTGTCCTGTTTTTTTTAGTCCTCCTCACGGCCCATCTCTGATCTGTCATGCAGAGATTGATCTCCACCCAGTGGTGTGAAAGTGAACAGCACAGAAAACCTGAATTGCAAAGTGTCTTGATTTTAATGCGCCTAACTTTAAAACAAACACCCGACTCGGGATCGGACAAATGGACGCGGTGGAGATGAAGCTGGATGTAGTTCTATATTTTCTGGCTCCATCACAACTTCAGAGGACTCGTAAAAATAGAAAACTTCAACACTCGAGATAATCTCCACTGCAAAGCTGGAAAAAAGGGAAGAACGCAGCGCGGCCACCAGTGGATCCTCTGTATTGATTGAGCCTATCCTCGGGCCAGACTATGGCAGGCTGTGTGTTGACACATCTAAAGACTGTTCCCTCCAAACTCCTACGTAGCTTTTCTCTGTATGAGGACCCTGTGGCCTGCAGCCTGGGGAGAGGAGAGGAATATAAAAACACCAGGTCCACGGGGCCAAACATCAATCAGCCCCTTTCGTGTTCCTCGGGGAAAACTATGAGTGGGTTTCACAAACGAACGCTCTCTCTCTCACACACACACACACACACACACACACTCGTGGAGAAAAAGCCGAGAGACAGCTTGACTCAAAAGCTCCATTTTAAGACACACCTGGCTGGATCGATAGCCGTGCCGGCGAGGCGGGCACCTCCAGTTGAAAGCTCAGAGAGCGGCTCACCTTCGGCCCGAGTCTGTGGCCGAGCACGTCCCGGGAAGGGTCATCTCACCGGCATATGGAGGGAGAGGAGGGGGCGGCGGCGGCGCATGCCAATCACTGTGGGCCAGCGTTCCTGGGTTGCTGCACACTTGGTGGACACGCACTAAAACTTTCTCCTTCCCTCTCTCCTCCTCCTCCTCCTCTTCCTCCTTCTCCTCCTCCTCCTCCTCCTCAGGAGCAGTTTGAGTTTGCGCTGACAGCCGTGGCAGAGGAGGTGAACGCCATCCTGAAAGCACTTCCTCAGTGAAGGCACCAACAGTCCCCTCCCTCCCTCACCACCACCCCCCCTCCCCTCCAGCAGCAGCACCACCACCTTCTCCTCGCTCGTTGAGCACCGGTTTCCTCTGCCCACTCAAGACTGACATCTCTCTCTGCCCTCCCCTCTCCTCGCTCCGTCCCCCCCCCTCCCCCTGCTGTCTCTGCCTCCCCCTCACCTCTATATATACTGTATACTTATGAATGTCGTGCCAGATATCTCACCTGGATCCATATTTGCAAATTTCGCCTCAGAGTGTGAGCGCCGATCTGGGATGAGTGCTGGTGTTTTTCAGGAATTCAGGAAAGGGTGGGGGGGCAAAGGGGGTGAGGGGGGTCTGGCGCGTTGTTTGTCAATATGAACCGTGGTCCTCTCTAACTGTGATGTTGTTCCTGAACATGCCGTTCTAGTGCCACTGACGAGGTGTTCTTACGTGATGTCAAGTGAAGACTTTCGTTTCAAAATGAGCTTTTTTGTTCGTCGTCCTCAAAGTGACACAGACATTCAGTGTGAACGACTGTCGGCACGTTTGGGAGACGCTGCCGTTGCTGCAGGCGGTGATTGTTGACCGAAACAAAGAGGAAACCGTGCTTTTGTTTTGTTTTACTAACTGCCCCAAATCTTTTTATGTTCTTCAAACACGCGTTAAAACGAAACAGCAGATTGCCAAATTGCCTACGAGTCACAGAAGTCCAGATGAGAGAGGTTTGCCTTTTGTTTCCTGTGGAGCTGATTCACCCATCGATCCAACTCTGTTCGGACTCTCTCAATAACCTGTACAGCTCATGCAGTTTCTCCTGTATAAATCACACCACTGTACAGATTACATCACCTCACTCGCTGCTTTTCAAAGTGTGGGCAGAACCACTTCCAGGGGGCGCCAGAGAGCAACAGGAAGGCTGCAGCGACCTAAAACAATTGGAGGGTCACGAGGGTCATGTTTCCCCCCCAATACCATTTTGCTTCCCACACTTTGAAGACCCCCGTTTCAAACCAACGTACTGGTCACATGTAGCGTTTTGGAAGTCACCTCCTCACACCTTTCTGCTCCTCCGTGATCCCAATATTTACTCAGCATCACGTGTACAGATGTTGGAGTCGTGTGTTGTTGTTGTACTTTGGGTCCAGACATCCTGCATCAGGTTCACGTGTCAGAAATATCTCAACATATCAGCCTTTTCTTTTTTCCGACGCCTCACTGCATTAAGTTTACATTTTCTACCATCAGCTGTTAACATCTCTGTTAATATTAAATGTTTAATATCCTGACTGAGATAGTTCTAGCATCTATTTAGAGATACCGTCATTCTATATCAATCGTGCTCATATGATATATTAAAGAAGAACTTATATGAGGATCTGTTGCTGAACTTGTTCCTCCATCTCTGGTATATTGTGACATTTTGTGCAACATGACGGATTATTCCCTCCATATATAGACTCCCGATGACTTTATGAAACCTTATATAGTGCTATCTGAAATGTACACTGAGAGCCTCAATGAGAACTATATATTTTGTGTGAGAAGTAACATTCAGATTGATAATAAATCCAAACAGACCCTACCGCTCTGCTGTCTGCTGTGTAGTGTTATTTCTGATCCACTCAAACGCGCGCGCACACTCGAGCGGGGCCGGCCGCCCCTCAACAGGGAAAGTCGTTTGATTGAATGGTGGCCTCGGTAAAGCCACAAAGACGGAGCGGCGCGGCGCTCCCCGTGGGGTTTGTATCTGGGAAGGACTCGCAGGTTTGTACAGATGAAATGTTTGGTTCAGCGGCTCTGTCAGCGGAGAAAGTGGCTGGGATTTGAAATGAAATCAGTCATGTATTTCAGCCACCGAGGGCCGCGCGCAATATTACCGAGAAGAGAAAGTTCAGTCAGTCAGAGTCCACTTCAATCAATGTTTACTGGAGGATGTAACTTTAAAACATATTGGCTCCAACCAGCTCCTGCTGCCGGCGCCGGCGCCGCCCGCTGTCGGAGGCCTGTTTCTCTGATACTTGATTGCTGATTGTTTCGCTGTTGCGTTTTTCTCTTTTGGAGGAACGTCCTCTTATTGGGATAATCTCCTGTTTTTTCAGGTGAGATAAATGTGTTGTTAGAGAAAACAACCAGCAGGCAAGAGGTGGGAATTCACTGAATTGGAAAAACACACTTTTTCCTTTGGACTGAAACTAAAAACATCTTTCAACAAAGTTTTACACTTTTAACAGGCGGCGTTATTTTTCTGATTTTACACGGAGGTTTGTAGGTTGAGTGAAGTTTTCCATAAGCCACAAATGATTTGCATTTTTCCTTATTTTATTGGTTTATGTCAGGGAGGCGGGACTTAGGAGGGAGGAGGGAAGTTAGGTTGAGGTACGCCGTGCAAGATCGGTCAGAATACCTTTAAGTGAGAGAAGTGAACAATTCAAACTTGCTCTTCGGTCCACATTAAAACGTGATTGTCACCAGATAATGTGTAATCATTTTCAAGGAAGTGATGTGAGTCAAAGGAAACTAACACGAGATAAAGACGGTTTCAAAACCTTTGATTTGAATTTGGTTCAGTTGCCTTATAAAACGTTATCAAGTCAGTTTCCTCGTTAGTCTCAGTGGCAAATAAAAAGGAAGAGGTGTGTCGGTGGACAGAAGTCCCTGTTGAACGTGCGTCAGTCAGAACAGGCTTCAGTCACTGATCTGATTGGTGATCAGCGAGGAGGGAAAACGCTTCTCACTGAGGGTGAAAACTAACGAGGGAGCTGTAGGAGTCAGTCAGAGGGAACAATAAGGATTCTATAACCAGAGGAACAATGGGCCAACACTGTGCCTTATAATTTGCTACCTCTCAACAATGTGTGCGTGGGGGTCCTGTGTGAATGCATATTCATGTATGTGTGTGTGTGTGTGTGTGCGTGCGCGTGCGCTGCCCGTTGACACGTCCCTCCTTCCCCTGACAGTTCTAATAGCCGGGAATGAGGCTTCATGCACTTCCTGAGGCCTCATTTGCATACGATTGGCTGATGAGCTGCCACCACTAACCAGCACCACCAACCCAAAGCCCCTATTAATATTCACCCATTCAGGTTGTAAAGCACACAAACCTAATCAGCTTAGAAATTACTGTATGGAAACCATAATTACGCATGTTTAATTGCTTATCATCTGATGGGTACAAGTTTATTAGAAAATGTATTCATGGTAATTGCTTCCTGAGGTATCTGGTGAGCTACAATAGCATGTGATATCCTGTCAGCTCCCATTTGGGAGGATTAATGCCTTCTGAAAAAGTCACAAAATTAGATAGTGTGTATCGCCGCTTTGGATGCTCGGTTTAACTCAAAGTGATTTTTAATTTAGGGATTTCTAAATTGCCGCTTAAGCCGGGATAAGTCTTTGGAGTTAGATCCGTCAAAATCAGCATATCTCTCTGTTGTTAAGGAGTGCTGGCATATCACAGGGATATAAATGACCGGAAAGTCGGCAAACGACTGTGTAATCGCGATGCCGGCAAGGAAATACGCGCAAACCTGTCTGGGAGGAGGCAGGAACACAAAAAAACACAAAATTCCCACCACGGAAAAGGAGAAAGCTGTAAAATCAGGGGAGAAATGCAGGAGTGGCTCAGGAGTGAAAAAGTCACAGGCATGAAATGAGGAAGCCCGTCTTGTTAAAAAGAGGGAGGGGGGGTGAGGGAGGGGGGAGGAGGGGGGAGGGGGGGTGAAGTAAAGCCATCTCCGAGCCAGCTCGGTCCTGGAAACAAGCAGATTAAAAAACGCAGCGCGGGACCCTCACAGGGGCCCCCCCGACGCCGCCAAGAACGTCGAGTGGGCCCTTTCAAGCGCGGGCCTCAGTGAGTCTTCCAGCTCCTGGCCGCTCTTTGAGGGCTCTCTCTTTGGTTCTTTGTGATCACTGCTGGCTCCGTGTCATCGCGACACACTTGTAAATTCATGCGGTTTCATGAGGAAACACAAGCCGCCGGTTCCTCTGAATAACTGCGGCTTCCATTCGATCAGTGAGTGAAGGGCCGGCCGGGGCAATCGCATGTTTAACAGGCAATCTTCTTTGGTCGACAACGTATATCGGAGGCAAATCTAGTGGGATAAGGTTCCGTGCTGAAAGGTTCACAAACCAATCAAGGATCAAGCAACGAAGCAGATTCGGTGAGATGACTTCTCCACTTGTAGTGTTGATAGAGAGTGACTCCCAAAAACATCTCAGCTTATGAATCATCTGCAGTTTCTAGAGAGAATCCAACTTCACTTCCAGCGCAGCTTTTATCGACAAACAAATGTTGTGAGAATCTCAGAATGAGGGATAAAGATGTCAGTGCTGGGCGGCTTTAGGTTAAAAAAACAAACAGCTGTCTGTGTGTGGTCCTCTGTGCTGCCAACCGTGCTGGCTTCATGTTGCCCCCACTGCCCATAAAGTACAGTGAGCGTTTTTATGAATTAAAACGATTAGAAACGTACAAACTCTTCCACATTTCGACTCAGCTGCTCTTTATCAGAAGCTAAACACACCATAGGGATAGAAAAGTTAACAAAGGTGACTTTTTCATGATTATCATAGTAAATCTGAATCACAGCAAAGAACAAAACTTTATTTGTAACTTTGGTCAGAGGTTGTGCTCACAGAGTCCATGGAGCTGACTGATCAAATCATCTACATGTTTGAATCCGACTCTGAAAGGTGTCGTAGTTTTGTGGAATTCTGGGAGAAAACACACACGCACACACACACGCGCGCACACACACCTGCAGATCATCCGACTACTGAATGACAACAGCCAACATGCTGACAAACGTGTCATTTCCCTGCGGAGCGGCGCTGGGAAATCCCGGAGTGTTTGCTTGTTGGAGGAACTGTCTGGGACGCTTTCCAGGATTTCCCAAAGAGAAAAGCCTTGTTTTTCTTTGCTGGTGTTGTCGGGAGTGAATGGAGAGCAGATTGCAGAGGCTGCGCCTCTCATGTCTGTCCAAGGCCTCCGTACCTTTGATCTCCTTCAGAAACAAACAAGCTTTTAAACTTGGCACTGCCGGCGAGCGTCTCTCCTCCGCTCCGTCTTTCTTTCCGCGCCTCAAAAAAAATGCTGATCCCGCGAAAAAATCGATCCCGCGTGAATCCACGTGCGACTCCCACCACGCTGTCGCAGGAAACTTCGCTCGCTGCGCTTTTATTTTTTTACTGTAAATGTTGAAAAGCCAGATCGAATCATGGAGCCGGGCTGAGCTGCAGTTAAGTGAGTCTGGCTGAGATGCAAACGGTCGCGTTTCCACGACATCGCGTGTCGCTTCAGGAGAAATCTTTGCTTCGCTGCTCTGGTTTTGTTTCTTCTCTCTGTGTCTTTCAGTGAACTGCTGCACTCATATCATAAAAACACACACACACACACACACACACACACACACAGCCATCGTCTGAAGTATCTGGTTTGACTCTCCAAGTAACATTTGCTTTTTGGAAAAGATCAAACCAGAATTTAAATGGTTTGTGAACTGTTTTAAATTAAAAAAAACAAAAAAAGAGCATGTTTGATTTTCCGATTCATCTTCAGAACAGTGGGTCCCAACATGTGTTCGCCTCAGAGGCAGCCGGCAAATCCTCTCTCTGATATATGATTAGCCAGAACACGACAGTGATGCCAAACTCTGCTGGAGACCGTCACCAGCAGTCACAGGCAGCAGCCTTCAAAATAAAAGCAGAGAGCAGTTTCCAAGGTTTTCCAAGTGTCTCACTGCGGCCCAGCACTCTGTGCATGGGCCTGTTGGTGTGAGTGTTTGGCTTCACTGTAATGTTCAACTTCAGGAAGAAAAAAGATGGAGGCTCCAGAGTAAAAGTACATCCTGAAGATGTTCAGTACTACAAACAAGTAAAACTGCTACTTCATTGATTTGTGAAGCAAAAACTGAAACATCAGGAAAATTATAAAATCAGTGACTGCAAACAAATCAAACAAGTGCATCATGGGAACTGTAGTTCTGACACATCATGATGAAGACTTTTGGTTCAAGGCTCCGAGATGAAGGTGAGAAGTTACACTCGAACCCCCCGGCGCTCCCCGCGCTCGCCTCCCCCCCTGCTGTTATTAGTGGATGTAAAGCAGGCGCCGTGACATTTCCCACTGACTCGTCGCGTCCCATCATGCATCTGGGGATGCCCTGGCATTTGGCTGCAGCGTTTTTTTGTTGTGTTTTTTTTTTTTTATCAGTGTCTGACCAGCGCGACTTCAATCCTGCTCACTGTCACTCATCATAAGTGAGTTTATCAACACACATCTAATCGCCTCCCTCCGCCGGGACCTTAACCATTTGCATACTAAGATTGCTTTCTTTTGCTCGGCTGAGAACGCGCCTCCTTTGCATAATTATTAATGATAAAGAGATGGTGAACAAATGTGTCAGGAGGTATTAGCATCGCGTATACAACCGGATTCTAAAGAAGCCGTTTGGCGGCGCGCCGGGAGGAGAGGCGAGGGCAGAGGGCGCCGCGTCTGGAGCCGCGCCGTCAGGGGAGCCACTTCTACATGAAGGGAAGGGGTTAATTAAAGGAGCAGCCACGGTAAACATGGAGGAGTGGGATATTGTTTTGTTTTTTGGGGGGGGGGGTTCAACAGAAGAAAGCTCCGTTGAGATTATGAGTGTCCGTCAAATTTTTTTTATTTCACAAAGACAGAAGAGATTATAAAAAAAGACCCGACTCACACTGTTGTTGACACAAAAAAAACAGACAATATGAAAAGAAAGAGGAAAAAAAAAACGTACTCAGAGGACTTAAGTTTAGTAGAGAGCAGCAGGACGCGGGCGCCTGAACCGTAACGTATAATTACATGAGAGGAAGTATTACTCCAGTGGAAGGGAAACCCACAGTGGTGAACAGCGCAAGATGTTTACATACAGCCGAGTCACCGTCGCCGCTCATTGCAGCAGCTCTGCCGTGCGCCATTAAAGCAGCGGGCCCATATTGTCTGTCAGCTGTCGCCCGGTAATTACCACTTTTTACTCGGTCTCACCCTCTGTGGATAATGCTCAGCGTCGATGCACGGGAAGTGTTTCGTATGAATAGTTTAACTGTTTGCCACTTTATATGAAACAGCTGCACTCCTTTTACAGGACAGGAATAAATAAGTCACGCCGGCGAACGGTTCATTTGGGGGTTGAGATGCCCTCCCCGTGTTCCCAGCTAAACACAGGCCTGTGCACCCTCTGCACACTATAATGGCATGATATTAAAAATGCCCTGAGCGATTGTTAAGTCGCAGCGGCGCGCTCGCACCACGATGGATGACCTTTTGTAGATCTTAATGAGGCGCTTTCTGTTTTTTTTTTGGTCCTCACGACTTTTCAAAAGCAAAACACACTGTAGCACCAAGAATAATAACAGCTGTGTGACAAATGCGAGCGGCAGCAAATGAAATCACAGCGCTCTGCAGAGTCCATGTATCTGTTCAATCTGCTCCTGCTTTCATTTTTCCTCTTTGTTTTGTTTTTTCTTGCTGCAATTAGAATGATTTGGGTTTTTTCTGAGAAGCAGTGAGGTTGCATTCAGTGTTGGGGGGGGGGGGTGAGGTGAGGGGGGGGGGGGTGCTGTTTGCACCTGTCGCCCCTTTCAGGAGGTGCGAGCCTGTTCAAACTTCACAAGTCGCTGCATTAAGAATAATCTCCGGGGGTCACGAGGGGTCACTGCCGCTCTCCCTTCTGGCTCTCCTTCAACAAATAACTGATAATGACCTCTGACCCCCCTCCCCTTTTTTTGCATGACAATTGACATCAGTATTCCACGACCACCCCCCCCCCACCCCCACCCCGCAGTAACCTGAGGACCGTTTCAAATGTCAACCCACCAAATCTAGATTTGTTTTGAGTTTTTTTTTAATGAACCCATCCAGAGGTGGTTGGTTGGGGGGGAGGGGGGGGTACATTTGGGAGGAGGAGGAGGAGGAGGAGGAGGGTGGAGTCGGGGGAGGCGAGCTTCGGGCTCATCTGCATCACAGATTAGGGTGCTTACAGAAAAATCAACCATCCATGATTCATTACATGTTTCCTGCTGAGCCTCTGAGATGGCAACCGTCCTAGCAACAGGATCCTAGCAACAGCAACAACTCTCTGCTGCTGCTGCTGCTGCTGCTGCTGCTGCTGCTGACGCGATGGCAGCAGCAGCAGCACCAGCAGCAGCAGCCTATGAGGAACTTTGATGCCTGATCAAAATTTAGCCAATGAAGAAGCCAGAGGCTGCTGGGAAGCAT